>JBCNJP010000009.1:38908159-39028133 GCA_039602395.1 Deinandra increscens subsp. villosa
ATAGATTTTCAAAATATTGAGCTGCATCTAAAGCTTCAGCTTTGGCTTTGGCACATTCTTCAGCCAATTGATTCTTTTCTTTCAAAACATCCTCATGAACATGAACCAATTCATAATATTTCTTGTGAAATTCTTCCAACTCTTGCTTTAGTACCACAATTTCTTCAGACAATAATTTTGAATCATTTTCAAAACTTGCATTCTTCTTACTCAACCTTATGCATTCAAGACATTTTGATTCTTCGACTTGGACTTCTTTGATCATTGATATTGTCAAATTAGAATCAGAATCAGTTAAAATGCTATCATCATGACAAGCAGTTAATGCAACAGTAAATGGAGCATGTTTCATTTTTGCTTCTGAATCTGCATTCCAGGCAAATTCATTTGGATGCCAAAACATTTATGTTGGTTTTTCGTCAAAAGAAACAGATTTCTTCTCAACCTTGAGAGCTTCATTTGGTGAGTGAATAACCAAATGTGCATGTTGACCACACTTCAATTTATTTTCAGTGGAACTTGGACATTCTCGTGTAAAATGTCCATAAAAAGAACACTTATAATATTTAACCTTTGACTCGTCCAGACCAATTTTCCCATCCTGATTCAATCTTTTCTTATCAGTTCTGTTGAAAAAGTTCTTCGTTCTTCGAAACCAACATATCATATTGCCAGTTCAAATCGATTTCTTCCAAATGATCATAATTGATTTGATCATAATCTTCATTGGTCAATTCTGCATTACTTACCGAGCCAGTAATAACACCAAAATATGAAGATACCAATGCAGACATTAATGCATTATAATCATCGGTAGTTTGAGCAGATAAAGCATTCTGAATCGAAGAACTAGGAATTGAAACAAGACAACCAGCAGAATAACTAGGAGTTTCAGATTTACCTGCAATGAATGTTGTAGGAGGTGCAGAACTAAGAATAATAGATTTCCTAGCATTGATTGTTAAATCATTTTCTCCATTATATACAGCAGGATTTTGAATTTGTGCAGGAATAGACTTATTCACCATTAACTCCATATCCCTTGCTTGTAATCTTTGAATCAGATCATTGAATGAAAATCTCGGATATTCTTTATCATGAGTGATTATCATCACATAATTCTCCCATTTCTCAGGCAAAGCCTCTAAAATCTTTTCTTTCATATCAGCTTCTTCTTTTGTAAGACTTACCAGACGGATTTCACTCATTAGATGTGCAAATCTTACAATTAGATTTGGAATTAATTCGTTTTGATAATGTTTAAAACTATCAAATTCCTTTTTCAAAAATTTCTGACGACTCTTCTTATATTGGTCATTTCCTTCACATCTCTTTTCCAACGCATCCCACAAACTCTTTGATGTATAGTTACCCGAGAATTGATGTAGTAACTCTTTAGGTAATGCCATCGTTAAGGTACCATAAGCCTTTTTCTCAGCTTGATATGCTTTCTTTTGTTCAGAAGTAAGTTTTCTTTGAAGAATTGGCTCCTCGGTTTCATCTTTAGGTTAGACATATTGATCAGAAAATGCCATCCACATATCAATATCATTCGTATTCACATATGCTTCAAACCGTGTAATCCAACTATGATAATCTTCCAATTTGAGGAATTTGGGAACATTCTAACTTGTTCCAATTCCATTATCATAGTTCATCATAGTTTGCATTGTAGCTTGCATCGAATTCTGAATTGCCGCAAACGCTTGAAGAGCAGACATTTTGTAGAATTGGTTACTATTCACCTGAACCTCTTCCGAAACTCATCCGAACTTCGCCCAAACCTTATTCGAACAGAAATGAGCCAACTCTCTCCGAACCTAAACTTTCGAATATTTAACCAAACCTGGACCGAACTTGTTCCGAACCTTGAACGAACCTCAGGCGAACTATGTCCGAGCCCGAACTTCGGAAGGAAAATATCCGAACGCTGCCAACCTCACACGAACTCGAACACTTTCGACTCCATTTTCGCGATTTTTAGTGTTTTCGGATGAATTTTTTGAACAGGAACTCTGATAAACTCCATAGAAATGATTTAGAAGACGACTTTTCAGGAGAAACACACTCGAGATGATCAAACGAACTCAAAAACTTGAAGAATTTTCAAAAACCCCCACTATTTGACTCAAAACTCCGAAAAACAGTGATCTTCGACTAGTAGAACGAACCGAATGCTCTGATACCACTTGAAAATGCATGAGCGGTTTATCGTCTACTCAGTCGTATCGAAATCAATGTAAAACGAGAATGAACATAAGAGTAAATACAATGAAACTTGTATTAGATCACAGAGAACCACATAGTACACACACTTATAAATTGACACAGAAAGCTCAAGAATTACTGAATACAACATAAGACACCCTATTTATACTAGAGCTAAATTCGACCTGACGCACCTCAGGTTCAGACATGTTTTGATGTGTCCGAACTTGGAGTTCGCCAAGAGTTCGGACACCAGCAATCTAGCATGTCTTTGTCTTGTATTCGATACTTCACATGACGTGCAGGAACCATGTATCAACAGTTAGCAAGGCACAACTGACTAAAGAAGATTTGAATGAAATTGATGACGATCAATTAAATGAGTTAGATATGGCTTGGAAACTTGCTATGCTGACTCAGAAGTCACAACAAATTTACAAGAAAACTAGAAGACAAGGTTTTGGTGACAAGTTGGGTTCTGACAAATCTAAAATCAAATGCTACAAATGTTCCAATCTTGGGCATTTTGCAAGAGAGTGTCAGCAATCTCATCTTTATAAGTCTGACTCTAAAGCTACAAATGGCAAATGGTTCTTAACCATCTTTAAGCAATTCAAATAAGACAGCTTTAACTGTTCAGAATAACGGTACTTATGATTGGGGTAAACAGTTTGATACATCTGCATTGATTGTTACAAATGAGCAAGATGAGTATTATTCTGATTCGAGTTCGTATGAAGCTGCTGAAAATGAAAAATTTGAGTCTAAAAAATGAAAAATTTGAGTCTAAAAAATGAAAGTTTATTAAAAGAAAATCAAGGATTGTTGAAGGAAAATGATTCTTTGACGAAAGAAGTTAAAAAGCTTACCGAGGTTCTTCAATTGGTCAAGGAAGATTTGGAAAAATCTAAACAGAATAGAAAATATCTTGAAGCAAAGAATGCAAAGTTGTTTTAAGAAATTCAGAAATGGCAAGATGAAGCGGAAGATGCTGCAAATGATTTTCAAAATTTGTTTGATAAATAAAAAATTAAGCTTGATTTATTTACCAAAACTTCTGAAGAGTATGCTGCTAAGATTGAGAGTTATCAGATTGATATAGGAAAATTATTGGATGAAATGCGTGAGTTAATAAGTGTGAATAAAGTGCAAGCTGCAAATCTGGAAATTCAGAAAAGAAATGAAGATAAATGGAAGAATTGGCTGAGGCACAACAAATAAATTTCTGATTTAAAGATTCAAGGGATCGATGCAAATCGATTACTGAACAATGTCACCAATTCTGAATCGTTTACAAGCTACTTACCCAATGATGGAAATTTTGAAAAAATGTTTGACAAAACAGCATTACCTCCAGCTAGTATCAAAGAAGCTGTTAAAGATGTGAAAGAAAAAGTTGAAGAGTGTGATTATTCAAAATTTTCATCATCATCGAATTTAGAAGAAGAGAAGGTTGTGAAGAAGAAAAAGAATAATAAGAAAGGTAAAAAGATTGAAAAGAATTCTGAAATTCCTCAAGTTCCAAAGTTTGTGTCTGGTTCGTCATCGACAAAAAATGAGAAACAAGCTGATTCTAGTGAGAAGATTCGGTCTCAACCAAACTTTGATGAGACGATATTCTATGGACAAAAGAATGTACAAGAAGTCAAAGCTGAATTTTCTCATTTGGTGAAGAAAGGGCATAAGTTATCAAGTTGTGAGGAAAAGATTTCTGAAAGAATGTTGGATTGGGTTTTAAGGTACAGATTGATAAAGCTGAGGAGGTTCAAGCTTCAAAACCACATAATCGGAAGAAAATGAAATTGAAGCAAGTCAAGAAAGAAGTTTTTAAGGCCGAGAAAGTTCAACCCGAAAGGTTTTAAAAACTTAAGGGTTCGGAACAAATATTTTCGGATAAATAATTTCCACTTCATTGCGTTAATGCTAACAAGATTTCTGAAGTGTTTGTGAAAGATGGTGATTCAAAGAACAAGAAGAAACAAGTTGCTAATTTTTCTTCTGAAGGTTCTACTTCGATAAGCCCTACTTCCAAATGGGTTCATGATCATCGCCATCAGGTATATAATACTTTTTATGATCATTTTGAAGATAGAAATGTTTGTGAAGCTGTGCAGGTACATAAACGATGGGTCAAAGCTAGTCGTTTGTGCTATACTTGTCGTCAAACAGGACACATGGAAAAAGATTGTCTAATTCCTGGTGCTTCTAATACAAAAACTCACAAGCTCAAAGTTTTTGGTAAACCTGCCTAACCTGTATTTCTTGATGAACATGGCAGAGTTTTTGATGATTTTTAGCCTACATTCTTTCATAAACAAAAACGTTTTGTTCCCACTTTTTCAAAAGACCAAAATGTAGGTTGTTCATCACAGTCACCTGTGACTGATTCATCAAAAACTGAATTACCAAAACAACAACAATGGAAACCTAAGGTGGTTTCTAAGCAAAACAAGGACTGTTAGAGCATATTCCTATGCTACACTGTGTCTCATGTATAGTATCTAGATTAGAGCGAGTCTATGAGTTGTAGTGGCAATATTAATGGTGTCGTACCGTGTGTTAGAATGATAGCTAAGAACAGTTATGTCATTTCTACACTTTTCTGTGTGTGAGTTAGAGAGAGAAACCAGAGAGAGTCTTTGTAATCTTCAAGTGATTCAATAAGAATTCTCTTATTTACTTCTCATTTTCACTAGATTGATCAAAGCATGCAGTTGTAAGATCGCATCTCGGTTTTACAAGTGGTATCAGAGCATTTGGTTGCTCTACTGCTGTGTTATTGATCAAATTCGGATTTCTAGTGAGAGAAAGTGGGTGTTTCTTCATTTTTTATCGAATTCGTTCAATTCTGAGTGTTTCTGGTGCTAAACTTGATATCTGAACCTTCCTAGAGTGTTTTCGCACCTTACTGTAGCAAATTCTAGCTCAAAACTGTCAAATTCTGAAAAATTAGTCAAAAATGTCGTGGTACGCCGGATGAACATTCTGGTACGCCGTTTGGTACGCAAGGCAATCTTCAACTGAAAAGTGGTACGTTGGTTGGTACGCAAGGCAATCTTCAAAGTTGGTACACGACAGTTACTTGGTGGTACGCTGACAGTTACACCGTACCAAAGTGGTACGTTGGTGAATCTGGTCCGTTTTCTTGTACGCTAAGTCTGTAGTACGCGGGTGGTCCGTTGAAGATTTATGATATGTTGATTAACAGGGTGGTACGCTGAGAAGGGATTTGGTCAGCTAAGAGTGATTTGGTATGCTAGCAGAAAAGTTGCGTTCACTAAAACTGACGTAACTTGAGAACCGTTAAGAGTACGGAACCCAATACCAGCCAAAATGACCGTCTCGACGAGATCTAGACTTTTACTATCCTAACGGCCAGTACCCTCCATTTTAGTACCCAAAATCCGCTTGGAATACCTTCGTTTTTGAGTTCGAAGTTTTTGAAGTATCATTTTCGGTGAAAAATGTCTGATTTTCAAGCGTTCGCTGCTATGCAAAGTGCAATGCAAACCTTGCTCAACTTCGATAACGAAATTGGAACAAGCCAGAAAGTTCCGAAATTGTTAAATCTGGAGGATTATCACAATTGGAAACAAAGATTTTCTGTATACATGAGCACAAATAATGTCGATTTATGGATTCCAGTTCGCAAGCTTTACATGCATCCAAAGGAAGATGGAAATCTTAAACAGATTCATAATTTCGATGCCGCTGAAAGAAAACTCTATGAGCTTGAAGAAAAAGCTTTTGGTTATCTAACAATGGCGTTTCCCACTGAATTGTTGCATCGGTTTAGTACCTGCAAAAAGTTAAAACAGTTGTGGGATGCACTATCTGCAAGATGTGAAGGCAATGATCAATACAAGAAGAGTAGAAGAAAAGTGTTGAACAAAGAATTTGAAAATTTGCAACACTATGATAAAGAAAATATTCATGCACTTGTATCCATATTTTCACATCTAATCAGTGAAATGAAAGTGGTGAATATTGAAAAGACCGATGAGGAACTGAAAGAGAAACTGATGGAAGCTTTACTAGCAAAGTGGGAGAATTATGTTCTACTACTTACTCATGATAAGGAATACTCAACATTATCATTTCATGATTTAACTGGGAAGTTGCATGCTAGAGAAATGGAAATGATAACATCTAACAAATCAACTGCTCAATTACAAAATCCAAAATTATATCATGGTCAAAATTCTGCAAGCATCAATGCAAAGTCTAAATCATCTAGTTTTGATTCATCAAATCCACCTCAAACAACATTTGTTGCTGGTCATGGTTCAGGAAATTCTGCAAATTCATCAAGGGGGTGTAACTTCACTATTCCAAATCATTCAAGTCAGAGTTTACTTTCTGCAAAAAAAATCTGACGAACATTTGGCATTAATTTCTGCTTTATTATCGTCATATCATGGATTGTTGAATGGTGGCTTGACAACATCTAATTTGATTAAAGAAGATTTTGATCAAATTGATCCAGATAATCTTGGACAAATGGATATTAATTGGCAACTTGCAATGTTAGCTCAACGGGTCAAAAGATTCAAGAAGAAAATTGGATTTCAAAGTTTAAATCCAGATGGCAAGGTTGGCATAGATAAATCCAAGGCAAAATGCTTCAAATGTTCTAATTTTGGACATTTTGCTCGTGAATGTTCAAAATCAAATGCTTCTTCATCAAAGTCTCCAACAGCTTTGGTATCTCAAGTTGATAAGCAATACGATTGGGGACGAACTTCTAATTCTCCAATTGCTTTAATAGCCATTACTTCTGATTCAAAATCACTAACATCAAATGAAGGTTGTGATTGGGCTGCCAACTTTCCTGATGAGTCTGCACTTTTTGCTCCATCTGTGATGATTGCTCAAATTATTCATAGTGATGATGAAGTAGAAGTAACTGATTTAGAATCTGAAATTAGTGGTTCTGGAAATAGTTGCTATGAATCGGTTTGTGAGTCTTGTTCTCAGAAAGACAAGAAGATTCAAGGATTGATAAAAGAAAATGAGTTGTTGGTTGCTGAAAATAAAAGAAAGATAGAAGAGTTGACAGGTAAACATAAAAAGTTGGGAGATCTAATTCAAGAATTATCCTCTCAAAAAGCAAAGTTTTCAGATTTTCAGGCAGATGTTGTTGAGAAAGAATTGAAATTTCAAAGTCTTGAAAAAGAGTTTGAACAGAGAATTACAAAATTAACTGAAGAAAATGTGGACTTAGTCAACGAAGTTGAAAAATGGAAGCAGAGGCTGAGGATGCTGGAAATGATTTTAATAAGTTGTTTGAAAAGTCCAAGATTAAAACTTGATATGCTTAATAAGTCTTCTGATGAACAAGGTGCAAAAATTGAAGCATATCAAATTGATATGGAAAAGTTGTTAGATGAGAAGCGGGAATTGGCAAGAGTAAATAAGTTGCAAAATTCAAATTTGGATATTCAGAAAAGAAATGAAGATAAGTTGACGAAGGAATTGTGGGCTGGACTTGATGAATTGAGGTTGCAAAAGTATGAAACTCATAGAGTGGCGAAGAAGTTGATTGCTACGGAAAAAGAATTAGTTGAAGCTCAACAAAAGATTTCTGAACTAAAGATTGAAGTCATTGATTCAAAACGTCTTTTGAACAATGCTACTAATTGTTGATACACGAAATGGCAATGAGTTGGATCTGACGAAGACACGAAGTTTTGGTATTTTGGTCTGGTGGCCGAACTCCGGCCGAACCTTGGCCGAGTCTTGGCCGAACTTGAGGTTCGGACAGGCAGAGGAGTTCGGACGTCCGTAGCTTATATATAAGTGTTTGTGTCTTTGTAATTCAATAGTTTTTAGAGAGAGAGAGCGAATTTTGTATGTGAGATTTTCTCTGTGTCTCTGTGTAACTCTGATTCTCTGTTAATACGAGATTAAGTTTTATTTACGTTTGTGTGTTGATTTCTCACTTGTTTACGATTGTATTCGATCAATTCGACCAAACCGATCCACGATTAGTCACTTTCAAGTGGTATCAGAGCAATCTGGTGTTGTTTGGTTCGAATTGTTGCAAATCGTTTACTCAAAGTTTGTTTTTCGTGTTTCTCTCTGGAATTTTACATGAAAAACATCATGTTTTGCGTCAAAACTCCTTGTTTCTGATTGCTTGTGTTCGTTTGAGTGTTAGAGGTCAGTTCTGAGTGGTTTCTGGTGAGATTCAAACTTTTTCGAATTTTACGTTCGGCCGAACTCCAAGTTCGGTGAAACCGCTCCGAAGCCAGAATTCGGAGTGAAGTTCGGTCAGTTTTCCTGATTTGGTGAGAGTTCGGAGTTCTATCAGAGAGAGTTCGGTGAGCATCTTGTCTCGGAGGGAGTTCGGACTAGGATCGGAGATAGATCGGAGTTTCTAAGTTCGGTGATACGTTCGTTGAGAGTTCGGACTTTTTGTTTTCAGTTCGTTGAAAGTTCGGAGCTAGTTCGGAGCGTGTGAAAAGTTCGGAGCTAGTATTGAGTTCGGACCAAGTTCGGCGAGATCAGAATTCAAAATTTTCAATTATGTCGGATTATAACGCGTTTGCTGCTATTCAAACGCAGATGCAAACGTTACTCAATTACGACAATGAAATCGGAACAACACAGAAAGTTCCAAAGTTGCTTAAATTTGAAGACTATGCCAACTGGAAGAAATGGTTTGAGGCCTATATTGATAACGGTTTGTCAGGCCGTTTCAAATCCCCAACTTAAATTGATTTTGTAGTAGTGGAAGTTAGGGTATCGAACCTAGGGAATATGTAGAAACTGATTAACTGATTAACTAAATTAACCGGAATTACTAATTAACCTAAAATTACCTAAGATTGCCACTTGGTTGTTTTTGAGTGGTTGGGTGAATTAAATAACAAATTAACTAACTTTAACCTAGAAAATTAATTGAACTATGAAATGAGACAAATCTAACCACTTTTGGGTCCTGGTTGGTTACCGATCTAGGCAAAACCTAATTACTTAACTGTGACACATAGACATGCCCCCCAATTGCCTCCTTGACCTAATAACCTAAGTTTCTAATGGGTTGATTAGTCCTGCCGCAAGAAAGTGCTAGATCATTAAACAGTGGACCACTAAAACCCTAGGTTACTAGTTAGATTAAACAAATTAGCATGCGGGTGTTCAACGGTAGCAAGTATTCCGGAACAACTAGTTAAGCAATTGATTAAGAATAAAACGATTTCACCAACCAATCACCAAAAGCGGTTAGTGATGATTAGCCGGACATAGCTAATGAAACAAACAAACACATAATGGAAAATTGCATAAAACTAAGTTACCGAATGATTGAAAAACTTCAAGATCCTCAACAATGGTGGAAAAGTCGAAAAACCTAAAGCTCTGGTCGCACAAAGTGAAGATGATTTTCTAATAACTTCACAAACAAGTTTAAATAACAAAACCCTAATTTTCTTCTGTCGGCCAATTCGGGGCGTACCGCCCCAAATTATGGAACTCTGGGCGTACCGCCCGGATTTCTTCTTCCGGTTGCTTTCTACACTTTAGGGCGTACCGCCCTGGTTTCTTCTCTTCTGGGCGTATCACCCAGATCTGGATCTCAGGAACTTTTCTTCAATTTCTTCTAAGTCTTCACTCGTTCCCACTCGGTTCTCGATCCCTGTACCAGTCAGCTTCCAGTTCTTCATAAAAACCCAAACTTTAACTCTTTAAGCTCTTGGCACATCAAAACATAAAACCCGTGAAAATGCAACGTAATCCAACCATTATTATAAATAAATAAGACAACTTAAGCACAATAATGACGACACATTGGACTAACATCACATCCCCACACTTGACTTTTTCCGTCTCGGAAAAAACTGCCATGGAATCATAATTAGGAAATCAACTCAAAATCATTTAACATTTCTATATCTATCAACCTATTCAATCCACATTCCAACATGTATTCATATATACTAATTGCAACTGCCGATATTTCTATACGACTAAACCCAACCACTGATCTTTGAGCCCCCAAGGTGTTTATAAATTACCAATCATTTGTATCAACCTGCCTATGTGTCCCACATTCAGAAAGTCCTAGCTTAATCTAATCCCGACTCATATTCGGTCAAAGTAAAGGGTAATAAAGATGTATTATTATTATTTTCCCCACCCTAGTTAAACTAGATACTCATATATCCCAAGAATGATGGGTTTGAATGGATAGTGAAGTTGCTTGAGCATTTATTTGACTACTGTTGCTTCTATTTTCCTCATTTTCTTTTCTTTTTTTCTCTTTTTTTTCATTTTTTTTTATAGTTGGTTAATTTTAACTATACTTACCAACGGACATCATCAGAGGCATTCTTTCACAAGGTCTTACCCCCGAAATCATACGTGAGTGTTTTGCCCGCGAAATCCGGAGCATCATCAGAGGCACTCACCACGGGATACTATCCTTAGTTCGTACGTGAGTATTTTGTCCCTTCACTCTAATTCATTAACCAATTAATTACCTAATATGCTCAAAAGATGGAAAGATGGGGCGCCGTTATTTCTCGTATTTTCTTTCGCAAAAAGATCATAACGTGCCAGGTTATTCTGAGGATATATAAGTCTCTAATCTAAAAAGGTCTTTTTCCTCCTAATCATCAGTTTCAATCTCACTCTAACTCCTAAAATGAGAACCCACTGGCAAACTAATTTAATTACATATTTATACAAAAATAAACACAAAGGGATAATTAAGCTTTACTAAATCAGTTGGGCCTACCAACACATCACAAATTAGATATATTTTCCATTCTCTCATTTTCTTACCACTTTTCCCTTTTCTTTCTTGATTTATATCTTAATTTTTATTCTGAAAATCGACTCCCAATTGTACTATCATTTTCCATGTACCGGCAATTTTCCCAAAAACAGATTTGACTCAAACACTAAAAACTAAAAATGACTCAAAAAGTGCAAAATCTTTTTGGATTTTTGATGTTTTTTACTTTTTTTTATTCAAAAACTTTAAAAATAAAACTGACGTCCTGTCCCCCTCCCCACACTTAAGATCGACATTGCCCTCAATGTGATAGGAAACACGCACATAACGAATATACAGACAAGAACGGTGAAAATAAAAATAAAAATAAAGATAAAATGCAAAAAATAAAAAGAAAATAAATAAATAAATAAAAAGAACAAGTTGGAACACACTCCCCTGATATCATCGTGAAAAGCTCCTCGGAAGTGGTCCAACACCCTCTCGCACAGATCGTGAATTCCAGAAATCGGATGGAAGAAGTAATGTATGGATTCACATCTCACTCATGGTGCTACCAAAGAACAAACACATCATACCGTATATATACAATCAAAAAGAAAACACAACCACCCCAACCGGTTACCTCGTACAGTACCCCCAGTTATCATATAGTATAATATCATACAGACCATGATCTAGTAAAAACAAAATAACCAAAAAGTACAAGGTAAGAGAAACAAAACCGATCAGCAGTGGTAGTGAAATTAGCATCCAAGCACCTACTCCTCCTCATCATCTCCAGCATCATCACCACCAGCTCCACTAGGGCCTGCATCTGGATCTCCTCCCTTAGCCATCTCATCATCACCTCCATCATCTCCACCAGCATCACCCTCGGGCTCCTGAAAGAAATCAGGGATAGCCATACCCTGATGGGTCATCATGCAGCGCATAGCACGCTCAATCCTCTCAAAACGCACATCCACGTAATCCAACACCGTCTCCTGAACCATCTCCAGTGTAACCTGATTAGCCCTCGGCGGTCTCTCTGGTCTCTGCCTCAGATTCAACCTGGTGTAAAATCCTATGCCGCCTCGCGGCCCTAGCAGCCTCATCTCCCACAACAACCCTATCTCTCACAGCCTCCCACTGCGGGGGATCAGTCATGGTGACCATCTTGGCCAACCTCATATCACCAGCTCATAATGCGACGTCTCAGCCCCAATAGTCAGATGAGTCTCCAAATACCTCCCAGCATCAAACACTCCTAACCTCCTAGCCAACCTAGTCACATAGGGCCCCATACTCAGATGAACGCCCGTCCCTGAGGTCCTCCTCCTCGCAAAAGATGAAACTAAGACTCCAGCAATGTTGACGTCATGACCTCCAACAATCGACCGCAGCACCACCAAATCCAACTTCGTGCACTTCTCGACGCCAGAGCTGCGGCCGAGAATAGTACACGCAACTATCCTGTGGATATATCTAATAACAGGATCTCGGATCTGCGACTCGATCACACTATCCAAATAAGGAACCGCTCCAATCTCATCCCAAAATGCGGCGACCTGCAAGTCAGTAACCCCCTGCGGGTGTGCTCGGCTGAAACCCCCACGTGGCAGCTCCGCAAACTCAGGCGCCTCCGCCTCCTTCTGAGTGTACAACCCTGACAAGACCGCGAACGCTGGAATACTCATGTGATGAGTCCGACGGCCTAAAACGAATGTCAGGGCGTTCCCGTCGCCAAACTTCCCCGGACCCACCTGGAAAGTAGATAAGAACTCCACAGTAAGCTCGACATACTAGTGGTCATCCGGGTTCAACGCCCTCCTCCACCTCTCAGTAACTAACCCCCTAATCCGCTCCAGCTGCCCAATCTGAGCCAACAAACCCCAGTCGATCGTCCTATGGTGCAACAACGGCATCGCCACGAATCTCCGCATCTGTCGCTCCTCGTGCGACCCGTGCTGGAACCTCAGCAGCGAGTGGTGCTGATGGTTCCTCCTCGCGACCGGCGGTGCTGGAACATCCGCCTCCGGAAGAATCTCCGGCCCCCAGTACCCTATGATCCTCCGTCTGAATGGGGGGACCGGAACAGCGGCATCCGGATCTCCACGTCGCCTCCTCTTGGGACCGCGTGTCCCGGAACTCGACCCCTGCGGGTGTGACATCCTGGAATCAAACAAGTTAGCACAAGATAACAATAATCATATAAACCGGGCCTTCCTGCAATTGATTGTCACATTCACAAACTATTTTTGGATTTTTCGATTTTTCAATTTTTTTGGTTTTTTCAAAATTTTTATAAAGAAAAACAAAATTAAACGTAAAAGAAAACTAAAGCTAAAACTGAAATTCAAAAACGACAAAAATTTGGGTGTTAGGGAAATCTTTGAAAAATTCTGTGAAATTCCACCCAGGGCGTACTGCCCAAAAATGTTGCAATCAGGGCGGTACGCCGCCCAATTTAGTGCAGGTAACCCTAATTTCAATTCGGGGCGTACCGCCTCCAATGTTGGAGCCCTAGGCGGTACGCTGCCCAATTCGATTCACCGAAAAAAATATAATCGTTACAACCGAACCATCTAAAACAAAACCACACTCCGACAACCTCAAATCTCACATATAATCGGCTTAAAATCAGCACAACCGAACAAACTAACCTAAAAACAAAAACACTCGAAAAAAAACCAAAATTAAACAAAAATAACACGAAAGCGAAACCTGTAAGGGCTCCGAATGAAAACTGCCGTGCTTGGCGGGGCGAATTCGGATCTGCGGTGGCGGAGTTCTTGCTCGACGGTGGTGGTTTACGGTCGAGAGAGAGATCGTCGGCGGTGGGTTTAGGTGAAAACCGACCCGCCGACTGTTTTATATTTTTTTTCTCGTTCAAAATCCGGGCGTACTGCCCTATTTCATGAAGACTGGGGCGTACCGCCCGGATTTAAAAATCTCAAAAGTTTCAGACAATTTTCGGGCGTACCGCCCTTAGTAACCTCAACTTGGGCGTACCGCCCATGCCCCTTTTTGGCAGAGAGTTTTGAAATTTTGGGGCCTCAAAAATTTTCTATCTCTGGAAAAACAACTCATTTTACACCACCGAGCATGTTTACTGCAAAAATTTGATTAACACTTACATGGAATGCAGTATATGGCACAAATTCACTCATGAGCTTCCCGATTTCCTGAAAAACACACCAAAACGTAAAATCTAACAAAACTACGAAAAACACACGAAAATGAAACGAAAAACAAACCGCTGGGTTGCCTCCCAGTTAGCGCTAAGTTTTTAATGTCTTCAGCCAGACCGTACTTCCCTTTCACGTTTCAGGGCTTTCAGAAGCGGGCGCCAAGAAGTAATCATCTTTGTCGATGTGCCCGTGAATGTCTACCGAGTCCAAATACGGCTTCAATCTGTGCCCATTTACTACCTGCCTCAAGTGGTCATCCAGGTCTTCAATCTCGAAATTACCATACCCCCCCCCCCCCACACTTGTGATGAGGAATGGCCCCGTCCATTTGCTATTCAGCTTACCTGGAAACAACTTCAACCGTGAGTTAAATAACCAAACCTTTTGACCTACCTGGAAATCCATCTTCTTCAATCGTGCATCATGCACTTTCTTCATCTTATTCTTGTATGCATCTGCACTCTCGTACGCCTCATCACGTAATTCTTCCAATTCTCCCAGCTGGAGCTTCCTTTCTCTACCTGCAGCATCATAACTCAAGTTAACCTCTTTAACAGCCCATAATGCCCTATGAGCTAACTCAACAGGTAAATGACATCCCTTTCCATAGACCAACCGATAGGGGGTGGTTCCAATAGGCGTTTTAAAAGCAGTGCGATACGCCCACAAGGCGTCATTCAACTTAGAAGACCAATCCTTGCGGTCGATTCGCACAGTTTTTTGTAAAATCTCTTTGATTTGCCGATTGGAAACCTCCACTTGACCGCTTGTTTGCGGATGATATGGGGTTGCAATTCGGTGGTCTATGCCATATTTCTTGAGTAGTTTGCCAAATTGAAAGTTCTTGAAATGGGACCCCCCGTCACTTATGATCACACGAGGGATTCCAAATCTAGAGAAGATGTTTTGTTGGACAAATTTGCAAACTACACTATGGTCATTGGTCTTAGTAGCTATGGCTTCTATCCATTTGGACACATAATCTACCGCTACTAAAATGTAAAGAAAACCATTAGAGTTAGGGAAAGGGCCCATAAAGTCTATGCCCCAAACATCAAAAATCTCTACAACCAAAATCGGTTGCAAAGGCATCTCATCACGCTTTGTGATGCTTCCCATCTGCTGACATCTCGTGCAGTGCTTCACGAACTCAAAGGCATCCTTAAAAAGCGTGGGCCAAAACAAACCGGATGAAAGAACCCGGTGACCCGTCTTGTGTCCACTAAAGTGACCTCCACATGCCGATGCGTGAACCAACTCCAACACTGCTTGTACCTCCGACTCTGGTATGCACCTCCGGATCACTTGATCTGGTCCTACCTTGAACAAATCCGGTTCATCCCATATGTACTTGTGTGCTTGGGACTTCAAATGCACCTTCTTTGTCCTGGGCCAATGTTCCGGAATTGTACCTGCAACCAAATAATTAACAATGTGAGCATACCAAGGCAAATGAGAAACACTTAACAATTTTTCATCGGGAAACGTCTCATTGATGCTCCATTCATCTTCTTCTGCTTCAATGTGTGGCAATCGGGACAAATGATCCGCCACCACATTCTCACTTCCCTTCTTGTCTCTAATCTCCAGATTAAACTCCTGCAACAAAAGGATCCACCGAATGAGCCTCGGCTTGGCATCCTTCTTCTCCATCAAGTACCGGACCGCACTGTGGCCCGAATACACGATCACTTTGCTTCCCCAGATGTATGACCTGAACTTATCAAGAGCAAACACAACTGCAAGTAATTCTTTTTTAGTGGTAGTATAATTCAATTGAGTCCCATCTAAAGTCTTACTTGCATAATAGATCACAACCGGTTTTTTGTCTACCCGTTGACCCAAAACCGCCCCAACAGCAAAATCTGAGGCATCACACATAATTTCAAAAGGTATTGACCAATCGGGTGCTTGCAAAACTGGTGCCTCAATTAATTTATTTTTCAAAGTGTTAAAAGAATTTAGACACTCATCGTTAAAATCAAAAACTTCATCTTTTAACAACAGTTTGCAAAGAGGTTTGGTAATTTTGCTAAAATCTTTAATGAACCTCCTATAAAAACCGGCATGACCTAAAAATGCCCTAATGCCCTTAACATTCGTGGGAGGAGGCAAAGTTGAAATTACTTTGATTTTTGCCCTATCAACCTCAATCCCACGACTTGACACCACGTGTCCCAACATAATCCCCTCTTGAACCATAAAATGGCTCTTCTCCCAACTTAACACTAGATTAGTTTCTATGCAACGCTCTAAGACTCGTGTTAATTGGTTCAAACAAGACTCAAACGATGTACCAAAAATTGAAAAGTCGTCCATGAAAATTTTAAGTGAATCCCCGATCATGTCAGAAAAAATTGCCATCATACATCTTTGAAAAGTGGCCGGGGCATTACACAAACCGAATGGCATCCTCCGAAAAGCAAAGGTGCCATAAGGACAAGTAAAAGTGGTCTTTTGTTGGTCATCGGGGTGAATGGCAATTTGGTTGTACCCCGAATAACCGTCTAGAAAACAATAAAACTTTTAACCGGACAACTTCTCAATTATTTGGTCAATGAAAGGTAGAGGAAAATGGTCCTTGGAAGTTGCGGAATTCAACTTCCTATAGTCAATGCAAATTCGCCACCCGGTTACCGGTCGGGTGGCTATTTCCTCACCTTTCTCGTTCCTAACAATTTGAATTCCCGCTTTCTTAGGAACGGTTTGAGTTGGACTTACCCATGTGCTATCGGAGATAGGATAAGTAATACCTTCATCAAGCCATTTGAGTACCTCCTTCTTGACTACCTCACGCATGTTTGGGTTAAGCCTCCTTTGTGCATCTCTCGCGGGCTTTGCTCCTTCCTCGGTAATGATCTTGTGCATGACCATGGACGGACTAATTCCTTTCAAATCTGCAATGGTCCATCCAATAGCCGCCCGATGCTTCACCAACACCTTCATCAACTCCTCTTCTTGCTCCTAGGTCAAACCTGCAGAAATAATGACAGGAAGAGTGTTATTCTCACCAACAAAATTGTATTTCAAGTGTTTAGGAAGTTCTTTAAGTTTAAGAGAGGGTGGTGATTCGAGTGAAGGCTTCAATTGTGAGTCGATATGCTCCGGTAAGCTCTCCACTTGAATAGACCATGGTGGTCTTTGATCTCTCACAGCCATCAACTCTTGGCTCTCATCTTCTGCTTCCATCTCCTTGACCATATCTACATAACCCCTGCCAAACAAAGCAAACTCCTCGGGGGTCCCATCCTCCTCATTAAAAGGGAAAAATGGAGGTATAAGACCATCAACAATTTCAGCCCGAAAGCATTCATCGTCTTCCCGAGGGTTAGTCACATTGCCAAAAACACTTAACCGCATTTTGCGGTTCCCAAAAGTCATATCAACAGTACCCGACCTACAATCAATTTGTGAATGACTAGTAGCTAGAAAAGGTCGACCCAAAATTACCGTTGGTTGAGCGGTTTTTTCAACAGACACATAATCAAGAACCAAAAAGTCTACCGGATAGAAAAATTCATTAACTTTGACAATCACATCCGATAAAATTCCCCGGGGAAGCTTAGGGGTCAAATCGGCCAAAATCACCGTAGTGTCGGCCTTTTTCAAAGGTCCAAAATCGTACTGATCGTACAAGCTCCCCGGTAAGATACTCACACTCGCTCCAAGATCCAAAAGGGCACGGGTCATTTGAAAGTCACCAACTTGAATTGAAATTATTGGTGCCCCAGGATCTTGGAGTTTCTTGGGCAAAATCCCTGAAATTATGGCACTCACATCCGCATTTGCATCAAGCTGTTTCAGAATTTTGTAATTCCGCTTTTGAGTGCACATGTCTTTCAAGTACTTTGCGTAAGCCGGAATTTGCCTAATTGCATCTAAAAGGGGAAGATTGATTTTAACTTGTTTAAAAATATCCCACATCTCATCTTGTTGTGGGCCCCGTTTAGATGTTGTTTACTGATTAGGTTCAATTAAGGCTTTTGGAAAAGGGACCGACTTTTTCTGTTCAACCACCTCATTATCTATCACCCTATTATTTGATTCATTAAAAGTTACTTTCTTTATGTTCCTAGGGTTACTAGACTCGGTTGCAACAGACTTTGGGGTTGTTTGGTCGGTTTCCGGCTCACTTTCATCGTCACTTACCCAATCCTCCACCACCCCATCAACTTGCGGTGGAGGTGTCCCCACCTTATTATCGACGGACTTACCTGATCGCAAGGTTGTGATCTTGTTGATTGGCACATGTCGCGTGTTCTTCGAACTGGAAGGTTGATTCTGTTGATGTTGTGGGTTGATGGTGGTGTCGCTCGACAATCTTCCCGGATCCCGCTTTGATGACTCGGCCGCCAATTGGCCCAATTGTTTCTGAAATGCTCCCATGGTTTTTTCTTGAAGCTCGAACTTCCGGTCAAACCCTTGAACTTTATCGAATAGCTGCTTTTGACCATCTGCAATTGAGTTCACTTTCTCCATCAGGGTGGCAAATTGTGTTTGCATCCCATCTTCCGGTGCTGGTGTCGGTTGAGCTTGTTGGTAGCTCCTTTGGGGCGGATTTCCACCTTGAGTATAGGTGTTCCGTTGATAGCCCCCTTGGTTGTAACCGGATGGCCGGCCTTGATATTGCGTCTGAGCTCCACCCTGCACATTAGAAGTTTGAAAGTTAGGATTCAACTGATTATTAGCATTACCGTACCTGAAATTTGGATGGTTGCGAAGGTTAGGATGGTAAGTGTTGGAGTTCATGGCTCCTTGCACATAATTGACATCTTCACTTTGTTGAACCCCGATATAACATGCATCAACCTAGATGGCCTAATTCGCCACAACCCGTGCACACAGGAAATTGTGCACTTGCCTTCACTTCTTCTGGTGCTCCTCCCAACTTCATTTGTGCTACATGTTTCTCCAACAGGAGCGTCTGCTGACGGAGCTTCTCGATCCTTTCCTCCGCCTCATAGTCAACGGATTTGGCCGATGCGGATCTCGACCGTCTTTCGTTTTGAGCAAGCCTCTTGGATGTGGCGCTCAATCTTTCCATATGCCCCCAATCAACCTCTTCCGTGTTAGTTAAGAATGTACCATTGCTGATGGAGTTCAAATCTCGGATGTCTTCTGGAAAAAGGCCATCCGCAAAGGTTTTGATGAGGTCCCACTTGTCAATCCCATGATGTGGACATTTTCGCAACAAATCCTTGAAACGGTTGAAAGCTTCATGGAATGGTTCACCGGAATGTTGCTGGAAGGATCGGATCTCCTCTTTAACCTCGCTCGTCTTGCTCATGGGGTAGTATTCTTCAAGGAACACTTCTTGCATTTGAGCCCAAGTGAAGATACTACCGGCGGGTAAACTCTCGAACCATCTTCGTGCCCGATCCTTAAGGGTGTATGGGATAAGCATCAACTTTACGTCTTCCGATGTAAACCCCGTTGCACCAATAGGGATGCAAGTTGACTCGAATGTGTGTATATGATGGTAAGGCTCTTCGGTTCTCTTCCCGTAAAATTCTGGTAGATGGCTTAAGTATTGAGGTCGAACTTCAAAAGCTCGTCTGTTTGTTCCCATGGGGGTTACTACCGAGGATGAACTTGGAACAACTACTGGTTTGAAATGAGCAGCTACCCCTTGAACCGGTGGGTTCACAACAAGTCTCGGGACTCCACCTTCCACTTGAATGCGAGCTCCCCCATTGTGTTGATTGAATTGTGGCACTCCTCTTGGGGGAGGGGCGCGTGGCGCTTGTGGTGCAACATTTTGCTATGGAGCTCGTGCCCGATTCCTTGGAGCTTCAACATATGGCTCCGCTCCATACCCATATCCGTCGTCATCTTCATTTTGGTCATACCCGTCTTGCCCCCACTGCTCCTCTTGTCTTTGCCAATCCTGTTCCTCATACACTGGGTTTTGTCGGAATTGGGGTTGGTTAGCTTGTCGGAATGGTTGTGGTGGGGGTTGTTGTTGTGGGGCCTGGCGGAATATGGGTTATCGTGGTGCCTCGCGGAAGATGGGTTGTTCTGGATACCAAACCCGATAGTGGTAACCTTCCTCATCATGGTGTGAGGATTTCGGAGACAAGGATGGAAGAGAGTCGTGCCCATGTACCCGAAATGGTGGGATATGAACCGGAGGAATGTTTTGTGGCATGGCGGGGTCCACTGGTTCATTCTGGGCTTGGTTTTGTGGTTGGTGGTGGTCTTGATTGAGATTCTCATTTGGGTTCGGGTTTTGGTTGGTGTTTTGGTCAAAAACTGCCTAAGCAATTAGTTGATCAAATTTCGTAAGTGAGGTAGCGTGTTTGAGGTAAATAAAGCTGAAAATGTAAGTTTGGAGATTAACACGAGGATGTAACGAGGGAAAATCCAAGTATCCTTGAGTATCCTCAAGGAGCCTGGCAAAAAACCTCGGGGGCCGGTTCAAAGTACCTGCCTCCTAAAACTTTTATATGATGAAAGTATTTGGTACAAGTGAAATGAGCTCGTATTCTAAGTGTTACAGAGAGTTTTGATAGCGAGTATCGTGAGTTGTGTGTGTTCCCTGAATGAATGACCTAGAGCTCGTTTAAATAGTCAAAAATGCATTAACTAACTAGGCTAAAAACTAGGGATTGAGTCTTCAAGTCTTTGTGAACGTTGGAGTCAGTTACAACACGTCCCATAAAGCCTTGACCGAGTCTTTAGCCATCATTTACACGTCCCTTAATACCTGCAATCAATTAAGACACGTGGACAATTGTAACGGTTAATCGATAACTGTAGTTCAGGATCCTTTGAGCTTCTGGCGAGCATCCTGAAATAATATAACCAACTGTCCTATATTTTAGGGATTCTCCCAACTGAGCCAATATGAACGTTGTGGACCACTTAGTCCACGTTCTATATCATTTGTCCGAGTCTTTAGGCTTGTCTACACGTTTCTTTGACCCTGCAATTAATAAGACACATGGGAAAAACAAACGGGTTAGTTGATAACTGTAATTCAGGATGCTCGAACCTGCCAGGATCCTGAACTTGCATAAGGATACCAAACCATTTGAGCTGCCGCCAGGATCCCGGATTATCAGCCCTAACAATTGCCCCTGAATTTTAACAGTTGTCGACCAAGAAGACGGCTGTAAAAATTCAAACTCAACGCCATCTCTTGAAATAATTACGAAGGTGACTCGTTAGCTCCTGATTTGATAGCAACGCAACTTCTCATGTGATTTCCCCATAAATAACTCCAAGTTGTTGTCTTCCCCATACATCAGTCGGAACCCTGTCGATTGCTCTTTTTGTATTTCCTGCATATATATGACTTAGTAGTATTTTGATCATCATGGTGTGTTATGTATATTTTTGGTTATTTTGAAAAAATGTTTGAATGACGATCCGACAGGATGCTTAGTTTAAAAATTCTAAAGCCCATAAAACTTTGTCAATGTTAACAAACCATGATGCTAGCCAATACTTGGTTAGTAATAAAAATATGCAATATACGCAGTACCAATGTCACCTGTTCAAAAGTAATTCAACTGTCGAGATAACCAGGATCCATGAGGATCCTTAGGAATCCTTAAGATATACTTGATGAAATTCCGATGAATCTGAGAATAAGTCTTGAGCATTTAGGAACAAGTCAAACAGGGGTCAAGCCCAACCTTGTCTTCTGAGGTACGAAATGCTTTATAAGTCTTGGGTCTAAGCCAACTGGGGTCAAGCCCAAAAACTTGAGAGACACGAAAGTGCCTAAACCTTAGTTAATGTGAGAACATTAAAAACCTGTGTTATTCTGAGGACAAGCTCAAAAATACTTGGGACTAAGCCAACTGGGGTCAAGCCCATAAACTTGAGAGACACGAAAGTGCCTAAACCTTGGTTGACATGAAAATGCCAAAAACCTTAGAACCTTTTCGAGATGACACGTCTGCCACCCATTTTGAAGTGCACTCTATGGCCAACAGTGATGAAATTATCAGCCACCCACAGATGGACTGGTCGCACCACCTTGAACCATAGGCCACCACCGTGCGCTCCTGGCGAGGGTCTTGCGCTCCTGGCGATTCCCATTAGTGAACGAGAAGGTGAAAACCTCCTAAACCTTTTGACAGCATTCAGAATGCCTTAGACTTAGAAGAGGTGATCAGCCTCTAGCTTATGGTAGGACGCTCAGAACACCTGCAAAACACTTCAAGGCTTGGTGAGGGGTGGGTGTTAGTTTGGCTAACACCCCTCCGATGCCTAAGTCAGTAATCATTTCACAAAAATAATAATATGAAATTGAAATAAGGGTTAAAGTCATACCTGAGGTCTTTGAAGTTTAGACAAGGATTCTCTTGATATGCTCAAAGGATCCAGAAAGCACTTACATAAAATATAACTTCAAGTGAATTGCATTCCAAGCTCTTGGGAGCAGCTCACCTTCCATAGTAGCCAACCTATATGCTCCCTTTCCAGCTTCTGAATCTATTAAATAGGGACCTTCCCATTTGGGCGCAAGTTTCCCATGTGCTGGATTGGTCGTATTTTGAAAAGCTTTTCTGAGTACCAGATCTCCTACTTGAAATCTTCTGATCCTGAGATTCCTGTTGTAAGACTTGGCTATCCTTTGCTGGTATGCTGCCATCCGGAATTTTGCGAGGTCTCTGACTTCATCTATCGTTTCAAGATCTTCAAGGAGCTCTTGCTTATTGGCTTCAAAATCCCGGCAGCTTGTTCTGGCAGTTGGCATCACCATTTCAGTGGGTATTACAGCTTCTGAGCCAAACACTAAGGAAAATGGTGTTCGACCAGTAGCATTTTTGGAGGTCGTTCTGTCGGCCCACAATACGAAAGGTAGTTCTTCAGCCCATTTCCCTTTTTTATCTCCTAGCTTCTTCTTAAGGTTATTGATGATAATCTTATTGCTCGATTCTGCCTGGCCATTAGCTTGTGGATGTATGGGAGTTGAAGTTACCATCTTGATGCCCCATGCCTCACAAAAACTAGTTGTTCTTTTGCCAATAAACTGAGATCCATTGTCACACACTATTTCCGATGGGATTCCAAACCTTGTCAAGATATTCCTTTTGATGAAAGAAATCACTTCCTTTTCTCGAACTTGGACAAAGGCTTCGGCTTCGATCCACTTAGAAAAGTAGTCCGTCATGGCTAGCATGAAGACTTTTCCTCCAGGTGCTACAGGCAGCTTACCAACTATATCCATGCCCCATTTCATGAACGGCCACGGAGACGATATTGAATGAAGCGGCTCAGCAGGCTGATGGAGGATATTGCCGTGCCGCTGGCATGCATCACACTTCTGAACAAAGGCCATTGCATCCTTTTTCATAGTAGGCCAGTAGTATCCTGTCCTCAATACCTTGGAAAAGAGTGATCTGCCCCCAGTGTGATTGCCACAATCACCTTCATGAATATCCTGAAGTACCGCATGTGCTTCAGGCTGCTCGAGGCATCTCAAGTATGGTCCTGCAAGAGATTTCTTGTATAAGATACCATTTATTATTGAATATGGAATTACCTTTGTTCGGAAGAGTCTGGAGTTCTCGTTTTTTGGGATTTCTCCTTCTTGGATAAATCTCCTGATAGGGTAAGTCCAGGATTCTTGAGGATCCTGGGAGTCTGTCATTTCTTGATCTTTATCTGTTGTAACATCATTAACTTCTTGTTCTTCAATTGCTGGTGTCAGGATGTGAGTTATGGGAATCTTGACACCTTCTGGGATCCTTAAAGATGATGCTAAATTTGCCAAAGCATCAGCTTCTGCGTTTTCTTCTCTGGGTACCTGTGATATGCTGCAATTTTCAAAAGATAATGCTAATTGTTTTACAAGGTCCAGATATTTGGTTAGCCTTTCGCCTTTCACTGCATAGGATCCATTAAATTGGTTAGTTAATAACAAGGAGTCAATAAAAACTTGAATGTGTTGGATATCCATATCTTTAGCGAGTTGTAATCCTGCAATTAAAGCTTCGTATTCAGCTTCATTGTTGGTGGCTTTGAATTCACAATGGATAGATAGAGGGATAATGTCCCCCTGTGGCGATTTCAGTAGCACACCAAGTCCTGTTCCTCTAACGTTAGATGCTCCATCTGTATATAGTATCCAGCTGCCTGAAGCTTCTTCGAGCTGCTTGACCTCAAGTTCAACTTCTGGCAGTATGTCGCTGCTGAAATCAGCCACAAAATCTGCAAGGGCTTGTGACTTGATTGCTGTTCTTGGCTCATATATGATATCATAGGCACTTAATTTAACTGCCCATTTCGCCATTCTACCTGACATTTCTGGTTTTCTCAAGACACACTTAACAGGATAGTTAGTTTTCACGTAAATAACATGAGTTTCAAAGTAATGTCTTAATTTTTGTGAAGCCATGACAAGAGCTAAAATCAATTTTTCCAAATAAGAATACCTGGTTTCAGCATCTAATAGTGTTTTGCTTACATAATATACCGGATGTTGTTGTCCCTCATGATCTTTCACAAGCACAGCACTTACTGAGCTGCCTGAGACTGCTAAATAGAGGGATAGTGGTTCGCCCTTGACTGGTTGCATTAGAAGTGGAGCGGATGATAAATATTCTTTCAAGGAGCTCAGAGCTGCTTCGTGTTTCTCACCCCATTCGAACTTTTTATTCTTCTTCAATATGTCATAGAATTCTTTGCTCTTTTCAGACGATCTCGATATGAACCTGTTGAGCGCTGCCACTCTGCCAGTTAGTCTCTGAACTTCTTTGACATTTGTTGGAGACTTCAGGTTTATGATTGCTTGGATTTGCTCAGGGCTGGCCTCAATTCCCCTTTCAGTAACCATAAAGCCTAAAAACTTGCCGGCTCTTACTCCGAAATGGCACTTGGAAGGATTCAATTTCATGTTGAATTGGTCCAGGATATCAAAAGCAGCTTCAAGATCTCTAGGGTGGTCCTTCGCTTTTTTCGATTTCACCACCATATCATCGATGTATACTTCCATGGTGTCCCCCAGCTTGTCTTTAAACATCATGTTGACTAGCCTTTGGTATGTGGCACCTGCATTTCGTAAACCAAAAGGCATTGCAATATAACAATAAATACCTGTAGGGGTCATGAAGGCTGTGTCTTCCTGATCTGATGGTTCCATTTGAATTTGTTGAAAGCCCGAAGATGCGTCCATAAAAGTTAGCATCTCATGCCCAGCAGTTGCGTCCACCATAGAATCAATATGCGGTAGAGGGAATGGGTCTTTAGGGCAGGCCTTGTTTAGGTCTGTGTAATCTACACATACCCTCCACTTACCATTCTTCTTTTGGACTACCACCACATTAGCCAACCAGCGAGGATACTTAACTTCTCTGATCATTTTTGATTTGAGCAGCCTGTCAACTTCCTCTTGGATTATGATGTTTCTCTCAGGAGCGAACTTTCTTCTCTTCTGATGTATTGGCCTGAAAGATTCATCTATACCAAGTTTATGAGTAATAATATCTTTGGATATACCTGTCATGTCTTCATGTTTCCATGCAAATGTTGTGACTCTGGACTTTAAGAGGCTCGCGAGCTGCTCCTCAGTATCCTCAGGAATATTTGTTCCTACCAGCACTTTGATTTCAGGATCTTCAGGATTGAGTTGAACTTCTTTGGTCTCCAATTCCTTCGTCATCTGAATTCTTCGTGCTGGTTTCTTTAATTGCTATGCTGGCTTTGACTTGATAGTGTTCTTCATAGCAGAAGTGTAGCAGTCTTTGGCTTCTTGTTGATCACTTAGTATTCTTACAACTCCCCAAGGTGTGGGAAGCTTCACACATTGATGATAGGTAGATGGAACTGCTTTCATGTCATGGATCCATGGCCTTCCCAAGATTACGTTGCAACAAGGAAGGGAGTCAATAACGCAGAATTTCTGCATGGAGTTGACCCCTTCAATGTAAACAGGAAGTCTGATGTCTCCAACCGTATGCTTGGTTTCTCCGCTAAATCCTACTAACACTGAGGATCTTGGAATTATCTCTTCTTCGGGAATGCTCATCTTCTTAAGCACGTCCAATTGGATAATGTTGACCGAACTGCCATTGTCTATCAGGATCCTGCGAACATAATGGTTAGCAATACACAATGTAATTACCAGACTGTCATGATGAGGGTCCTGGATGTCTTGCTTATCAGTTTCGTCAAAAGAAATGACTTTGTCTTCAGTCAATATTGCATTCTTCTTTGGTCGACTGCCTTGATCCATTTTAGCCTCCTTGGCATGTCTTTTTGCTGATGAGAAAGAGGCTCCACATATGTCAGATCCTCCGGAGATGAAGTTGATCACTTTGGCATCTGCTGGTGGTGATTGCGCTCTTTTGGGCAGCTCAGCAGCTTCTTGAGTTTTACTCTTCTTTCTGCCGAACAATTCCTTGAGATGCCCCTTGCTGAGCAGGTAACTGATTTCTTTCCGAAGTGCTATGCAATCATCTGTTAAGTGCCCAAAGTCTTCGTGGTAGGCACACCATTTAGACTTATCTTTCCATGATCCTTGTTTATCCGATTTTCTTGGCCACCTGGCTTTATCACCTAGATCCTGCAAGGCACATAACAAACCACTTGTGTCAACCGAAAAACAGTAATCAGATACCTTTGGGAAGTCTTCCTCGTCGTCATCATCTTCAACTGCATTAACCCTGGGATTATCATTCCTGTAATAGGGTTTGGTTCGTTGTTGCTTTCCGGGAGAATCTGTTCTCCTGCCTAATGATTCATCGCCTCTTTTCTGGACCTTCTTGTCATCTTCTAATCTGATGAATCTCAATGCCCTTGTTCTGACTTCATCAAGGTTCCTGCAAGGAGTCATAACCAAATCATCATAAAATCGGGAATCCCCTCTAATCCCCATTTTGAAGGCTTCTACAGCAGCAGCCATATCCAGGTTAGGGATATCCAGTGCTTCTCGACCGAATCTGGCCACATAATCCCTTAGGGATTCATTGGATTTCTGAACTATCCTGTACAAGTCACCCGTGAGCTTCTCAAAGCTCCTGCTGCAAGAAAACTGGTTATTAAATAAGTTAACCAAATGAGGAAAGGATGTAATAGTATTAGGAGGGATACTGAGTAGCCATTTCAAGGCTGGTCCTGTTAGTGTTGAGCCGAATCCCTTGCATAAGCAAGCTTCTTTGATGTTTACAGGAATGGGGTTGATCTCCATCCGTTCCCTATATTGTGCCACGTGTTCCTCAGGATCTGTGGTCCCGTCGTAGAGTTTCATGTTGGGAGTTTGAAATCTTTTTGGTATCTCCACGTCACAAATGGGCCATGCAAATCTAGAAACTCTGTGGCTGCCTGCTGGCACTTCAGGAATTGGACGAATAACACCAGGAACACTTGAGATCATATCCTTTAACCTCTGAAGTTCCCTAGCAATAGTCGGGTTGATACCTGCATCCTGCACAGTTCCTTGGTTAGGGTGTACATAGAAATTATCGAAGTTGTTACCGGCCCTGGAAGTTTGGAGATGGATCTGGGGTCCATATTCAGCATCCCTAAGGATGGTCGGCTCAGTCGTGGTTCCCATTTGCATGGGGATAAAGTCTCCTTCATGCATCTCCTGAGATGAACCTGGGAATATGCCTGCAGAGACAGTAGGGTTAGAAAATAAGGATCCTTGAGGATCCTGAGCTGCTCGGAAGCGGCTCCGGTATGGTTGGAATGGCTGAGATGAAGATCCCTGTAGCATCTGTGGAGTAGGCATTGCTGACTGCTGACTCCAAGGCTCATGTAGGTTTGTTGCCGCGAATTGTTGTGGTCGAGATGCGGATTGATGCATTGAGACTGCTGGCACCCGATGGTTTAAAAACCCGGCTGGTTGCTGACTTGAGCATCTCGGCGGCTGCTGACTTCCATATTCGCTGTAGTAAGATTCTGGGGGTTGCTCAGAGTAGAATCCAGAGTATTCCAGATCCATCGTCCTGGAAGTCTTCTGATGCTGAGTGCCTGAGGATCCTGCAGTGGTAACTGTTGCAATACCTGACTTTTGAACAGTAGAGGGATTTACTTTCTGTTTCGGCTGCTCCGATATTTCCGGAGAGTTAAACCCGAATGATTTTGGGATCAAAGGGCTGATTTCCTCTACTGGTTTCTTCGATTTCTTCAATTCCATGATCTCCTTCATCATTCTCTCGTTGGTTTTGGTTTGTTCATCCGCATGGGCCTTCATTTGCCTGATCAAAACATAGAGATCGTTATTAGAAATAGTAGAGTCAGTGGACGTACCTTGAGATCCAGTAAAAGTGGGGTATTCCACTCCTTTAGCATTAGTATCAGCCACTTTCTTCATCATTGGGGGGAGACCAGCGTTGACAGTGGGCTTAGAGGATGAAACAGATTTTGAGGTGAATTTTGGTTGAGTCGACATTTTCAAGAATCGGTAATGGGAAGAAGATCAAGGCTCTTAATCGAATTCAAACACCGTTTGCCCCACGGTGGGCGCCAAATTGTTTTGGTCAAAAACTGCCTAAGCAATTAGTTGATCAAATTTCGTAAGTGAGGTAGCGTGTTTGAGGTAAATAAAGCTGAAAATGTAAGTTTGGAGATTAACACGAGGATGTAACGAGGGAAAATCCAAGTATCCTTGAGTATCCTCAAGGAGCCTGGCAAAAAACCTCGGGGGCCGGTTCAAAGTACCTGCCTCCTAAAACTTTTATATGATGAAAGTATTTGGTACAAGTGAAATGAGCTCGTATTCTAAGTGTTACAGAGAGTTTTGATAGCGAGTATCGTGAGTTGTGTGTGTCTCCTGAATGAATGACCTAGAGCTCGTTTAAATAGTCAAAAATGCATTAACTAACTAGGCTAAAAACTAGGGATTGAGTCTTCAAGTCTTTGTGAACGTTGGAGTCAGTTACAACACGTCCCATAAAGCCTTGACCGAGTCTTTAGCCATCATTTACACGTCCCTTAATACCTGCAATCAATTAAGACACGTGGACAATTGTAACGGTTAATCGATAACTGTAGTTCAGGATCCTTTGAGCTTCTGGCGAGCATCCTGAAATAATATAACCAACTGTCCTATATTTTAGGGATTCTCCCAACTGAGCCAATATGAACGTTGTGGACCACTTAGTCCACGTTCTATATCATTTGTCCGAGTCTTTAGGCTTGTCTACACGTTTCTTTGACCCTGCAATTAATAAGACACATGGGAAAAACAAACGGGTTAGTTGATAACTGTAATTCAGGATGCTCGAACCTGCCAGGATCCTGAACTTGCATAAGGATACCAAACCATTTGAGCTGCCGCCAGGATCCCGGATTATCAGCCCTAACAGTTGGGATTTGGGTTTTGGTGGATGTTGGGGTTCAGGTTGGGGTTTAGATTTTGGCCCTCCATTGCCTTTCTGTTTCTCTGCTCTGCTCGGTTCTGCCGAGCTGTTCTTTCAATCTCCGGATTGTAAATCAGTGGGGATGTCTTGCGGGAATGCCGCGTATGCATGCACAATCACCTAAAACCTGCAAAAATGGTCACAAAAGAGCAAACGAATTACGCAGCACTGTTCCAGGGGGTGTAAACAATGCAATAGAACAGAAAAAATTAAAACTTGGATGGTCAAAAATTTCAAAACTTTCTGTGAAAAAACGTCCAAGGCGTACCGCCCCAAACTGGGAAATTCTAGGCGTACCGCCCTAAACTGGAATTCGGCAAAAATTAAGATTTGTTTTTTTTTAGATGCAGAAATCAATTACTGGAATAAAAACACTATTTTTGGGTTTTTTTAGATTTTTTAAAAAATTAAATAAAAAATGCAAATTAACTAAAATTGACTAAAATCAACTAATCAATAGGCGCACTAATTCCCCAGCAACGGCGCCAATTTGATAACGGTTTGTCAGGCCGTTTCAAATCCCCAACTTAAATTGATTTTGTAGTAGTGGAAGTTAGGGTATCGAACCTAGGGAATATGTGGAAATTGATTAACTGATTAACTAAATTAACCGGAATTACTAATTAACCTAAAATTACCTAAGATTGCCACTTGGCTGTTTTTGAGTGGTTGGGTGAATTAAATAACAAATTAACTTACTTTAACCTAGAAAATTATTTGAACTATCAAATGAGACAAATCTAACCACTTTTGGGTCCTGGTTGGTTACCGATCTAGGCAAAACCTAATTACTTAACTGTGACACATAGACAAGCCCCCCAATTGCCTCCTTGACCTAATAACCTAAGTTTCTAATGGGTTGATTAGTCCTGCCGCAAGAAAGTGCTAGATCATTAAACAGTGGACCACTAAAACCCTAGGTTACTAGTTAGATTAAACAAATTAGCATGCGGGTGTTCAACGGTAGCAAGTATTCCGGAACAACTAGTTAAGCAATTGATTAAGAATAAAACGATTTCACCAACCAATCACCAAAAGCGGTTAGTGGTGATTAGCCGGACATAGCTAATGAAACAAACAAACACATAATGGAAAATTGCATAAAACTAAGTTACCGAATGATTGAAAAACTTCAAGATCCTCAACAATGGTGGAAAAGTCGAAAAACCTAAAGCTCTGGTCGCACAAAGTGAAGATGATTTTCTAATAACTTCACAAACAAGTTTAAATAACAAAACCCTAATTTTCTTCTGTCGGCCAATTCGGGGCGTACCGCCCCAAATTATGGAACTCTGGGCGTACCGCCCGGATTTCTTCTTCCGGTTGCTTTCTACACTTTAGGGCGTACAGCCCTGGTTTCTTCTCTTCTGGGCGTATCGCCCAGATCTGGATCTCAGGAACTTTTCTTCAATTTCTTCTAAGTCTTCACTCGTTCCCGCTCGGTTCTCGATCCCTCTACCAGTCAGCTTCCAGTTCTTCATAAAAACCCAGACTTTAGCTCTTTAAGCTCTTGGCACATCAAAACATAAAACCCGTGAAAATGCAACGTAATCCAACCATTATTATAAATAAATAAGACAACTTAAGCACAATAATGACGACACATTGAACTAACATCATATATCAGAACAATGGATCCAGATCTATGGATCGCTATGGATGCACCATATGTGTATCCTGTTGGCGTTAACAATGTTCCTATTATGCAACGGAATCTGGATCTTACACAGAAAGCTAATTTTGCTCGTGAACAGAAAGCATATGGTTTAATCACTCAAGCTTTGCCAGAGGAATTATTACACCAATTCAAAAGTTGCAAACACTCTCATGAGTTATGGACAACACTGAAAGAGAGGTGTGAGGGCAACGAACAATATAAGAAAATTAAGAAGAAGGCGCTAAACAAGGAATTTGACAACTTCAAAAATTTTGATGGCGAGGGCGTTCCTGAGCTAACTTCAAGATCTTGTCATTTATTGTCTGAAATGGATAATGTTCAAATTAAGAAAGATGACGAAGAGTTGAAGGAAAAATTGTTGGAAGGTCTGCCATCGAAATGGGAATCTTATGTTTTGATGATCATGAATGATAAAGACTATGCCGATTTAACATTTGTGAAACTTTTGGGTAAACTGCAAGCTCGTGATTTAGAAATGAAGAATGTTAACACTACTCCGACAGTAGTTCAGAATCCAGATGTTTATTATGGGTCAAATGTAGTAACTATTTCTGGAAAATCAGCAAAGATAACAAGTACTGCACCTGCTACAGCATTTGTGGCTGGAAACTTACCTGGATATGTATCAAGTTCAGGAACTGGAACTGGTTCACAAAGTGCTGATTACAATTATAGTTCTGGAATAAGTGGCACGTCAATCCCCGCAAGTAATCTGGTGAACACGGGAAAGATGGCTATGTCAGTATCTACCACTGAAGATTATATGGCTCTTGTTTCTGCATTAGTGTCATCATATTACGGATTAATCACTGGGAATGTCAGTAATGCTGAATTGACTGAAGAAGACTATGATCAGGTGGATCCTGATGATTTGGAGTTGATGGACATAAACTGGCACTTTGCTATGCTGGCGAGAAGAGTGAAAAGAATTTTGAAGAAGACTGGTAGAAAGGATTTGATCTCTGGTGGCAGAATCGAATTTTATAAATCCAAAGTCAGATGCTACAATTGTTCCAACTTTGGTCATTTTGCTCGCGAATGTCAGCAGCCGAAAAAGCAAGAATATCAGAAGTTCACTCCAAAAACAAATGTTTCTGGATCTAACAATTCTTCAAGTTCAGGGAGTACTTCTAGTTCAAAATCTGATTCCACAAAAGCTCTTGTTTCTCAAGTTGACAAAACTTATAATTGGGGTAATCTGTTCGCTGATTCATCTGCTTTAATTGTTACTCATGTGCAGGATGAAGAAACGATGACTGAATCCACTGACAATAAAGAAGAAGTGCATGGTGAAGCGACTGATGAAACTTTTGATGGAATTAATGATGAAGACGAAGTCTCAAATTCAAGGAGTGGTCATAAGTCTGTGATTGAAGAAAAATTTGCATTTATGGCTGATGTGTCTGAAAAGATCGAGTCCGATGCAATTCTCTTGTTGGAAAAGCAAATTAAACTTCTGACTGAGGAGAAAGAGGCATTGATTCGAGAATGTGACGCAGCGAAAGCCGAAGCAGTTGATGCAGCAAATGATTTTGAAAATCTTTATCAGAAGAGTCTTCCACTGAAAGAAAGATATGAGAAAGCACAACAAAATGCTGTTGAGATTGCTGATAAGATGCTTGCATTGCAGAAGGATATGCAGAAAATTACTGATGAAAATTTAAGTCTGAAACAGGAGATCGGTTCATTGAAAAGGAGCAATCTTACTAAAACTGTTGCACTGATGGCTGATTCTTCAAAGGTAGTTTCATATCCTTCGATGTGTAAATCGTGTGATGACTTTGCTACTGCTAAGTCTGTGCTCTTAGATGAGAAGACAAAGTTAAATGATCTTCTGGCAGTAGCAAAAGCTGATAAAAACATTTATAAGGAAAGATGGGAGGGGACAACCCAGGAATTACTGTTAGTACATGAGCAATTGCGTTTGCAAAAATTTGATTTTTCGAATCAGTCTGAATTGCTCGTGTCTGTACAGAAGGATTTGGCTGCTAGTCAGAAACTTGTCGCTGATTTGAAAATCGAGATTTTTGAATTAAAACAAAAATTGGATTCTGTTCAAATGTCATCTTCTTTCACGAATTTTTTTTATAAAACTGAAAAAAGAAGATGTTTCTGGCAAGCTGAGTCAAGTTCCACCTCCGGTGAATATCACACTTGGTCCTTCATCTGAGGAGAAAGTAAATGTTTTTAATCAAGCTGAACAAAACAAATTTGATAAAGTTTTAACTGAAAAATCCATCTTGGATTCAACAGTTGATGAGCTTTTCTATGATGTTTCGGATTTTGACAAAGTTGATGACTTAGTGTCTGAAACTGATGTTGAAAATTCGGTGCACACTCAGTCTAAAGTTTGCAAGCCAGATCATAAAGATTTAATTTCCAAACATGATTTTCCAACGATTAAATCTGAGCTTTCAAAACTGAGTGCATACGAACAAAAGTAGATTGCTCGAAGCAAATCTGTGGACGGTAAGAAGGTCAAGTACGGTGGAGTCGGATTTGAGTCCTCAGCTAAATCTAAAACTGTTGAAAAAGGTTCTTCTTCGAAAATTTTGAAACCTACAAATGCTAAGGCTCGAATTCCTACTTTGGACACCGACTGTGACAAGGTTGAACCATGGGTGACTTATCGGTTAAAGGGTTCCAATCGGATTTATAGTGACAAAGAATTTCCTTTGGATATGGTGAACCCGAATTTAATCGATCACATTTTTTCATGTAAATATGATCCAGCATATGATCCCAAAGTGCGAAATGTGCCCATTAGGAGGGGAAATAGCAGCAGTGCTAATGGAATGGACACATTTCAGTCTGAATCTGAGTCTGGGTTGGTAAACAGAGTGAAAATTTCTGTTGAAAAATCGTCAAATAAGAAAACATCAAAACCAACTGTTCAAACACCACCGAAAGGTTTTTATGATAAAAAACAACCAAATTTCAGAAAATCCAGTCCATTTTTCAAAAGATCTCAATTTTATAATGATGAAGGATTTTATGATGAGTTTGGCTGTGGACCAAATCAATCTGGGTTTAGGAAAGGTCCAAAATGGGTTGATTTTGAAAGTCAAAATGAATATGCTTCAAGGTTTGGTGGGTATAGAAACAGATATCAGAATTTTAGGGATCATCGTTTTTCTGAAAATCCTTATGCTTGAAATCAGGCTGGATTTTATGATGATTTTTCAGGAAACGTGTCTGGTTATGATTCAGGACGTAACGATGAGTTTCGTTATGTGTCCAAAAAGCAGGGTGTAAAACCCAAGTTCCAAAAACGGGTTGTTGAGTCCGAAATGGATGACGACGCGAGTGAAAAAGTCATAATTGATAAAAGAAAGTGTTTTAAATGCAAAACTCGTGGTCATACATATCGGACGTGCCCGTTGAAGAAAACAAAATCTGTTAAATCTGACACAGAAAAGTCTGATGATATGTCGGAAGGCTATCAGACTGATACAAAGAAAAAGGTCAGATTTGTGGATGAGCAAGGCAGAGTTCACTCTAATCTTAAATCGACAGAATGTCATATAAATGACAAGAAATCTGAAAGTGAATTTTCAAAGGTTAAATCAATTTTGAAAAACTCTGCAACTTGCACAGCAGATTCTTCAACTGATGGACAGAAACCTAAGGGTTCGTCCATGGCAGGTAAAGATTTTGTTGAAGATGACGGTCGACCCAAAGCGTCAAGCTTGGGTTCATCCCAAAACTAATCTTCTGTTGTAATTTATGCAGGGATCTTCGCGACAACAGATGAATAACATCTGGGTTGTTGATAGCGGAGCATCTCGGCACATGACCGGAGACATTTCTTTGTTGCATGATGTGAAATACTTTGATGGCGGTAAAGTAACATTTGCTGGAAACAAAGGCGGTCAGGTCACTGGAATTGGGAAACTTTCAAATGGTGATGTTACATATTCTACAAGGTTGAATTTGTTCAAGAATTGGGGTACAATCTTTTGAGTGTCTCCCAGATTTGTGATAAGCGTTTCACGACTGCTTTCACAAGCAGTGAATGTTTAATAATGAAACCTGAATTCAAGATTCCTGATGAGTATGTGGTAATGCGAGCACCGAGATTCTCAATTTTGTATATGCTCGACATGAATTCAGCAAAAGCAACGGTCGCTGGTCAATGTTTCTTGTCAAAGGCATCCGAAAGAGATTCCTTTCTTTGGCATCGCCGCATGGGACACATCCACTACAGGAAAATGAATGAACTGGTGCGGAGGGATCTTGTCGAAGGGGTTCCAAAGCAACAATTTGTTTTTAATGATGTCTGTGTGAGCTGCAAGAAGGGAAAACAGAAAAGAAAATCCCATCCACTGAAGAAATATCACTCTATTGAGGTCCCGTTAGAGCTGCTTCATATGGATTTGTTTGGTCCGGTGAATCGAGCAAGTATTTCGGGAAGTTGGTATTGTCTGGTGGTCACTAATGAATTTTCAAGATTTTCGTGGGTTGATTTTCTAGTCTCCAAGGATGAAACGTCAAGAATTCTCATCAATTTGATTACAACACTTGAATCTTTGTATAAACTGAAAGTACGAAGAAATCGTAGTGATAATGGCACGGAGTTTAAGAATTTAGCCGTGAGGACATTTTGTTTGGAAAAAGGAATTGTGCATGAATTTAGCACTCCTTACACACCTTAGCAAAACGGCGTGGCAGAAAGAAAGAACCGCACAATTATAGAAACAGCATGAACAATGTTGGTTGATGCTCAATTACCTGTTCCTTTTTGGATAGAAGCTGTCAACACTGCGTGTTACGTGCTTAATCGAGTGCTTACTGTGAAGCTTCTTGGAAAGACATGCTATGAATTGTTAAAGAATCGTAAGCCGAATCTCGATTATCTAGAGCTGTTTGGGTGTCCCTGTACCGTATTAGCTTCTGCAGGAAAATTTGATGACAAGGCCTTTGAGGGGTTGTTTGTCGGATACTCAAATCAAAAGAAGCGAGTATTTAATAAGCAGAATGGTACGGTGGGTGAATATTTGCATGTGGCTTTCCAATCCTATACTTTACCACCCAAGGGTGTTGGCCCAGACTAGTTGTTCGATTATAAAGCTCTTTTTGAAAATTGTGAATCAAAGCCAGAGATGTCTGATGAACAACTTACTAGAGTTGTCATTGAGTTATTAGATGATACTCCGGTTCTAAACATACAAAATCTGCCAACTCCGATAGTGCCTATTGCTGATGAGTACATGACTAGAGTTCTCATTGAGTTATTAGTGAATTTCATGAAGCCGTAACACATTAGGTGGATATTTCTACTCAACAACAAGATTCACATGTTGATGCTCCTTCAAATGAAGTTGAGGCTGATTCAATGGATAATGTGGTCGATCCACAAGTTGATACGCTTTCAAATGATGCTGATATCAATACAACTGATAGTGTGGTGGTTGAGGAAGATCCTGTTCCTGATATGGGTGAGACGGTGGTTGTTCCTATTCATCAAACGCTCCGGATAAACACCATACATCCACAAGACAATATTATTGGTGATTTAAATGAAGGAGTTCGTACGAGACATCAAATTGAGAGTAATGCTTTACTATCTGTTCTGGAATCTGGTGTTCAAGAGGAAGTATTTCATTCATGCTTTATATCCCAGATCGAACCGACAAATGTTAGCGAAGCTTTATTAGACGGTTCGTGGGTTGAAGCAATGCAAGAAGAATTACTGCAATTTCAAAAGTTGGGTGTGTGGCATTTGGAAGATTTACCTGAAGGTAGCAAAGAGCCGTGTGGTACACGGTGGGTCTACAAATGTAAACGGGATGATTGTGGAGTCATTGTACGAAATAAAGCCCGTTTGGTTGTTCAAGGTTTTTCTCAAGAAGAAGGGATAAACTTTAACGAAGTGTATGCTCCTGTTGCCAGAATTGAAGCAATCAGAATTTTCTTGGCATTTGCTGCACATCGTGGGTTTAAAGTCTTTCAGATGGATGTAAAGAGTGTGTTTCTCTACGGCAAGATTAAATAAGAAGTGTATGTTAAACAACCTCCGGGATTCTTCGATCCTGATTATCCGGAGAAGGTTTATAAGTTGGACAAAGCTTTATATGGTCTCCATCAGGCTCCTCGAGCTTGGTATGAGACGTTGTCTACTTATTTACTCGACAACGGGTTCAAGCGTGGGTTGGGTGATCCTACTCTTTTCTGTCGTAAAACGGGGGAGGATTTGCTTCTGGTACAGATTTATGTCGATGATATTATTTTTGGCTGTTCAAACGAGAAGTTATCAAAGGATTTTGAGACTTTAATGCAAACAAGGTTCGAGATGAGTTCGATGGGAGAAATGTCTTTCTTCTTAGGATTGCAAGTTCAACAATCTGATAAGGGTATCTTCATACATCAGACGAAGTATGTGAGAGATGTCTTGAATCGATTCAAGGTGGAAGACGTTCGAATTCCTGGAACTCCTATTCAGCTGTCGCATGGCCTATGTCCTGATGAGAACGGTGAAGAAGTTGAAGTCACTCGTTATCAGGCTATTATAGGTTCACTGATGTATTTAACAGCTAGTTGACCTGATATAATGTTTGCTCTTTGTTTGTGTGCCAGGTACCAGGCGGCTCCTCGTATTTCTCATATGAATGCGGTTTTGCGAATTCTTGCTTATCTGAAGGGTAATTCAGATCTCGGGATCTGGTACCCTCATGATGATAAGTTCGACTTATCAGCATATACAGATTCGGACTACGGCGGTTGTAAGATTAATTTCAAGTCAACCACGGCCGGATGTCAGTTTCTCGGTGATAGGTTGGTATCTTGGCAGTGTAAGAAGCAAACTTCTGTTGCCACATCCACGGCTGAAGCTGAATACATCGCAGCTGCTAGTTGCTGTTCTCAGGTCTTATGGATTCAACAGCAGATGCGGGATTATGGTTTGAAGTTTCTTACTACTCCAATTTATATAGATAATTCGGCCGCTATTTGCATTACAAAAAACCCCGTACACCACTCTAAAACGAAACACATTGATATTCGTTACCATTTCATCCGGGATTGTTTTGAGAAACACCTGATTGATCTGCAAAAGATCCATACTGATTTTCAAAAAGCGGATCTTTTTACGAAAGCTTTTGACAAAACCTGCTTTCGTTTGATCATCTTTCCTTATTGTTTTCTTTTGTTTCTTATACAAAAATCCAAAATAGTGTTTTGTATTTTAGGGGGAGAAATATCAGAAAATATAAAAAAATGGAAAAATGCAAAAAGTAAAAAGAAAATGGAAAAATAAAATTTGAGAAATTGATCCGACCAAGCGAGAAATGATATTACATCGGCGTGTGTTATCAACCACGGATAAAGTAAAAATGAAAAGCTGTAGGTTCTTGTTTGGTTAGTTAAGTGCGTAAGGGTAAATCTGATATATGCTAGTATGATATAAACATAAAAATACTGCTTGATTAATTGTGAGACACATCATGATGATTACTGTGTGATTGTGGCATTAAATAAAATGAAAAAGCAAAAACAGAATAAGAGATGTTCTGGTGTACGCATGTTTTCATTTTGCAAAGATTTAAACTTGTTTGATTTTCTTTATTTTGTCAAACGATCGGAATTTCTCTGCGTATCGAAAGATCGACCTGATTGTTGTTCGTTTGACGTTCTGCTTTATTTTCTTTGGTTTTTCGTATAATCCATCGGACTTTCTCTGCGTGCCTACCAGCCGACTGGATTGTTGTTTGTTTAGGGTTCTGCGTTATTTTTGCATGAAACACCATGAACGATAAATCTCTGTGAGAATCAAATTCTGTGAAAAGTACAAAAATAATAAGAATAAGCCAGATTACCGGTATTTCTGATTGTCTGGGTTTTCACATTATCAATGCTTGCTAAATATATCTTAACATATCAGAAAGCTATAAAAATTGATCTACCCAAGCTGAAATAAATTGAAAAATTGTATTTGCTGTCAACTTGACTTGCATGCTGATTAAAAATGAAATTGAAGTGTGTCTGATACATATTGGCCGATATGATCTCGCGTCTGGATCTTTCTCACAAAAATACTTAAGTTATATCAATTATTAGTAATTTTGTTTCAATTTTGTTTGGCTTGTTATGTGAATGTCTGAAAAATCACAAAAAGATTTTAGGTATGTTTTAGCATAATCTTGTAAAAATTCAAAAAGATTTTTGGTGTGTTTGAAAATTTACAAAAATCATAAAGATTTTGATTCTGCTTTATTTTCGATCAACCGTTAGTGAAAAATTACAAATTATGCCGGAAACAACCAAATGGACTTGATTCCAAAATTTCATCGGTAAATTGAATGAAGTTTGAGATATATTGATAAATTTTAAAACTTTGGAGGTTCAATTTGAAAAATTCATCAAAATCAGGGGTTATTTTTGAAAATTTTGCAAATCTCCAAACTTGAAGTTCGGAGGTCCGAAGGTGAGAATTTGTGAAGTTCGGAGTCCGAACCTCGCCATCGGACAGAGTTTGGAGTTGGCCGATTGGGGAGTTCGGTGTTACTGTTCGGCCGAACTTGGAGTTCGGAGGTCCGAATGTGCTTAGCTTTAAATGCGCCAAACTTGACGTTCGGAGATCATTGTTAGTGTTTTTCTCCGAACGTGCACCGAACCTCTGCCCAAATTTTGAATTTTCGTTTTGACGTGTTTTTGGCGAATTAACGACTGATTCTAGGTAGATCTTGATATTCCGACTGTACTGGTTGTCTTAGATTAGGTTTTTACCCATGTTTTGTGAGGTTTTGACTGGAAAAACTCGTTCAGACATAACTCAGTTCTAGATCTGAAAATACGCTATGAAAACCATGTTTTTATCAATTAAAATTGGTTCCTATGGGTTGCTTATCAGATTCCGACTATAGGTGTTGCTTGACAGTGTCTAATTTGGTCATTTTCATCAAGTTTGAGATTCAAACCTTTCAGAGTTCTTCAAGCTCCGAACTTGGGGATCGGAGACTCCGAACGTGGGGTTCGGAGGGGGCTCGGACAAAGTTCGGCGGGTCTTAGATTTTTGTTCAAATGTTGTTCGTTTATGCAAACGACAATTATTTGACAAAATCGATGATGATATCTGTTAATCACATTGAATTTAATGAATGTTTTCTTTTATGTGTTTTCAGATATGGCAAACGATTTAAAGATTGGCGACAAGCATAACATTTGTGCACACATCGGGGTTGCAAGGGCCAAACTTGATAAATTTGGAGGACCTGGAATATTTGAGTTTCTGAGACGTTCAAGAATACATCACGCTATTACTCAGCAGTGTGATGTATACAGAGATATTATTTTGGAATTCTGGAGTACGACACATACAATTTCTGATCCACCGATTAGAATTGTTGCTACTGTTCAAGGCCGACCAGTTCAAGTCACAGAAGCAGATATTCGCAGGGTTTTACAGTTAGAGTCTGATTCACCAAATGCAAGGATTGAATTTCCTCATGAAGATAACGTGGCATTCTTAAAGCAGATTTGGTATACGGACGATCTAAGCAAGGAGTGGGTATACAAGTCGTCGCTGAGTGTCCCGTATAAGTATTTGGCTCATGTGTTATTGGTCTGCTTGGGGCACATAATTTCAGGGCATGATGAAGTTCAGCAGATCATTCTGTCCTTGATGAATGCATTGATGATGAATCGACCTTACAACGTGTCTGGGATGATATTCCATTATATGAGAGACAATCTGACACAATGTCAGAAGAAGGCTGCTATCTACCCCAGATTCCTCCAAATGGTGCTGAATGACTTATATCCGAATTTGACAAAGAATGCAGCACATCGAATGGAATTAAAGCATATGACTGAGGCAAGTGTTGGGGCTTTGGCGTCTTATCAAAAGAAGGCACCAGAGTTTCAGCCAAAACTGAAGAGATTGATTGGCCATCTAGCCAATGTCAATTATGTGGCACCAGTCACAGGTGCGCCTCGTCATGATGACGGAAGCGACTCAGAAGAACTGGATTATAGTTGGATCGAAGAGCAGAATCAGATACCTCAGCAGGGAAGGGTAAAAAGGCCTAAGAGGCAGGTTCCAATCGTTCAGGAACAAGTTAATCAAGATCCACAACCAGAACCAGTAGTTACTCAACCGCCAATATCTGAACCGGTGGTCTCAGCTCCTGCTACTGTGACTGAGACACCAGCTGTTAATACCCTGATTGATGAATCCGAATCTGATGATGATTTTCTGGATACTAGAGTTGACTCTGAGGATTTATCGGAACCAAATGATCCGTTTGTCCGTGTCCTGATTAATTCCAAGTATGTGAAGTTGAGGAAGGGAAGTGATGAGCACATTGCATACAGAATCGGCCAGAACAAGAGTGTCGATAGATACAAAGATCGAGTATATGATGTAGTGGCCTCATCCGAATCAGATAAAGATTATAATCCTAAAGCCGAGGTGGTTTCTGGTAAAGGAAAATAGCCGGTGACTGGTTCATCAGTTACTCTGTCTAAAGGGAGAAAGAAGTCAGTGGTTGGGGGTCATACTAGAAAGAGAAAGGGCGTAGGTGTTCAGCAATTCGTTTTGCAACCTCGTTCCAGTGTCTCTGCATCTACTGAAGCTACAACAACGATCCAGACTTCAGTGTCTGACACTCAAGCAGATTTCTTGCAGAACTAGATGAATGCAAGTCGTTCGACAACTGCTGGCACAGCACCTTCAGCAAGTGCTGGTGCGCAGTTTGTTAATCAGTCAATAGGATCTACAACACCGGTTTTCACTTCTGTTAATGCAACTGCGTCTACACATTGTACACCAGATGTGACTTTTAATTTTGAAGAAGGTTCGGTTTCTTTTTCACAAGCTAGTATCTTGCAGAGTGCTTTATCAGATCATCAATCTCAGATTGACGCTTTGAAAGCTAAGTCTGAAGCACAGGAAAAGACCATTACTGTGTTGAAGTTGGATAAAGAAGATTTGATTCGACAAGTTGTAACTCTTCAGAGTCGTGATAGAACCAAAGATCAGGAAATTCTGAGATTACAAAGGGCTAGTCAGACTCAATCGAAAATGCTTCTTGAGATGGGTGAGCAGATTAAATTCTTGATGGAAAAATTTAAAGCTCAGGGGGAGATAGGAGACGGTTCGGGGTGTAATAAGGACCCAATGCGTTTTCTAAACGATGATCCCGACCAAGATGACCCTGAAGGGAATATTGGTGGCGGACCAGGCCCATCTGGAACTACTTCGGGTTCGGGTGCTGGTGCATCATCTTCCCAGGGGAGAAAGACTCGAGAGAAGTAGTACCGATTTCTTCGATTCCTTCTAATCAAGCGGCAAAAAGTTTGAATGAATTTGCTGAGATGTTACAAACGCTTGAAGAAGGGGAATTTGTTAGAAATTTGACAGTTGAAGAGTTACAGCGGGTGTTCGATTTAAATGACGAAGAGCTAAGAAAGGCATCTGAAAAAGAACCTGAGAAATACAAAGAACCTGAGCCAGAGTCTGATGAAGACGTGGAAGGTATATTTGAGAAGAAATTGAAGTGGAGGATATTACAAAGCAGGAATATCCAGATCTGTACTCCAACTTCAATAACAATCAAACTGGTGATGAGTTTGAAGTATTTCCGAAAGAAAAAGATGATGAGGCTGAAGAAGTGTTGAGAAAGAAAGATTCTGAGAAACCAGAAGACCCAGTGGTTAAATAGGCTAAAGTTCAGAAACAGCGTCAGACATTTGACGAGTTTATGAAGGCTTTTCATGCAAATTATATTCCGCCTCCGAAACCTATCAAGCAAAGATCATCTTTCAAGTTCAAGGGTCGGGTATCGGGAGAAATTATTAGTTGGATGTATGCTTCGAGCTTGAAGTGCTATGGAATTAAACGTGAAAATGGGATCCAGTACTTCAAGCGTGCCAAGGATTTCAGCAGTCTGCCTGTTTGGGATGTTCATGAACTGACAAGGAAACCTTTTTGTTTTTATGGCGATGATGCGTTGGGTATGCATTTTAAGAAGATTCTCGAGAAAGAATGTCGTGAAGGATTTTAGTTTCTGGATCCTCAAAGGCCAAAGCGACGTCGATCTACAACAAGAGTTCATGAACTAACTGGCAAGAAGCTGATAATTTTGGTGTTTCGGAAGAAGCCTGATGTAATGAAGAAGATACCACTGATGACGATGCAACAAGATTTCATCAAAGATCTGAGGTGGTGGTATTATAATGAGAAGACAGGTGAAGCGTTTATTGTATTGAAGGAAGATAATCGGGTTGTGAAGATATATGATCCCATGTGGCTGATCAATTTGTCGAAGGCGGATATTGACGAGTTGTATCACAATCCAATTCCGTATCACCCAGATTATATGGATCAAGCGCTGAAGTTCCAAAGGGTGATAAGGGTTTGTTTTGCGTTCAACATTTTTGCTGTAAATAACCACGACTTGGTTTAGAAAGGTGATGGGTCTGCTACAGATGCTCAAGGCTGATGAAGAACGGTCCAGCTATTGCTAAGGGGGAGTTTGTTGATACACGAAATGGCAATGAGCTGGATCTGACGAAGACACGAAGTTTTGGTATTTTGGTCTGGTGGCCGAACTCCGGCCGAACCTTGGCCGAGCCTTGGCCGAACCTGGGGTTCGAACAGGCAGAGGAGTTCGGACGTCTGTAGCTTATATATAAGTGTTTGTGTCTTTGTAATTCAATGGTTTTTAGAGAGAGAGAGCGAATTTTGTATCTGAGATTTTCTGTGTCTCTGTGTAACTCTGATTCTCTGTTAATACGAGATTGAGTTTTATTTACGTTTGTGTGTTGATTTCTCACTTGTTTACGATTGTATTCGATCAATTCGACCAAACCGATCCACGATTAGTCACTTTCACTAATTCACAATCTTTTACAAGTTTCTTGGCCAAAGATGACAACTTTGAGAAAATGTTTAACAAAACTGTTTCACCATCGGGTAGTCTCAAAGAAGGTGTTAATGATCTGAAAGAAAAGGTAGAAACTGGTGATTATTCTGAATTCGTTGTTAAGAAATCTGATGGGGGAAAGGTTGTGAAGTAACAGAATGAAAAGAAAGATGAAATGGTTGTGTCTGATTCTACGTTTACTGAAGAAGAGAAGTCAACAAGTTCAACTGAGAAGACTGCTATTGATGAAAGAATCTTCTATGAACAAAAGAATGTTAAAGCAATGAAAGCTGAATTTTCTTGTCTTGCAAAGAATGGACATAAATCATCTGGTTCTGAAGAAAAGGTTTTGGGAAAACATGTTGGTTTAGGGTTCAAGACCACGAATGTTTAAGTTAATGGGGTTCAAGGTCAGAAGGAACAGAAACTGAAGCAAGTAAAGAAATATGTTTTTAAAGCTGGCAAGGTTCAACCCTAGAGGTTTTACAAACTCAAGGGTTTGGAAAAAATATTTTCTAATAAAGAATTCCCACTCCATTGTGTGGATGCTCAGAAAATTGCCGAAGTTTTTGTCAAGAATGTCGATCTGAAGAGCAAGAAGCCATAAGTTGCTACATATTTATCTGGAGGATCAAATTCTGCTCCCAAAAACCCGACATCAAATGGGTAAACGATCATCGTTTTCAAGTATTCGATAATTTTTATGATCATTTTGGAGATGCTATATGTTGTGAAGCTTTGCAGAGACCAAAGAGGAAAAATGTAAACAATCGTTTGTGTTATAATTGCCGAAAAAAAGGCATATGGCACAAGATTGGCATGTCACTGCTGCTTCTAGTTCAAGGAAAAGAGAGGTTCCTTTTGTTGGTAAATCTGCCAAATACAAATTTATTGATGAATATGGCAGAGTATTTGATGAATTTCAACCGACATATTTTAAACATCAAAGACGGTTTTTACCTAAATTATAAAATGATTCATCTGTCGGTTGTTCGTCACAATCTAATGTGACGGGTTCATCAGATACTGATTTACCAAAACAACAAATTTGGAAACCTAAAGTGGTTTCAAAAGGGAACCAGGACACTGGTCGGCCAGAAGCGATTCGCTTCGGGTCATTTATAAACTGATGTGTTTGACCAGTGTGCAGATACTTCTAGAAGACCTATCGGTGATTGAAAAGTTGTTGATGGAGGAGTATTCTGCTGATTTAAGTTAAATTACATGTGACATCAAATTTCAAAAACTGAAATTTTTCTGAAATCTAAATCGAAAAGGTATCCATGTCGAAAGGTCAATTTTCTATCTTTAATGCTTTGTGTTTGTAGTTTGGGAGGGGGGGGGGGGGAATTGAACATACCAAAAATAGTGTCTTTGTGTTTTTGTTAAAATGAAAATCCAAAAAAAAGTTTTCATTTTAAGGGGGAGAAAAAGAGAAAAATACAAAAACATGGAAAAATAGAAGAATACAAAAACATTGGAAAATGAGAAATTGTATCCGACATAATTGGGAAATGATGGTACATTGACTTACATGTCTGACTCATGGATAAATTAGATGAAAAATCTATAAGATCATTGTTTGATGTGCTTGGTAGGCTCGACATTAAATCAGAAAGTATTCAAATGTGATATACATTAAATACTAATGCTTGACCAAGTGGACTACATCTTGATGCATATCTCAAGATAGTGAATAGATATGTGTGAAAAAGGAAATGAGAAGTCACTGTGTAAACATGTGTTCATTTTGCAAAGATTAAAAACTTGTTTGATTTTCTTTATTTTGTCAAACGATCGAACTTTCTCTGCGTATCGAATGATCAACCTAATTGTTGTTTGTTTGACGTTCTGCTTTATTTTCTTTGGTGTTTCGTATAACTCATCGGACTTTCTCTGCGTGTACGGGATTACCGACCTGATTGTTGTTGGGTTATACAATTTCAACTTGTTTTATTTTCTTATTTTGTTAAATCTGATTCCTTATCTGTGTATCGAAAGATCGACCTTAAGGTAGACGATTTAACGTTCTTATTTCTTTTTGCATGGAACACAGTTGACGATATCATAAAAACAATCATTATGTGATTAAATCACAAATGAAATCACAAAGAGTGATTTAAGCAAACATAACTGAGTATGTTTGATAGTGTGGGGTACACTGGTCAAAGCAAATCTAATCAATACGATAACATATCCAGATGTTATGAGTATGATTGTGCCTAAGTTTAAGATGGACAAATTATACCAGCAATCGACATGACTTGTGTGCTAAAGTAATTGAAATTAAAGTGTAGTTCAGCATGTTATGTTCAATATGATCCCAAGTTGTGATCTTTCTCGCAAAAGACTAAAATAGTGTCTGATTCTGTATTGCATTTATATTTCATATCTGAAAAATTCCAAAAAGATTTTAGGTGTGTTTTAGCATTAACTTAGAAAAATTAAAAAGATTTTAGGTGTGTTTTGATATAAAGTTTCAAAAGCCAAAAAGATTTTGTTTCTTATTTGTTTTCGACCGATTGACATGTGATACGAAATCAAATTTCAAATCTTGGATTCTCGAAGAGAAGTTTTGCGCCAAGATTAAATTAGTTTTCAAAAGAAAAAGGAAGCCGCATTTCTGTCTTCTGAAATTGCAGGTTATGTGTGTCAAGACTCAAGCATGGTGAAAGGGAGAGTTTGAAGTATCTTTTACAAGTGGATCTTGAAGATCAAAGATGATTCAAGAGTGATCCAGCCATGCAAGTTCTATTTCTGACAAGATTTCAAGTCAAAGATCGGATGCGGTAATGTTGAAGATTGAAGACTGAAGTTTAGTTAGAGAATAGATACACTACACGTTAAGGGGGAGTTTGTTAGAGCATATTCCTATGCTATAATGTGTCTTGTGTATTGTATCTAGATTAGAGCGAGTCTGTGAGTTGTAGTGGCAATATCAATGGTGCCCTACCAAGTGGTACGCCGTACCAATTGGTACGCCCATACCAATTGGTCCACCAGTTGGTAGTTAGGATAGATTGTCACTAACTATAAATACCGTGTGTTAGAATGATAGCTAAGAACAGTTCTGTCATTTATACACTTTTCTGTGTGTGAGTTAGAGATAGAAACCAGAGAGAGTCTTTGTAATCTTCAAGTGATTCAATAAGAATTCTCTTATTTACTTCTCGTTTTCACTAGATTGATCGAAGCATGTTGTAGTAAGATCGTATCTCGGTTTTACAAGACTGGTGGACCTGAAGCACTTTGCTTCGGGTCATTTATGAACTAATAAGTTTGACCAGTGTGCAGGTACTTCTAGAAGACCTATCGATGATTGAAAATTTGTTGATGGAGGAGTATTCTGCTTAACTTAAATTTCATGCTATATTTTTCTAATCTGAAAAGTTTTCTGAAACTTTAAACTGCAAGGTATCCGTGTTGGTTTATCAATTTTCTTTCCTTACATTTCGTTTGTTTTGTTTGAAAGATAAAATTGACAAAAGCCAATAATAGTGTCTTGTTTTTATCAAGTAAAAATCCAAAAATAGAGTTTTCATTTTAAGGGGGAGAATTGCAAGTAAGGGGGAGTAAATGCATGTTATGGGAAGAAGGTGGATACATGCAAAATATATAGTGAAGGTGGATACATGCAAAATATATAAAATTTTGAGAAATTGATCATTGGGAAATGGTAGTACATTGGCTTACGTATCTGACTCATGGAGAGAGTAGATGAAAAAGCCATAAGATCATTGTTTTAGGTGCTTGGTGGGCTCGGCAAATCAGAAAGTATTCAGATGAGATATACACTAAATACTATGCTTGACCATGTGGATAACATCTTGAAGTGTATTTCATGACAAAAAGAAAAATAAGTGTGAAAAACAAAATGAGAAGTCACTGTGTATACATGTGTTCTTTTTACAAAGATTTAAACTTGTTTGATTTTCTTTATTTTCTCAAACGACCGGACTTTCTTTGCGTATCAAAAAATCGACCTGAGTATTGTTTGTTTGAGGTTCTGCTTTATTTTCTTTGGTGTTTCGGATAATCCATCGGACTTTCTCTGCGTATACAGAAGTATCGAGCTGATCGTTGTTGAATTATACAGTTTCAACGTGTTTTATTTTCTTATTTTGTTAAATCCGAGGCCTTATCTGTGTATTGAAAGATCGACCTTAAGGTAGACGATTTAACATTCTTATTTCTTTTTGCATGGAACACAGTTGACGATATCATGAAAACATTATGCTTTGTGATAATCACAAGTGTAATCACACAAGAAAAAGAAAATTGTCTGAATATGTTTGATAGTATGGGATACACGGGTTAAAGCAAATATAATCAATACCTTAACATATCCAGATGTTATGAGTATGATTCTGTCTGGGTTTTAAATGGACAAATTTACCGGCAATCAGCATGACTTATGTGCTTCATTTAGTTGAAATTGAAGTGTAGTTCAGTGCGCTATGATCAATATGATCCCGTATAGTGATCTTTCTCATACCAAAAATAGAGTTTGATTTTGTATTGCAATTTTACTTCATTTCAGAAAAGTACAAAAAGATTCTCGGTGTGTTTTAGAATAAGTTTGTAAAATAAAAAAGATTTTAGGTTTGTTTTGATAGAAAATTTCTTAAAGCCAAAAAGATTTTGTTTCTGCGTTATTTTTTATCTGATCAACATGTGATACAAATCAAATTTGTCATTGGTGATGACAATCATTCCTCCATTCTTTGGTACCACCTGAACAGGGCTAACCCATGGTCTGTCAGATATGGGGTATATGAGTCCAGCGTCCAGAAGTTTGACAACTTCTTTCTTTACCACCTCATGTACATTGGGGTTTACCCTTCGTTGTGGTTGGACAACGGGCTTATACACGTCTTCCATTAGAATTTTGTGAGTGCAGAGCGATGGGCTTATTCCTTTGATATCTGATAGCTTCCATGTTATAGCCTTTCTGTGCTTTCGAAGAACTACAAGCAATGCTTCCGTTTCCTATGGGCTCAAGCATGCAGAAATGATCACAAGCGAATTGCAATTGTCATACAGAAAGGCGTATTCCAGGTGCTCTGGGAGTTCCTTCAGTTCCAGAGTTGGTTAATTCGCAGCTGCCAGCGTGTTGTTAAAATCTTCGTATTCAGGGTTACCGTGAACGGAGTGGATAGACTCATGCTCCGCATGATTGAATATAGGAGATGGGTTTGTCTCCTCTTCTAGGGTTTCCTGGGTGAGTTCTTCTTCTTCTACTTCATGCAACCAAGGAGGATCATCAGAAACAGGATATCCGAGAGACCTTTAAAGAAAACTGATAAGATGGTATTTTAGAGAGATGTAAATCGAAGTTAATGTTACTTGGGAGAATGTACCAGTGGCTAAGAAAAGTTGAACAGACACTTATAAACTTGTTTAAGATTGCTCACTACCAGAAGATCAACCACCTTTCGGAATCTTAAACTGATTCACCATCCAACTACTAATCGTCTACGGGGAGTACGAATGCCGAGGGAAGGTGCTGCTAGTGAAAAAACGAATTGGTGTAATGCCACTTAGTTACGGGTTCCCTCAAACCGGCCGACTTATCGTACTCGACACACCGTCATGAACCAGCAGGGAAACAACCCTGCGTTCCGGATTATTTTATTATGAAAATTATCTTTTTAAGGGACTAAGGTCCGTTTCTTCCATGCACCGCTCTTGCGAATGCACGTCCGACATGACCAGATCCAAGTTCACAAACAAGTACCATCTCGGCTTCTGTGAAGTGAGAAAATATTACCAATCCCCATTCCCAACCAAATACTTTCAGCCCGCACTTGCGTGGTCAGCCGAGTTTGCTTACATAGACATAAGGACCTCGAACGTACCATGTAGCATGTGGCGTGAGTCACCTTTCGGGTCATGCATCGTCCCCCGATCGGGTGTCACAAGTCCGGCCTTTAGGATTTCGACTCCCCAAATGGTCTATGATACGTAGAATACGTTTGGTTCAGAAAATCAGTTATACACTTACAATAAAAAGGGTTTTTATAAAGTCATTAAACACACCTTAAGCGAGCTTTTAAGGTTATTAACCAACCCGCCAAAGGCTTGTTACTTCCCAAGTAAGTATAAGATTTTAGCCAAGCATGGCTTTAATGATTTGCTTAAGAGAAAGAGAAGATTTCATAGACAAAATCTTACTAATTCTTACTTAAGTTAAAGTTTTTATAAACTTGATTACAAGACTCAAAAATACCAAATGACTCAATACATGGGAGGAGAAGAAAAGAATTAAGAAAGTTGAAAATGAGGAGAGGCCGACTTTTATAGGCAAACTCCGAAGTTTGGCACAACCCGTGCTCAGTTTGGCAAGGGGCGTGTCGTATCAGATGGATCTTCGCAAATCGGCTCTCTGACATGGCACGGGGCGTGCCATGTCAGATGGACAGTCCCATGGGGTGTTGTTGGGCTATACATTTGAGGCATGAACAATAGATGTGGGCTTACTTCTTAATGGGCTTAGGTGTTCACGATTGGGCTTAGGAGAGTTCATGATTTGGAGCTTTAGTGAGCCGGTTCTTATGGGTTTACTATTAAACTAGGGTTTTGTAAAAGGGTACTATATAAACCCCTTTAGTTCATGATTCAAGACTAGTGGTTGTTTACGATTTTCTCATTCTCATTGTATTTATGATCGTATTCACTACTCAAAGAAAGTGTGTTCTTCATTCAAGATTTGATCTTTTGTTGTTTATCATCTACATCAAATCTATTTCATCTACTTTCTCTTGAATCGGTCTTGTACAAGGATTCTGCACTTGTACGAGATTAAAATATCATGAACGGTTGTTGATCCCGGACCAACAATTGGTATCAGAGCCAAGAATCGCTGATTCGAGGTTCTCACGATATTGGATTCAAGCAATTTTCTGGAAAAAGGTTGAGTTTTTGAAGGTTTGAAGCTGTTTGGTGAGTTTACGATCAAGCTGCTGCTGTTCCAGGGAGTTTACGATCAGTTTTCTGGGTTTTTGAAGTGTTTACGAGTGTTTGTTCTTGAAGATCTTCATCGGAAACGTGTTCACGACTTCAAGACGAGATTTTTGACTGTTTACGATTTGTTTCAGTCGGAAACAGGGAGTTTACGATCAGGAAAATCGGGTTCACGACTTCAAGACGCGTACTTTGGTAGTTTACGATTTTTCTGACCGGAATCGCGTTTACGATTTATTCAACCGGAATCAACGTTTACGACTAGTTCAATCGGATTCAGAGTTTACGACTGGAGGGATCGGAATCGGAGTTTACGGGTCAAAATTATCGGAATCTTGTGTTTACGACTCGGAGTTTATGATCCGCTGCAATTCAATCGTAAACAGGGGTTTACGATCGGGAACTCATATTTTGGACTTTTGGACTTTTAGTTTTTTAAGTTTTCCTAAGCTTTCGTCATGGATTTCGAACCGAGTATGTATCAGAAATTGGATTTTGAGATTGGATCAACTACTCATCCTCCTAGACTCACATCAGCGGATAATTTTCTTGAGTGGAAATACAGATTTCAGAACCATTTGAAGAGTGTTGATTTGAGACTGTGGAGATCTGTTGTTAATGGACCGTTCATTCCCACACACACTGAAGCAGGAAAGATTGGAGTGGTAAAGACTGAAGCAGAGTACTCAGATGACGATTGGGAGAGATGCAACAAGGATGAGAGGGCTTATGCGTTTATGACTATGGCTTTGACACCAGAAATTGCTCAGGGATTTAAGAAGTACAAGAGTGCTAAGAAGCTATGGGATGCTCTTGTTGTAGCATATGAAGGTAATCCCGACATCAAGGCTAGCCGTAAGCAGATGCTGAAGTAGAAATTCAACTTGTATAATCACGTTCAGGGAGAGTCTTTTGAGGCACAAGTACAGAGATTCGTGTCCCTAATCACTGAGATGTCAAGTTATGATGTTGAACCTGAACAGGAAGATAAGAATTTGAAGCTCTTGAACAGCTTACCCAAGAATTGGAATACAAATATCTCAATCATCAAGGATAACAACAAGCTGAATGAATTGACTGTTGATGAGCTTATCAACAAACTGAAATCGAAGCTGATTGATGATAAGCAATGGGAGCTGAATCATCTGAGTTCACTAAGTATGGCTAGAAAATTAAGTCAGGCTCTCTTGTCTGAAGATGTGGGATCAAAGAAAGTTGGGAGTTCATCTAGAAGTGATTCAAGCGCCAACCCAAAGTCAACTGCATTTGTGGCACGATCACAAGCTAGTTCTAGTTCAAGTGGAATGGTCAATTCTGAAGAGGCAAATGCCACCAATGATCCCAACTTTGCACTAGGAATGGGATTCATGAACAGCTACCATGCCCTTATGGCTAGAACTTTGGTGCCTGCTGAGATGCTCTCTTGTGATCTGAATCAGATAAATCCTGAAGATGTTGAGATGCTTGATGTCTCCTGGCAGATGGCCATGGCGGTTTTTTTGTGCAAAGAAGTTCATGGCAACAACTGGAAGAAATGTCTGGAAGGATCAGGACAAGATCAGAATGGGTTTTGATAAAAGAAAGCTGAGGTGCTTCAATTGTGATGAGTACGGACATTTTGCTAGGGAATGCACAAAACCAAAGAGAGAGAAGCCAGGAGAGAAGAAAGCTAGGGATGGTAAAGGGAAAGCAAAAACAAAAGCTTTGGTTGTCCAAGTGTTGGTGCAAAATATGTGTGACGTGTGTGTATTCCAGTTAGTGTCGTTAGTTGAAATAGTTATAATAGTTAAATAATGTCGAGGGTAGAATGTGTCATTCATTGATAGTTGAGGATTTTATATGTGAGAAATGAATTCTCACATATAAATCACTGTGTGGTTCACGATATTGCAAAAAGAAAAAGGGATTTCAATCTCCGAACAGGGTCCGAATTGCCTCCGAAGTAGAGGTTCGGACCATTCCGAACTGCCTCCGAAGTTGGGACAAATTGGATCTCATATATATGTAACTTGGAGTTCGGACTTGTGGACACCTCTGGATAACCGTTTTTTCACTGAGTTTGATTTCTAACGGGAGGAATTTTTGATCTTGTTTTTCAGAGAGAATTGATGTTAGGATCGTGTTTAGATGCTATAAACGAGTTGATTCATGTAAACATTGTTCGATTGGAGCTATAAACAGAGTTTAATTTACAGTTTTATGTTCTTGAGTTCGGGTGAACTTTCGATCTTAATTTCGGTGTACAAATCACTAGATCGGGACGAATCGTGTTTTCAATTGGTATCAGAGCATTCCAGGCGTGATTTTACACATGTTTTTGATCGAAATCTGCTTCAATTTCATGAAATTGGATCGAGTTTGACTTTTTCGAAGTCAAACTGTTGTGTTTGGCTCAGAAATTGACAAGGAAATTGAGCTTGTTGATGATAGTGATTGTTTCCAGGAGTTTAAGCATGTCAAAATGAATCATATTCAACTTTTAGAATCAAATTTGGTGAAGATTTAGTTAAATTCGAAAATTCACAGTGAAGTTTATGTTCTTCATGTTCATCAATGGTGATTTTGTGAATCCTTAACGGTTTTGATTGGTTTTTTTTGCAACAGTTTCGGTTTGAGCATACGAATCTGTTGGTGCAATCAGTTTGAGTTATCATTCAGATTTGGTGATTCAAAGTTCATCCATGGAGGCTTAGAATTTTCGCAACTTGTTTCTACTTGTTCATCATCATAACGCGATTAAAACCTATCAACAATGGTGCTAGATTTGTTCGTCCCGTTCATACGAATCTAACGCAACTTATGGATCAATTTTTCGTCAACAATTGAAGGAGATATGATTGCTCAAAGTTTGTGGTGAATTTGGGTTTTGGTCACCGGAATTCATTGAAGTTGGCCGGATTCTTCGCCGGAGAAAACAAAAAAAAACGGGGGAGGGAAGATATACGACTATTTTGTCCTCTTTCTTAGTTTTTCATTCAAACCCCCCTAATTTCAAAAGATTTAAAAAATTACATAAAAAAAAAAACTTTCACAAGTTTAAAACATAAAGATTTAAAGAAGAAAAAAAAAACAACACAATTTTTTAATTTTCACAAGTTTTTAGTAAACACTTTAAAAAAAAAAATTATTACACAAAGTTTTTGTGTTCGTTGGATTGATTCATGAATGCAAAATTTATTTTGTGTTTGTCGAATCGGTTTACAAACATAAATTCGTTCGTGTTCGTTTTTGTTTTTATCGTATTATTTTTCGTTGCTAAGTGTCTTTTCTTAATAAAAAACAAAAACTTAAAAAAATTTCCCTTCTTTCAACAACGTTTGTTTTTCTTAAAAATAAATAAAAAATAAAAAAAAAATAAAAAAAAATAATAAAAAAATTATCAAAGAAATATACAAAAATATTTTTGAGGACTTGGCCTTGGGATTTCAATTCGGTGATTTCACAAAATTCAAAGTTCAAAATTCAAGGTTCAACGATTGGATTTTTCTGGTGAAATTACAATGAGTAAAGTTCAAGCGAGTTCGGTGGTTCCCAAATTATTGAAATCTAAAGATTATCAGAATTGGAAAAAGAAGTTTGAAGCCTATGTTGATTCTACTGATAAAGATTTATGGATTCCGATTAAAAATGGGTATACTTATCCACAATCTAGTGGAGTACCTAAGATGCGACGGGATCTTTCCTATGAGGAAAAGAAAAGTCTTGAAAAAGAACAACAAGCTTATGAGATTCTTTCCATGGTCTTATCACAAGAAGTATTCAATCAATTCAAGACGTGTTTTAGCTCAAAACAGTTATGGGATACTTTAAAATTAAGATGTGAAGATAACTGTTATGATTGGGGAAATGCGTTTACAAATCAAGCTGCTTTTGTTTCACAGACTGAAAATTTTGATGATATTGCAGAAGTTCAAAAAGATGGGTCTTCAAAATGTGAAGCAGTTGAGAATGATTTGCAGCTTCAACATGAGAATGCAGAGTTAATGGCAAAAGTTTCAAAACTGACTGAAACAAATGATGACTTAATGAAGGATGTTAAAAAATGGAAGAAAGAAGCAAATGATATGGCAACAGTTTTTGATGATTTGTTTACAAAATCAAAAATCAAACTTGAAGGTCTAGAAAAGGAAGTTGTTGCTCTTACTGCTAAAGAATTAAGTCATCAAGAGGACAACACGAAGTTGTTAGATGCTAAAGTTGAATTGCTTCGTGAAAACAAGCTTTTGAAGCAGAATGTTGAGATTTATAAACAAAAATGGGAAAAGGTTGTTCAAGAAACATATGATGCTCATGATCAGTTAAGGAGAGAAAAATTTACTCTGAATAGAACAACAGAAGAACTTATTGCAACACAAAAAGAGTTGGCTGAAGCACAAAAGAAAATTGCAGACATGAAGATTGAGGTTCGTGATTTCAAAAGACAGTTGCATAATCTCAATAATTCATCGTCTTTCACAAATTATTTGTGCAAAAAGGAGAATTTTCAACAAATTTTTGGTGATGTTATTCTGAAAAGTGTTCCACCTCCTGTGGTTATTGAAAATTCTATCAATACTTTGAAAGCAACAGAAGAAGTTCATGATTATTCAAAGTTTGCTGATAATTCTTCTGAGAAGAAAAAGTCAAAGTCGCAGAAGAAAAATGAAGAGAATTTTGATGCTAACAAGATAACTAAATTTGTTTCAAGTCCCATATTGCTTGATAAGGAAAAGGTTTTTGACGGCAATTCAGGAAAAGTTAAAGTCGACAAATTTTCAGAGATTGTGATTGATGAATCTTTGCTTTCCAATAAAGATGATTTAAATGCCATCAAGGATGAGTTTTCTCGACTTGCTTCACAAGGTCATGAGAAACCTAAGTCGGTACCAGATAAATCTAAAAAGTATGGTGGTCTGGGATATGAAAGCAAAGACGAGAACATGAATGTTGGAAATGATTTTCAAGATATGCTTGAGATAGAAGACATTGTGGAGGATATCAAGATTCACAAAGAAAAGGAGATTCCACTTGAGAATCATATCTTGTGTGAACCTGAAGCTGATTTTCTGTCAACGAATTCTAAGTTAGAGAGTCTAGAGAGTGATTCTTCTCAACATTCTACAATGTCAACAGAATCCATGTCATCTCCTAAGTCGGTTGATAGGAGAGCTTGCTTTTACTGCAACAAGACGGGACATGTGATTCGTGATTGTGCTACTCGAAAAAGGTTTTCACGTGGTTCATATCGATCGTCATCATCTGATTCAATGATTCTTAATGAGGTACCTTTTAGACAAAATCAGAAAAACCAACGAAAGCCAGCTCATCAGAAGCCGGTTGTTGGTAGAACCTCAAATTATGATGATTGGTCACCACAGTTTTCAAAACCAACACATTTTTCAAAAAGAAAACATTTTTTCAATAATGATTTTAAAATGCCTTATTCAAATGAGTTTTCATATTATGGGCATCGACAACATCACTCAAAACCTGAGAAAATGTTGGTCGAAGAGTTGTTGAATATGGTTTTCAACAAGTCAAAGTTTTTCAATGGTTCTGATTCGCATCGGGCGAAATCGTCTAAACCATTTCGTTCTTGGAAACAGAAAATGGCAACCTCGGCGGGAAACGATTTTGTTGAGGATACGGGTCGACCCAAGCCGGTTTGGGTTCCCGTATTTAACTAAAAAAAAAATTGTTTGAGGTTGTGTGCAGGTACTTCAAGAAGACCTATTAGTGATTGCAAAGTTGCTGATAGTGGAGTATTTTGCCTAAGTTAGCGCTTAACAGAGTTGATATTTCATAAACATTTTTGAGAAAAATGATTTTTCAAAATCTAAAAATCCAAGGTATCCGTGTTGGTCGATCACTTTTATTTTCTTTCCTTTTACTTTCTTTCATATCTTTAGGGGGAGAAATTTTGGAAAATTCAAAAATAGAATTTGTTGAATTTTAGGGGGAGAATATTTGAAAAACACAAAAATAGTGTGATGTTTGTTTCCTAAAAAAATGAAAAATAAAAAAAAATGAAAAATATTAAAAAGAGAAATTGATCCAACCATATGAGAAATGATGGTACATCAGCATACGTTATCTGCCATGAATAAAGTAGAAAGAAAAGCTGTAGGTACTTGCTTGACTTGACTGAATGTGCTGAGTAGTCTGATATATGCGAGTATGATATAAAGATAACGCTTGCTTGATAATTGTGGTTACAAATCATGATGGGTACTGTGCATATCTGGCAAAATAAAATAAGAAAGTATAAAAAACAGAATAAAGAGATGTTCTGGTGTATGCTTGCTTTATTTTGAAAAATTTCAACTTGTTTGATTTTCTTTATTTTGTCAAACGATCGGACTTTCTCTGCGTATCGAAAGATCGACCTGATTGTTGTTCGTTTGATGTTCTGCGTTATTTTCTTTGGTGTTTCGTATAATCCATCGGACTTTCTCTGCGTGTACGTGAGTACCGACCTGATAGTTGTTGGATTATACAACTTCTGCTTTATTTTACATTTCTTATTTTCCTAAACAATCGGACTTTCTCTGTGTGCCTACCGGCCGACCTGATTGTTGTTTGTTTAGGGTTCTGCTTTCTTTTTGCAAGAAACACCATGAACTTGATATCTCTGTGGCATTTGATTCTGTATAAGCAAGTTTACAATATCAGTATGAGAAATCTGCTGCGAGTAACTTGGCTTGAATAAAAGAAAAATACAAAAATATGAAATACGCAGTTTGCCAGTATTCCTGCTTGTGTGGGTACCATGTTATCAATGCTTGATAAATAAACTTAATTTCATATCAGAAAGCTATAGACAATGACCTGCTTTAGCTGAAATAAACCAAATGGTTGTATTCTCAGTCAGCTTGGCTTGCATGCTTAGTATTTTGAAATTGCAGTGTGTACGATGCGTTATAGTCTGATATGATCTCATGTTGTGATCTTTCTCACCAAAAACAAAAAAAAGTTAGAGTTTAATTCTATATTGCATGTATGTTTCAGTTTATGAAAAATCAAAAAGATTTTCAGTGTGTTTTGATATAAACTTTGTAAAATCAAAAAAGATTTTCTTTCTTCTTTGTTTTTGATCTGATCGACACGTGATACAACAAATTTTCAAAATTAAATGTCTTGGTTTCTCCAAAGGAGAAGTTTTGTTTCCAAGATTAAAGTTATGTTTGAAAAAGAGAAACCGCATTTTTGTCTTCTGAAGGTTACAGGTTGAAATCATCAAAGTCTTTCAGATACGGATCTCAGATGAATCTCATGCATGGTTGCAAAGCTGTCAAAGAGTTTATCACTTTCAGAAATGGTTCAGTTGACATAGTCCTGTTTCAGCCATGCCTACCCTACATCAATTAACAACAGATTCAAAGAGTTTTAAGTTCTGATACAGCACACGTCAAGGGGGAGTTTGTTGGTGCAAAATATGTGTGACGTGTGTGTATTCCAGTTAGTGTCGTTACTTGAAATGAGTTATAATAGTTAAATAATGTCGAGGGTAGAATGTGTCATTCATTGATAGTTGAGGATTTTATATGTGAGAAATGAATTCTCACATATAAATCACTGTGTGGTTCACGATATTGCAAAAAGAAAAAGGGATTTCAACCTCCGAACAGGGTCCGAATTGCCTCCGAAGTAGAGGTTCGGACCATTCCGAACTGCCTCCGAAGTTGGGACAAATTGGATCTCATATATATGTAACTTGGAGTTCGGACTTGTGGACACCTCTGGATAACCGTTTTTTCACTGAGTTTGATTTCTAACGGGAGGAATTTTTGATCTTGTTTTTCAGAGAGAATTGATGTTAGGATCGTGTTTAGATGCTATAAACGAGTTGATTCATGTAAACATTGTTCGATTGGAGCTATAAACAGAGTTTAATTTACAGTTTTATGTTCTTGAGTTCGGGTGAACTTTCGATCTTAATTTCGGTGTACAAATCACTAGATCGGGACGAATCGTGTTTTCACCAAGATTGTGGAGAATACCAGTGGGCATCGCAGGTCAGGGATCTCAGTCTGACAGGTGCCATGATTGCTCAAATGGAGAATGGTGCTGATGAAGAGCATGCTTTTGTGGTCACTGATGAAGAAAACCTAGTTGAAGACAAAGAAGCTTTTGCTGCCGAGGTCGATAACACAAAGGTATGTACTAATCCCACTTGTGCGCGTTTAATTCCTGGCCTTAGACAACTTTGGAAGAATAGTGAGATAGAACTGTTTGACATGCAATGCTCTAGAAGTTCATTTAAGGGTAGATGGGAAAAGAGTGAGGATAAGGTCAAAGCACAGAAACTAATTAATATAGAGAAATATCAAGCCCTAGCCACTCAGAAGTCTGTTCTGTATGACAACGCTAAGTTAGAAATAGCTGAGCTTAGTAAGCAATAGATGAACTTAAACATCAGAACAATGAGTTACAGGTAAATTTAGATGTGAATCAAATGAGAAACAAGATAATGCTTCAGGCAGGCAAGGCTTTGTCTAATTGCATCACTGATGTTAGATTTGGAAAGGATAAAGGAGGAATAGTAGTTAGTTTCACTGAAAAGAATAAGAATAATGTTCCTCAAACTGTGTCTAGATGTCACACCCCGTAATTTAATGTGTCGGGACCGAGAGCGTAAGCTGGAGGACGTCGTTAAAATCCACAAGTGACGGTGTGCTGGCGGCAAGGGCTTCCACAGCAGCAAGGGCAGCGCCGGCAACTCCGTTGACGTCTCCAAGAAGCGTGTGCAGAGTGTCGAAGCTCTGGACATAAGAACCAGTGAGACTCTCGAGCTCAGAAATACGAATCTCCAGGGCAGCTATGGGGGTAGGTGGGAGCTGAATGATAGCCTGGAGACGGTGAATCTCAGCATCACGGCGAGCAATGCCGTCGAAGAGGGAGGAAATCAGAACGTCAATGGCAATACCATGAACAAGGGTGGGTGGAACATCAGCCTCAGCGGGTGCAATGGGTGCTACGAGGGTAATAGGTGCAGCGGGGGTGACCGGAACAGAAGGGGTAATCGGAACAGAAGGGGTAACCGGAACAGAAGGGGTAACCGGAGCGACAGGAGTGACTCTAGCGGATGCAGCAGATGACGTCTCGCCAAACTCGTAGGTACTGTCATCAAAATGTACTCGCTTCTTTAAGGGAAGCAAGGGCGAGTCGGTCGGAGCAAGGGTAGGCTCAGGGGTACGCGATCTCTTGCGGGGTGATCCCACGCGAGAGGCAAGGCGGATCCCACGAGTGGGGCGGCGAATGACGGATTTCCGCGCGGTATACATGCGGAGTGGTCCAGAGGGGGTGGTCCTATACGGGCGAAAAGATGGGGCACGCACAGGAGAGGCGGCACGGGCTGAGCTCAAGGTGACCGTAATGGAGTCTCCGTCATCGAGAGGGTCATCAGCAGTGATATCCACGTCATAAAATGGTGGCTCATCTGGATCTTCCTCGGAGTCAGTCTCCTCGTCATCAGTGACACGGTCGAGTACGCTAGTAGGCGAGGTTGGCGTGACCGTCGGTGGAGATGCTGGAGCTGGCTGAGGTGGTATCGTCTCAATCTCTACCTCTGAGTCCGAAGATAGCTCAACAGGGTTTGACATGCTGTGACAAAGTTTCCAAGTCATAATAATAGTCTCACGTTAGTGTAATTATAATAATCAAGATATGCAGCAAGTAAGGCATGTATGTAATGCAAGCAAGTAATGTATGGGATGGGGCTAGCAGAGCGTTAGGCTATAGACTAAGTCCTAGTATGCAACCTAGTTCTCTATAACCTTGGCTCTGATACCAATCTGTCACACCCCATAATTTAATGTGTCGGGTGCGAGCGAGATGGATCATAGTCAAGATTACATAGAACGACCTCTGGATGATTAAACAACTAGAGCCGTTTATAAAGTTAAGTTAATTCAAAATATGGAGTTTCATTCAAAGTGGCAGCGGAAATAGTAGTGGAAGTACGTTTGTTTTAATTGTTACAACACAATTACATTTCAAAAAGATTTGAACACATGACACCGTTAGGTGTTATGCAATGAAATCTCCAAAAGTGCAACTCGGTTTGACCATGACTCCAGAATAAGAAAAATGCAGGTCCTAAATGATATGATGTCCTGAATGCAGCAGAGTTCAATCACCTGAGAATTCATATACTAAAACGAGTCAACATAAAGTTGGTGAGTTCACAGGTTTAGATAGCATGCATGTAAAGTTTGATAAACAAGTTTGATTAAATCATTCCATCGTTTGACAATTTGTATAGATACTGTTTTATAGATTACCATGAACCTTGAATTCCGAAACTAACTGATTACCCACTCATGATACTATGTCCAATAGTACCGCATGGCCAAATATAACTGTATGTACCCTTCTGAATATTAAAACGGAGCCAGGATTGGAGCTACCAATCAGAGTAGGGGCGTTAACCCAATAGATCTATCCACGAGTCATCGTTTCTGTATGTAAATTAATCGGATTCAACTAATAGTGGGGTTTCATCATAACATGAACAAGCATGATACAACATGATTTGGACTAGAAAAGCTCATGTAATCAATAAGGTAACAAGCAATCTATTTGCCAGGTAATGATTTATGTTTGTAATGAATTCTCCCCCCAAGTATTAAACTGTAAAAGAAAGGGGCCGTGAAAACTCACCTGAATGCAAAGGATTCAGTAAGATAGGCAAGTAAGCAGTCCTATACAATGTTATAAGACAACTTAGAATATAGAAATTGGGTTGACATCTAAGTCACTCCAATTTGGTTGGTCAAGTCTTGGCGTTATGGTAACCCGGTAATGTAGTACGGTATCGTTGACCTAATTAAAATATTTATTGAAAATAAATACTTATTGCGCGATAAATAAAATATTATTTATTTCCATGATAAAAATTAGTTTAGAAGTAGTTTATATTTCCCAAATAAATATCATGTGAGTTCAAAGGACTTTTAAAGGGCGAAATGACGGTTTAAGGTTAACACGGGCTTTTTGCCGGTTCTAGCCGCATTTCACGTTATTTGTAAATATGACTAAGGCAATGATCAAACAATTAAATACACATTCATTTTCATCCTAGAATCATATCAAATCAGAAAATTCAAGTTCAAAAGTTTAAGTTCCTAGTTTTGTCGGTTTTGCCGGTATGTGTCCGATTTGGCCGGTTTTGATCCTGTGACTCGTTCTAGGGTTTTGTAAACTACCAAAACACTTTGTAAACTTATTATAAGTTATATCAAGTCCCTAGAAGTTTCTAAGATCAGTTGTGACATTCGTTTGCATATCTTTACAAAAACGAGGTTTCCGGGCCCGTAAAGTGTCTGTCTTAGGTCATGTTTTTTCCTAAATTTAGCTATTTTCGAAAGGGATCTTGTACTAGGGTTTTTATGACTAAAAACATCTTTTAAAATCACCTTAGAAGGGGTCAAAATTTCTGAACTAAATTTGCCCTAATTTATCTATAGTTTCTGGATCTTTTTAGTAGGTTATTTTTATAGATTTAGCCGTCCAAACATATCAATAAGTCATATGGTGCTATCCACAACCTTCTAACATGTTAAAAATTTCGGACCTCGGGTTCCAAGAGTCATAAATTTCGGATCTAGAGGTTTTTTCATAAAACCAAGGCATTTCACACACATACTAGCATATCAATATATGTTTTTCTATAGATCTATACAATGTAGTGTAAGAGAGGTTCAAAATACATGTAATCACTAGTATAAACATGAGATTTACTAGATCTAACAATAGCATGAACAAACATGTAGGTTATTATCATCATAGAAGAAAATACAAGTTTTAATGTCACCATTTTTAATCAAGACTTGATGTAGGAGTGTTAGATGCATGCAAGGGTTTCATCAAACATGAAAATCTAGTAGAGAGGTAAGAAATGTAGTCTACTAACTTGAGAAAATCGTGAAGGAGGGTGGAGAATGATAGATCTTGCTTCCTTGTTGCTCCTTGTAGCTTGAATCTTCAAGTGAATTTGTGTTTGGATGAAGAAAAACTAGAGAGAGAGTAGAGAGAGAGGTGCGACGGTTGGGAGAGGGAGAGAGTGAAAGAGTGTGTGTTTGTTCTCTTGTGGAAGTGAAAGTGAATGCTAGGGTTTCCTTTTAAAGATGTATATATATGATTTCCAAAAGAAAGAAAGGAAAGGGGTTGGTTCAAGTGAGGTGGGGTGGTGGCGGTTTGTGGTTTGGCCGAAAAGGGAAAGGGAACAAGGGGGTGGGGGGCCGGTTTCTAGGGAGCAAGGAGGAGAGGAGAGAAGGTCAACCAAGAATCTCTTGGTATATGTAGGGTGTAAGTGTAGGGTGGCTTGGATGGTGATGTTGTCTAAGGGAGGTACACATGAATAGTGCATGGCTTAATGATGGGAGATTAGTAGTAGGTTAAGATAAAGGTGGTGGATTACTACTAATGATGGATACTAATTGTCGGGTGTCGGGTTTTGATCAGAAGCAATATGATCAAAGGTGACAATTGATTGATAATGCATGGAAATGAATATGCATGGAGGATATTAAATCATAGTTGGGAAAAATAAGGGATACAAGTCTTGTTTAAATATAGTTGCTGTTAATTGGTGAAAAACGTTGACGTTAAATGTTTATATAAACCCTAATGGTTTTTCGTTATAAAAATACTAAACATTTAAAGAGTTTACTACTTGACGTAGTTGATAAATAAATAAATAAACTCAAGCGTTCATTGGATATTTTTACGTCGAAGTAACGTTACGAACTTTGCATGTAATTAAATTACTACAAAAGTGACAAGAAAATATAAAAATTCTTTTTATATTAAACCACATAGTTGTGGTGAAATTTCTTGTTATTGAAATCCCATCGGATATTCATGTATAATATCATTGTTTTCAAGGTCGATCGCCGAAATTAGTTTAGGGTTACGCCAAGACTAACGGATAGTTGCATGATACGTTATCTACGTTAACTAAAACACACATTTATGCACACAGAAACAGGTAATTACACGTATTATTATATGTTTTGACTTAGGAAACTTACGGGTTGTCACACTAGAGATATAATAGGTATAATCTACGAGGAGGATCAAGTAGATAGAACTGACTCAGAAATGAATGAAGCAGGACCTCCAATAGATAGTGTTTTGGTTGGTGTGAAACCTATGACAGTAAAGGAATTACAAAATGAGAACCACCTGACTTATGGTTTGGGTGATCAGAATAGACTAGTGACAACCACATGTGAATCAGGTCCATCTCAGGCATCATTAAACAATAATGTGAGTTCTTCTGATGTATTTATTTCTTGTGCAGATGATGTAAGAATCAAGGATGTTTCTGAGAAGGATGCTGAATGTTTAAGAGTTAAAGAGAGTCATGAGTCTAGTAGTTCAAGTTCTAATTTACCTAAGGATGATGTTCTGGCAACTGTGTCAGAACTTACTATGTCCAAGTCAAAATGATCTGTTGTGTCTTTGTCATCGAAACTTGTTTCTGATTCTAATGAAAAAGTGAATGGTTTTAAAATTCGTGTGCCTAACACAAGAATTGGTCGTGAGTCTAAGCCCAAGGACTTTGTCCCCTATCCCTAGGTTGTGTCTACTTTCAACAGAACAAACAAATCAAAATCGGAACAATTTTGTTTTAATTACACAATCAGAAAAATTTCTGAAACATCTAATACACAAATGGGATAACAAGCTTGAATGGAAGTCGTCTTATCCAAGACGCTCATACCTTTGTAGTCATGTTAATGGGCCTACACTTATGAACTATTTTCAGTGTGGAAAACCAGGACACTTTGCTGCAAATTGTGTAAACAGACCTTACCAACCATACTATTCGCAAAACCCACGGACTAGTATGTTGGAGAAAATGATGACAGGTGAAAATAGAAAGCAAAAGCAACAAGCTTTGACACAGGAGAAGCTGTGTTCAGAACCAATGAAGGCTCAATAGTCTAAGGTTTCAAACACAAAGGCTCCAGTGACAAAGCCTGTTGATGAAAAATGGAATGTGGCCAAAACTCCGAAACCAACTTACACACCTAAAGGAGTTTACAAAAAGAATGATAAGATGAGACAGGAATTTGTTGAGAAACAAGTGTCTAAAACAAAAGGAATTTCTAAGCCAAAAGGCAAAACAAAGGTTGAGAAACAAATTTCAAAACCAAAAGATGTCACTCAAACAAAACAAGTTGTTTATACAAAATTGAAACTTGAGTGGACACCTGCTAAAAAGATAGCAGGTAAAAAGGTCACATCTCCACCAAAGAAACCTACACCTATAAAGAAATCAACCAATGTGATGAAATCACAGAAACACCCTGTTTGGAAACCAAAATTCAACACTCAAACTTTGGGTGTACCTGAATCGAAAGCAGGAATGTCTCTTCAATTAGTTAACTACACTGATTCCAAAGGTATGCCCAGATCTGTTATGGCCTGGGTACCTAACTCTAACTAATCCTTGATCCATGTAGGGACAGCCGAGAAGAACTGTCAACAATCTCTGGTACGTTGATAGTGGTTGCTCCCGACATATGACCGGAGATTTATCGCTTTTGGAAGAGGTAGAAGATTTCGATGGAGGTGGTGTATCTTTCGCTGGTGGAGTAGGTGGAAGAATCAGCAAGAAAGGGGTGGTGAAGAATGGTAGCTTGAGGTTCTCGGATGTACATTATGTAGAAGAATGATCTCACAGTCTGCTCAGTGTGTCGCAGATTTGTGATCGAGAATATTCTGTTTTGTTCAACAAGAAGAAATGCATCATCCTCAAGCCTGGTGTGAAGATTCCTGAGGAGTGCATTCTGATGCGTACACCAAGACGAGCAAATTCTTATCTTCTCAACATGGGTGATCCTCCGACATCTAAAGAAGCCTGTCTTATCTCAAAGCAGAATGAATATCTGGCACTATTGTGGCATCGTCGTCTGGGACATGCTAACATGAAGAATTTGTCAAAGCTGGCAAAGGGAGAGCATGTAAGGAACCTTCCTATCACAGATTTCACGTCAGTTGAGAAGTGTGTTGCATGTGCTAAGGGGAAGCAGCACAGATTACCGCACCGTTCCAAGATCGCCAATTCTGTTTCATCGGTATTGCAACTACTTCATATGGATCTCTTCGGCCCAATGCAAGTTCAAAGCATCAGCAAGTTCTCATACTGTCTGGTTATAGTGGATGATTTCTCTCGTTTTACCTGGGTTTTCTTTCTGTCAAACAAGCATGAAACTCCAGCGCTTGTGAAACTGTTTGTCACTCTTATAGAGAATCAGTTGAGCAAAAGGGTAAAGGCTATTAGAACAGACAACGGAACAGAATTTAAGAATGCTTTGAATATGTTCTGTGGAGTAAGAGGTATAGAAAGACAATTCAGTGCACCATACACGCCTTAACAAAATGGTGTTGCTGAAAGAAGAAACATAACTCTCATTGAAGCTGCCAGAACTATGCTGTGTGATGCAAGATTACCAATTTTCTTCTGGGCCGAAGCAGTCAACACTACTTGTTATGTGCAGAATCGGGTACTGCTGAACAAGCGACATGAGATGACGCCTTATCAAATTATATATGGAGAAAAGCCAAGGGTGGGGTACTTCAAGACTTTCGGGTGTCCTTGCATAGTGTTAATTCAATCTGATGTGGGGAAGTTCGAAGCAAAGGATGATGAATGTTATTTTGTGGGATATTCTGCAAATAGTGCATATCGGGTCTACAACAGAACCACCAAATTGATAATCGAGGCATTTGATGTTTACTGGTTGGAAGATAATCCAACAGATGCAGGAATTGGAACGGACTGGATATTTGACTATAGGACTTTCTTTAAAGGGTTTGACTACTCAAACATGTTTCCCAATCTGGAAGAAGAAGACATCATTGCTCCAGCTCCTGAAGTGAGGCCATCTGTGGAAAATGTCAGAAACAGTGTATCAGACACAGCTCCTAAGGATGATGTTGTGGATGTTTCAGGATCGTTAGGAACCCATGATGATCAGAAGGAGCCTGAAACCCAAGGTATGAATAATAATGTTAATGATACTAACCTGCCCGTTTCTGTTCCAGTACCAGATGTTCAAACCACAAGAATCAACAAAGATCATCCACTTAGCAATGTGGTTGGACCAGTGACAGCAGGAGTCACAACTAGAAGCCGCGCGGGTAACATCAATCACTGCATGTACTCGTGTTTTATCTCCCAGATAGAGCCTCCAAATGTGATGGTAGCTCTTAAAGATCCAAGCTGGATGGAGGCTATGCACAATGAACTGAACCAATTCTCAAAATTGGGAGTGTGGCGACTAGTGAAGAGACCAGAAGATAAGAAGGTTATACCCACAAGATGGCTGTACAAGAACAAGAAGGATGATACGGGTATAATTGTGAGGAACAAGGAAAGGCTGATCGTTCAAGGACACAGACAGGTGCATGGAATTGATTATGATGAGGTGTATGCACCGGTGGCTAGATTAGAAGCAATTCGTATATTTCTTGCCGTAGCTACATATCTCAACTTTACAGTGCATCAGATGGATTTCAAGATAGCATTCCTGTATGCTAACATGAATGAAGAAATTTATGTGGGACAACCACCAGGGTTTGTGGATGAGGAACATCCAGATCATGTATATCTACTGGATAAAGCCCTGTATGGTTTGCATCAAGCTCCACGCACATGGTATGAGACTCTATCCAAGCATTTGGTGGAGAATGGGTATACAAGGGGAGTGGTTGATCAAACCTTATTTAGAAAGAAGGTGAATGATGACATCATCATGGTGCAAGTGTATGTGGATGACATCATCTACGGATCTACAAATGAAGAATTGTGCACCGAGTTTGAAGAAATCATGAGAAAGAAGTTTGAGATGAGTGATCAAGGGGAGATGAATTGTTTCCTGGCATTACAAGTGAAACAAGATGAAACTGGAATTCTCATTCATCAGGCAAAATACGTGAATGAGATTCTGGCAAAATACAAAATGCAGGATTCCAAGCCCATCTCCACTCCCATGGAATCACGGCCTCTACTGACGGTGGATGCGGATGGGGAACCAGTGAGTGAATTCTTGTATCGATCAATGATCGGGTCTCTCATGTACCTAACAGCAAGCAGGCCAGACATCATGCATGTAGTGTGTGTGTGTGTGTGCACGTTATCAGGCTAATCCTAAACTCTCTCATTTAGCTGCTGTTAAACGTATTTTTAGGTATCTGAAGGGCAGGCCTCGGCTTGGACTTTGGTACCCAAAGAATACTGATTTCCAATTATTTGCTTTCACTGACAGTGACTATGGAGGTAGTGATCTTGACAGGAAATCAACAACCGGGTAGTATGGATCAAAATCAGCTAACAGACTACGGTATGAATTCATTAACACTCCAATTTTTGTGATAATGCTGCTGCTCTGCAAATTGTCAAAAACCCTGTTCAACATTCCAAAACCAAGCATATAGACATCAAGGTACATTTTATTCGTGATTGCTATGACAGGAAGTTGATTCAGTTGGAAAAGGTAAGCTCAGATCAAAATGTCTCAGACCTTTTCACAAAACCCCTCCCTCGTTCCAATTTTGAAATGTGTGTTGAAGGCCCAAGGATGATTGCCTTCGAGGAATGATCTGATCAAAAAATTTTGTATATAGTTTTGCTTTTGCTTTAAGTTTATTTAAAAAATATATTAAATTAAAAAAAGGTGTTTTTGTTTCAAAAGCCTCATAAAAACAGGGGAAGAAATGTCAATGTTTCAGAAGAAAGTCTGAAAAATTTGTTTGAGGTTTTTATGAAGTCTTTTGTTTGCCTTGAGTTGGTAGGAAGTGATATAAATTCTAAATTCTAAGACAATCGGAGACAGACACGTGTAAGGTTGAAGTGAAAGGCGGCTCAAAGATGATGTGTCGGTAAGCTAAATCAAAACTATGATCATCCAAGTAAGTGCAGTAAACTTAACTTCTATATATGTTTAGTTTTCCATCCTAGTTTACATAGTTTAAAAAATTGAGTCCCAGCAAAAATGGGTTGAGAGTGGTATCCACCTAGTATTCACTCTCTCACACGCCATGTTCTGCTGTTATGACAACACCTCATTCAAAAGGAAAAATGAAAAGAAAACGAAAAATGAAAAAAAAATGAAAAGAAAAAGAAAAACAATAAAATAATTATTTTGTTTGGTCTTCTCTGCGTGCTTATGCGGCCGACCTGATCACCAAGCTGATAATTAAGAAAATAAGTGTTTGTCATGACGGTGTTGCATGGTTCCTCAAGTTGGGGGTTTGTGAATCCTCAATAAACTCTGAGGTTGGGTAGGTTTTGCTATGAACAATTGGGTGTGGGGACAGTTAAACATGACGGTAATTATGTACCATAATTAAGCACTTAAAACTTTTTATCTAGATGTGAATTTACGTGGTTTCAAAATTTTTGGGCAATCGTCTAGAGCGTCGAGTAACGGAATCTGAAAAGGGTTCCTCAGTCAAAGATTTGTCTGGTTTGATCCATGAAAAACATCAACCTCAAGGTAAGTATGTTTTTATCTCGTGTTTAGATTATCTTAATTTTGTGCATTTTTATTTTATTGTCTGTTTAAGCTTTTGTGTGTTTAAAATTTAATTTTTATGATCAAGATCAGATAATCGGGGTATAAGTCTGAGGGGAAGCTTGCAATTCTCAAAATTCTTCAAAGTTAACACGTTTTCATGAGAATTAACATTTAAATAGAGGTTTGGAAGTTTTTAAAAATGTTTTTGAAAGTTGGAGGGGCCTTAATGAAAATTTTTCAAAGGTATATAAAAGCCTTCACCCTTTTACGATCGGCATTTCCGATCCTTACTCTCTCGTTTACGACTCCGCCGCAGAAAAACCCTAACACCGCTGCCCTCGCCGGAAAATCGTTTCCGACCACCTCCGGCCGTCCTTTCTGTAATCAGACCTCACCATCACACTCGCAATTCATTCCCGACCAAGAAACCTCTCAATCAATCTGATTCACTAGTTTCTCGATCTATCACGGGTTTCTTCGAGCTCTGATCGACTCAGTTTTTACTATGTTCGAGTCGTTTAAGCGAGATTTGAAGTCGGATCTGTGTTAGAAACTGTTAAAAGGTAGTGCTAGGTGCTCGGTTTACATGTTTGAGGTGTATTAACGAGTTTACGAGTTTGTTGCAGGTTCAAAAATGGAGGTTTTGGGCGTTTACGACCGTCGCGTTGGAGAAGATGACGATTGGTGTTTACGATCGTCGATTACGATCCGAGTTTACGATCTCTTGTTTACGACTCCATTTACGATCGGGCTTAGGGTTCCCTCGAGAGATTACGATTGGGCCCATTTGTTACAGACTGGACTTAGGTTGACCCGATCGTGAACCCATTTTCGGATCGTAAACCCGAACAGTGTATCGAAAACCCAAATAATGGTACGTAAAACCGACGTTCGAGTCGTAAACTGATGTTTTTAATCATAAACACTTAATTTGACACTTAATATTTTTAGAATCTCATCAAACTTAATCGTTTTAAGTTAAAATTAAATGTGTTTGTCGAGTTGTGATTCGAAATCAAATGTTGTTCTTAAAAGTTTAAATTGAGATTTTCTGAACTTAACAAGTTAAATGTGATAATCAATTGAACTTGAAGATATTGTTGACAAACATAATTTCACTTTGATGAGTTTAGGCTTGATGCATTTGTCTCGTTTTCTCAGATGGCAGAAGATATGCTTGATGACGACATTCATTTTGAAAGAGATCATTGCATCCCGGCCTATCTTGATGATCCTCCAGAAAGACATATGCAGCTATTTTATTCTCTGGTGGCAGGATTAAATGTCTGCAAAATAAATCATGCTCTGCGAACAAGTGTGCTGATCGATGAGCAGCTTGTCAGAGAATTCTAGGGTACAGCAAGAGCAAATGCTGACAAGACAAGGATCTCTGCAACCGTTCAGAACCGATAGATCGAGATTCTTGAAGAAGACATTCGTCAGGGTTTGAACATTAATGACAAAGCTGAAGATCCAATAGAATATTCAAAAGCTGTTGTGTTAGAAGGTGCTCAATCTTTATGGTATGAAGGAAAGTTCCCTCCCATCTTCAAGAAGTTATTGCCACACTACTGGAGGTGTTTGGCTCACTACATGTAGAAATCCTTCTTGGGGAAGAGAACGAGTTATGATCAGCTAAACAAAGTGCATGGCACAGCGTTCGTTGCACTGGCATTGGGTTGGGACTACAATTTTTCTAAAATGATACTGCTAGATTGGATTGGCAATACTGACTGAGCGCCAGAGAACAATTCCTGATGACACCAAGATTTGTGCAGATGGTGGTAATGAAGAAATATCCAATGATTCAGGAAAGAATTGAGAAGCTGGATATCAAATTTATGGATAACAGTGTGTTTGGATTGCAAACCCAAGACAGAAAAGGAAAGAATAGCTATCAAGGGAGGCTAGAATGGTCTAAAAGGGGTGCCTTTCCTGAAGTTCCAAGGGAACAAGACCAAGAAGAAACTGATTCTGAGCCTGAAGTGCATCCGGTGAATGCGTCACTTGCTGAAGACCATGATGTGACAGCAACTGTTCCAGTAAATGTTCAAGAAGAAGCGGAGAATATCCCGTCTGATGAGGAAAATGTGATGGATGACATCTTTCCTGAGCATGAGAACCTAAATGATGACATCTATGGGGATCTGGGGCCCATTAGCCACAAGAGAACAAGAGATGACTTAAACTCCTCATCTAGCAGTGGCTCAGTTCCACAAGAGTTGGATGCTCAATTTGATGTAGAAGATGTTCTTGAAGAGCCAATTCCTATGCGTGAGCCGTCACCAAGGAAGAAGTCAGATCCCAGAACCATCAGGTTTAAATTCCAGAAAACTAGCTCAAGCCTGATTGATAGTTAAACCTTCACAGGCCAATGTACAGAATGTCGATGCATCTGAACCTACAAATGAAGAGAGCACGCCTCAAGCTGATCATCAGGTTGATGTACCATATCAACTCCCATGCAGACTGAAAGTCCTATTCGGAATGAACATAGCCCAGTTCATGATGAAAGGCAATTCTTTGATGTAGACAGCATGTTTGTGGAGCCAAGTCCTGGGAGGATCAATCTTTCAACTGAATCAAGCCATCCTCCAGTTGTTTCAAGCTTCCGTCCATACCAAACACTAGTTGAAGACCTTGCTCAAGCTAGTGAACTTCTTGTCGACCTCAGGATAAGTGCTGATCCTCATATTAACTTCCTTTTATCTCAAAACAGAAAGAGAGAAGGAGAGATAAAAGAACTGAAAGAAGAAAACAAAAGGTTGAAGGAGAAAGAAAGCAAGAGTGAAGCAAGCATTGCATATTTGTATGCAGGACTACTAGAGCTAAGAAAGAAGGTAGAAGACTTATAGAAGTCTAGTGGTCCAAGTGCCTCAGGGTGCCCCAGGACAAAGTTCTTCTCAAAGTGCAATACATGAAGATGAAGGAGATGACACAATTGAGATGTCTGAGTATGTTCGTGGTGGAATATTTATTTCAAAGGCTTCTGAAGGTCAGGTCAATTGGTTCAAAGAGTTCTTCAAAGGTCCTACCCCTATGCTGTACTCCATAGATGTGGGAGAGAGTGAATTAGACAAAAAGGGGAGCCGGGAACCAATTTTGTGTTGGTGTTATGATGCTGAAAAGGAATTGTTTGCTGTGGTGAGAGATGGATATAGTCCAGTCGAGTACTACCGATCAAGAGGTCAATTACACTCATGGACTGAAACAGAGTTGAGGAACTTGCTGAGGGCACCGTTCATTAACAGGTGGAACAACAATCATGGTAATCTGGTTCGCAACAATTTGATAGCTCAAATGGAGGAAAACTTTGCAAACTTTGATCTGAAGGCTGCAAAGTGGGTTGAAACCGAAACAGATCCTGTCACCGATGAGCCAATTGGTGAAATGAGGTGTCCTTCCACCAAACAAACTCGATTTATCAACATGCTCGATGAAATAGAAGACCATACACTTGTAAAGAATTTTGATAGCTGGTATTATGATCCTACAACGTATGAGGTGGTGGTTGTGTGCAAGAAGCTGAGAGAGTTCCGCATGTATGATCCCATTGATTTGCTGAGATTCGGAGAGAATGATATCAAGCTCCTGGCATCCCGTCCAATATTTGGTGATGAACATGACATGGCGAATGCTATACGAGTGGGTATGTTTCATGGCACGGCAAATCTAATTGTGGAGAAAGGTTGGTGGTCAAGGAAAGAAGCTCATACATTCAGATTTGATTTATGTCTTCCTTAGACAGTCTAATGGTTCATGCCTAGGGGAATATTGTTGGGCTATACATTTAAAGCATGAACATTAGATGTGGGCTTACTTGTTAATGGGCTTAGGTGTTCATGATTGGGCTTAGGAGAGTTCACGATTTGGAGCTTTAGTGGGCCGGTTCTTATGGGTTTACTATTAAACTAGGGTTTTGTAAAAGGGTACTATATAAACCCCTTTAGTTCATGATTCAAGACTAGTGGTTGTTTACGATTTTCTCATTCTCATTGTATTTACGATCGTATTCACTACTCAAAGAAAGTGTGTTCTTCATTCAAGATTTTATCTTTTGTTGTTTATCATCTACATCAAATCTATTTCATCTACTTTCTCTTGAATCGGTCTTGTATAAGGATTCTGCACTTGTACGAGATTAAAATATCGTGAACGGTTGTTGATCCCGGACCAACAGGTGTGCTAAGTCAGGGGCATGGTTTTTATTGGGTCCCGTGAGGGGCTCTTTAACAATGTTGGCACAATTTGATATAAACAAGATAAACAAGTTTCAAAAAGTAAATCAAATTGGAAGAGAGCAATTCATAAAAAAGTTTTTTCTATATATCTCAAATGTAAATAATGGTTTACACGAGATTATAGTATAATAATGTATCAAGAGAAATAACTTTTCTATGGGAGTAAGTTGTAATTGCTTTGAGAAGATATTGAATTGTATGCTTGTTGTATTGCTTTGTTTGGTGAAGTCAGCTTGCTATTTATAGGAAGATGTAGCAAGTTGCAATTGGATAAGGTGGTTGAGGACGGTTGAATTTGGAGTGTGTCAGCGTATATAGAGGTAAAATGAGGATATTCAATTTATCTCATTTTCAACTGTCTTCAACTGCTTCAGTGATTAATGCCTTGAATTTGGAGTGTGTCAGAGTATATAGAGGTAAATTGAGGATATTCAATTTATCTCTTTTTCAACTTTCTTCAACTGCTTCAGTGATTAATGCCAAGTTGGTGTGTTAATCTGCTTGTTCCTCACACAAAGGCCGAATTGTTCTTCTCGTAATTTTTATCTTCTGATAGTTCAGAACTCCTTCAGGACTCTTCTTTGAAGACTGTTGATGCTTCCCATTAGAAGCCTTTTACAGAAATGAGGATTTCTTTAGAGTTTGGTCTGTTCAGAACTACTTCAGAAATTCCAGAGTGGTTCTGTATGAATACAGAAATCTGTATTTCATACAGATTTTCATATCCTTTCTCTTTTGAGGATATATCTTATCTTTTCTTCTAATACTTGACTGTTTTCCGTTACATTTACATTGTGTTCTAACAGTTGTGTTGTTCAGAGCGTGTTTGGGAGCTTCTCGGATCAGGCACGGGGCGTACTAAGTCAAGCATGGGGTGTGCTAAACTTTGTGAATCTTGGAACTTCGTATTTTTCTTCTGTTTTTTATCATAATCTGTTCCTTTTGTGATTCTTGCCCTTTCAAACCTGAAAAACTAAAAAGAAAGCAAAATAGGCTTGCTTTAAAGTTAGTAGATCAGATTTTTGATGTTCATCAACCATCTCTGTTGTTTTTGTTATCCAATTTATTTGTGTAGGCGGCTCATTGTCTTGACAATTTAAGCACAGATGCGTAGAATCCACATGCTCAGCTATGTCATCTTCACCATTGTTGCTATACTATTTATTTTAGTTAATCAATTTATTTATTTATCTTATATGTCAACTTTGATGACAGTGGTAGCCTATATGATGTGGTGGAGACACATTCAGGTGATAATATACTTAAGGTATGTGGACAAGGTTTATAAACGATTATTCATGGTTTATGATCATGTTTGCGGAAATATACTGATCGGGTGGGTTTGCCTGCAGGCATTGGAATCCAATTCGAATGTACGTTGGCGTCGGTGCCATACAAGCTGTCCTCCGCTTTCTCTGCTTAAGATTTTGGTGTAAGGTTTGAATCTAAATTTCCTATTTACCGTTTTAATTGTGACAGAAAAATTAAAGATATTGATTACATGACACCTTATATTTTCATGCTTCTTGACTGTGTTCACATCATGTCAAGCCTGCGTTCTAAACAACGTAAAATTAAATATAAATTGAGACAAGGTTACCTGGTTAGGTCTAATCCTGGGTAGTTGGACATGGTGTACTTACTTTAGTGTACTTACAGGTATTTATCAGCATGCACACTTTTGCCATTATGAAAACATTAACAATTGTTACTGGAATTTTTGTTAACAAGCATATGGATTCCATATTAAAGCGTGTGTTTATGGGTCTAGATGCGATGGTTCAGATGTATTTATGAGTCTAGATGCATTTGATATTCGTTATGATTAAATGACAGTTTAAGAGACAGGGAGGAGCAATAGCAGCACGATCAGGTCGTAACCCCTGCGACTAGTGTTGTATGCAGTGATAGAGGACGAGAAAGAAACCTCAGTTGCATCCATCGCCCCTTCCACATTGTTGCAGATCAAGCCTGAGGCACATGGGTTGAGCCCCGTATTTAAGTATGTATTACTAACTGTAAGGGGCTACTGACTGTGTCATACAAAACCAGTATATAGGATGATCTGGTGTTTAAAATTACACCTTTATTCAAATCTATGATGCATGCATATGTATGTATCATGGGAAGAAGAACTGCAGGTTAGTCCATATGGTCGGGCCTGTTTAGAGATGCAATCATTGTTGACGCAAATTAAATACTTAAGCTAGCAACCATGACGCTATGATAAATACGAACATCCTTGGTTCCGAACATCCGGTGGCCGCATTCTGAGGAACAGGTGCCGCCGGCGCATCGCACGGCAGGAAAAATTCTACTTATATTATACTATATATAGATTACCAACTTGATGAATAGTAATGTCAACCTTTTACAACACAAGTTACAACCATATGATGCATCAGTTTTTAAATAGTAATTTTATGGCTTAGTAACGGCGTAAGAAAAGTAAATTGATGGCGTTAGTTGCTTTTCCCTTTTGATTGATTAATGGTCTGGGAGAAAACGCACTCAGTCCCATACCCACCATACCTGCTCCAAGTCTCCAACACTCCATCACTCTCTTCTGATTTCATCATCATCGTCATCTTTGCATCCATGGCTGCCCTCGAAGTCGTTGTTACCAAGCCCACGGAAACCCTATCCGGGTTGAGAAAGTCATCCAACGCCGATCCCCAATTCAAGTAAAAATCTAAACTCTGATAGAGTTTCCGATGTACCCCCCCCCCCCTCTCGCTAGAATCACTCATCGATGCAGACTTATTCGCCTCTTCTCTTTTCGTCGTGTTCTTCTTGCAACGCTTTAGAAGAAGATAGAGATGGAGTATACTGAATACAAACTACATTCATTCGCTATGACTTGGAATTATGTTTTGGATTACATGAATTCCGAGACGGCAGTTCATCTAAGATAGAGAACCACCAGAACTCAGTAATCATCACCGGATAAGGAGTTGAGCAGGATATCCAGCCGACCTGCTTTGTTATTGATTTCTTTTGTTTCTAGGTATGTTGTAGTGATTTTGTGGGAGCTCGACTATAGGGAAGTTTGCATTTTTGTTGGGTTTTTTTCTTTAGTCTTCTAATTTAGCATCAGGAAGCCCTAACGGTTTTTTCCTCGATTTGTTTTGTTGTTTATGTTTGAGGCGGGGAATATTGATAGTTTTTTGAGATATATTAGGAACAAACAAACATGGGGATTTACAGAGAACGCAACATAGGTTAGGGTTCATGAAAATGAACCATGATGGTGGAGATAAACACCATCAAGAGTGTTTCTTTGACTTGCGGCTACAGGTAAAATAACCAGTCCCTTTTTAGATTGTCTGTTTGTATTTACCTATCGACCTAATTCTTGTGTGTCATCTGTGATATCAGTCTTCATTGGTTTTTATGTTATGACGGATACTTATTAACGACACTATTTCTCATGAACTTTGTGTTTGAACTACAGAATTCCATGCCCTCCTCCCGCTACAATACACCAAGGTTTGATGAGATAATTGTTCCTCTTATTAGATTGTGAGCACATGAGTCGGTACTTATTCAGTGCAGTTCCTATTCGGTGCACATATTAGCGTCTTATTTATCTTCTACTACAATTAGTTTGAGGTTTGCTTTGTGCTGTACTGTGTGTAGGCTCTCTAATTTATAGCTTAGAAAAATTTGTCTGTTCTTTTGGTGGTGACACCTAGTGTTGTAAAACAGGATTTGCCAAGGAGTAACTTCTTAACTTTATGTTTAGAGGTTTTTGCTCTCTGTTAATCTCTATAAGCCTGCTTCTGCTAAAAGTTATATTCTCCATGACAATTGGATTTTATAGGATCGAAAACAACCCAAACACGATATCACAATCTCTGGTGAGTATGCGGAAACCAAACACTAGAGTGATTCAAGAATAGAGATGGAGAAAAAGAACTTAAACACAATAAAACAATGAAATACTGATTACTTAGATGCACACGAATCAAGGATTCGTCTGGTACACCCACGGTTGAGAGCAAATCGAAAACTCTAAAACCTCTTGTCTCTCTCAATGGCCAACCCTAAACTAGGAGGCTTATGTGTGTTTATATAGACACACACATAAGCTTACATGGGCTTATTTTAGCCCAAGCCCAAACCTAACTCAATTAAACTATTTTAAACCCACTAAGCCCAGTCTAACGTATTTAATATTACAAGCCTCATATATCTAGCCTCTACAATCTTCCCCTAGGCTTGTGATATTAAATGTCTTCAACTTTTAGTCTTCAGCTTTTCTAACTTCTTTTGGCTTGAACATGTGTTGATGAAGATCTTTCTTTCAACAATCTTCATTGGGTAGCACGAGAGACTTATGAGAGATTTCTCTCAATCAGCAACAGCTTGGACTTCATATGACGAACAAGTAATGAGAGGAGGATTCTCATACACTTGATTCTTCTTGAAAGAAACTTTGGTCCTTGTTGAATCAAAAGTAACTGTCTTGACATGTCTTTGTCGTTAGAGGCTAAAATTTTAAAACCTCTATCTTGGCATTCTTGACTGTAGATCTTGAGCTGACTGCATGTAGCTTCCCCTCAACTTGTGAAAAGTGTCTTCTTGATCTTTGGAAGCCTCATTTGAACCAAGAAACTTCCCCTAAGCATTAGCTTCTTTAGTAGGGTAAGTCGTTTTCCGGCTGGTTCTTCAACACAAGTAGCAGCAGCAGCAATGCTTTTATCAACAGAGTCCTTGACTTTTCTTTTCTTTTGCATTTAACCTACCATGCGTAACATGAAACAAACAACTAACCAGACAATGATGCCTGGATACAAGGTCAACGGGTGAATAACATTATATAACACAAACCCTAACATTGATTACGGGTTTCCTTTAAATACTTCCCCTGATACATATCTCCCCCTAAGATAATGGCTATTATCTCAACTTTTTATCTCACCTTCTCCCCATAAAAACGGGTCACTTTTGGGGTGGGGCATAATTTCTTGCACAAAACCCACAAAAACATATTAAAACCTTTCAAATTAACCTGGCCATGGTTGGAAAACAAACATTACAAACTTAAGAAGACTCAAAAGAAAAAATAAAATTAAAACAAACATACCAAATTACTAATGAGAAGGTTTTATTTGGGATCAAACCGTCTTTGTCTGAACTGAGGAACCCTTTTCAACTTCTGTTACTCGAACACGTCCAGGTGATTGCCAGTATATTGATCCTCTTTAAACCCATGTTCCTCTTTTTCAGGTTGTTTAACACATATTTATCTTTTAGGTACATTAATTACGAACATGAGACAGTCACACACAAATCCTAGGTAATTAATACGTGCAGTCTATCAAGTTTGATCATTCCCTACAACATATTTTCACATACCCGTATCTAGAGTTTTGAATCTTTTCTCCAGACTTGGTTGAGAAGAGAAAGAACAGATCATAAGAGATAGGGATAATATACAAAGATTTGTACGATTTCAACTCAGATGCATTTTTCAGTCAGGTGGTAACCTTTTATTAAACACATAAGCCTAGTCGCAAAGTCAGGGCTAAAGGGTTTTGGACGCTAGAGGGTCTCTTTTATTGTGCACATTGGCATCTTTTGTGGTGTAATTATATATACAGTGATCTGCAAGCACGTTAATGCAGACTAACCAGGTCTTTGCTCACGCAAAACAGAGGAAAGTCTGATTAACATGTCAGCCATTCTACACCAGGTCATTGCTCACGCAAAGCAAAGGAAAGACTTGACTAACGGCTTTAACATCCCCAGGTCTTTGCTCACACAAAACAGAGGGGACGCCGACTTTTTGAGATTTTCAATTCAACACTCTGGAGTCCGGCGTGTGTATCAGGAACAATCTCATAGTCAAATAGAACTAGAAACTTAACCTAAGTGTGTGTTTCTCGTCAAATGACATACTTTATATTTAAGTGTTGTGACTCATACCTTTGTTTTTGGAACTGAGCCTACCGAGCATATCAAACTGGATCATGTCTTTCACTTTTACCTTACGCGTGTCAGTCATCTTCAGAGACGGAAATATTTCATTTCCCTCCTTCTCAAACACACAAACAAAAGATTACAAATTAAAAAAGCACAATTGTGAGGGGTCAACCTTTTCCTTATTTTCTATTCTTCCCCTTGCTTTTTGATTTTTAATCACAATTTTTTTTTTCATTTTTTTTTAACTTTTTTTCATTTTCAATTTTTTTAATAATGAAACGACACACTGACATATAACTAAAGATCAAATATCTAAGCAATATAGTCAAGCAAACTTTCAAAGTTTGTTCTTTGAAAAATTTTAGAAATGGGTTTTGTTTCATGCTTTACCATACTTCACATCAACCAATCATTTAACAAACAATTCAGACAGTGTTACTTTTTCTGCTGATCATTTCAGTTTTACCTCTCACAAAGAAACATACCCTCCATTGAAGTCTTCATGTCATGTAGTGGAGAGATGCTTCATACCTGTGCCTGGAACAATCACTATCACAAACACAACGTTAATGAAAGTCCTCCTTGACTGTTCCTGCACAATGTGAGAGATCAATTAGCCATAAATACCCAGGCCATTGTGGTTCTGGGTATTCCTGAAGAGTCAATAAATGAAACTTCTTTTAAAAACATTCCCTTTGTAATGTCTGGAATTGCGGGTGTAGCTGCTGCCTTTGATTTTGGGTTTCCAAAATTCGAGGTGAATTCAAAGTTGTTTTAGTCACCTTTGGTGTAGTGACCTTATGAATTTCAACTTGTTTCTTTTTAAATTCATTTTTCAAAATTGTTTTAGTTGCCTTTGAAGTGACAACTTTAGGTTTTTCAACCTTTTGATGTTTTGATATGTTCACCTTTTTATGAAAATTCTCATAATTTGGAAAAACATGTTTTTGATTTAAGAGCTTTTTTTGCTCTTTGGCAGCTCCCCAATTTCCATCAGAAGGTTTAACCTTAGGATTAACAGTCTTTATTGTCTTTGGTGGTTGCACCTTCATCAGCTTAGACTTTATTGAATCCTGAGATGAAACCTTATGACTCAGCGGGTAATAAGGTTCAAAGGGACGATGCAAGCAGTTTCTAGCAATATGACCAGGAACTCCACAGTTAAAACAGGCCTGCCTCTTCTGGTAGAAATCAGACGTGTAGCCATTTGAGCTGTATGGCTTTTATGGAGAGGCATTGAAATTCGGATTCATGTTCGGAAAGACTCTAGGTCTCCAGTTGCTCGATCTTTCAGATATTGAAGCATTTCTGTTGAATCCTTTTTGGTTTGTGGAAAACTCGGCAGAACAAGATATTGGAACTTTTGGGCCCTCTGGGTTCTTTGAGAAAGTTATTTTGCTACTGCATGAGCCCACTGATGAGATTGGAGACTTGTTTGTGATTTTGGGCCTTTCAATCTTGATAGGAGCAGAAGTTAGAGGCTTGATGGTGATCTTGGGCCTTATACTCTTAATGTCAGATGATAACCCACCATCATGACCCAAGCCTTTGAACTTAGTGGTGAATGAGGGTCGCTCTTCTCCATCAATCAGAATGAACATAGACCCTGTGGTCATGAAGATCTTACCATTGGGCCTTGTAGTCATCACCACTCGTTCCCGCTTTACCTCATCCACAACTTTGGAATAAGGAGTCTCGTATCTTTGGATAGGAAACTAACTTTTCTTCATCAGCGCTCTTCACTTCACTGGAGCTTGAACCTGCACACTCAGTAATGACATTAGTGTTATTCTCACAATTTGACTGAGTTGCTTCTGTGGCTATCTTTTCATCTTTATGCACCGGTTGAGGTCCATATACCATGGTTGCTTCATTCTGGGACTCTTTCAATAATTCATCTGCAGTTTGGGGCAGTTTGATGTATTCATGTTGTAGTAAGTGAGGAACAGCATGATAAAGCCCTAATGATTCCCCAGAGGCAGCTCTCTTGATTCCCACATGTAGTTGTTTCTATAACTGTTGATTGTTTTTGTACTTCCTCGGCATTGGAGGGCAATGTGACAGATTGATTTTGTAACGGGAAAGGAACATTTTCATTCCAAAGACTAGATTTGTCTTTTACCTGCTCCAATCTCTCTTCTGATTTAAATAAAGCATGATGAGAATCCATCATTTTCTTTTGTATAGCTTGATGTTTTTCAAGGGTAGATTGGGCAGTGCTAAGTTTAGTTCTAAGATCTAGAACTTCTTTATTTAATTCTTCTATCTTAGTTTTAGCTATTCTAGACACACACTTATAATCACTTAGACTATGTTCAACATGTTTCAGTTCTTGTTTGGCTGCTTCATATTTTTCTTTAAAAACTCTAGTGCGATCCTGACATTCTCTAACTTCCTTTTCAGTTTTCTCGCGATTCAAACATTCATAAATAAATTTAGATTTCCACTCTTCAATTAAGACAGTGCAAGTGGGGTTTGAACATTCTGCAGTTTGAGAGTTAACACCAGAAGTACTCGCTTGAAAGCCTGCCATAATCTTCTATGGATGAACACGAGAAAATTCAGTAACCGAAAACCCTTGACTTGGCCGAAAACCCAGAACACGGTTGAAAACACCTCTTCGATCGAAAACACATCACGAGGTCTAGAAAAATTCAATGAACAAAACCCCGTCAAAATAAATTTGTACCAACTTAAAATGAGTGGCCGATTATCGCTTAAGAAACCAGTTAATACGAACCACACGTTTTAATTAAATGCCAATGGCATTTTTGTAAATATGTTAGATCTTTCAAAATGAAAATATGAAATGTGCGGACAAATTTATGATGGCACAACTGTAATTAATTCGTCTTCTCAAAGTATCACCTCCAATAAAACGAATACGCAGACCTGCAATCTCGCGAAGAATTCGACCAAATACTACAATGAAAATCAATCAACAATAACCGGACCGAGCATTCAATCAAACCGAACACCCTTTTATGCCGAGAATGATATGGCCCAATCACTTGACTATGACTAGTAGCCCAACGTGTCAAATGAAGATAGCCCAGCTAGGCCCAAAATGTTGGATGAGTGAATCTGGTCGCATGCACTTCCACGACCAACAGCATGCAAATGTCCCATGTTCTTTATTATGGCATTACTTTTACTTGTTCCTTAATTTACGTTTAGTTCATCCCATGTTTTCTCTTTCAGTTATTGCCTTTTCGATTGTTAGTATTTAAGAGTTGTTTTGGAAATAAAACTTAGGAAGAAAATTGTTTTAAAAGTCTAGTTTCTTTTATCTTGTTCTTTGGAGCCTAACCCACTCTACGGGTATATCAATTGGGAGTTTGTAGGTTTTCTCCGTAAACCTATCAATTGGTGCTTTCATTGACGAATTCACCTCTACCATGGCCTCCACCTTTATGTTGTTGCTCGATGAATTGTGGGCTACTCTCGAGAAAAACCAACAACGCCTTGTCGAGCTCAACGCTCTCCTCGGTCTACCGCCCCCACCTCCACTCGCTGCTCGTCCGCCACTATCACCGCCGTCTACGTTAGCTACCCCACCGCCACCACTGCTATCAAAACCGACTACACCACCATTGACACCGCCTCAAACCCAACCGGCCACGCCCACACACCCACCAAGACCCACCCTACCTTCGCCATGTGCAACAAAAATGCTATGGTGGAAAACGGGAAATTCATTGTTACCACAACCAAACCTTCATCCATTTGTTTTATTACATTCATCATCTACCCTTTTGGACATCCAAAACACCGAGCTTACTGATAATCAGCAAGCCTTAATTAGATCCCTCAACATTCTATCCAACCAACACAAATCCTCCTATGCACAACAACCCGTTCCTGAACGAGAATCGCAACCGTTAGGACGTGACGCATGTCGAAGAGAGTGGCGACCACCTTGGCAATGTCTTTGTTGCTATGTTGACACCGCTCCAAATGTCGTGATACGACTCGAATGGCGTCCACCATCGCGAACCGTTGTGACCGCACCGAATGCAAATGGAAGAGTTGAATGGCGTCCATCGTGGCAACAATTTTTCGTCCTTGAGGACAAGGACGTTTTTAGGGCGGGAGTAATGATATGGCCCAATCACTTGACTATGACTAGTAGCCCAACGTGTCAAATGAAGATAGCCCAGCTAGGCCCAAAATGTTGGATGAGTGAATCTGGTCGCATGCACTTCCACGACCAGCAACATGCAAATGTCCCATGTTCTCCATTATGGCATTACTTTTACTTGTTCCTTAATTTACGTTTAGTTCATCCCATGTTTTCTCTTTCAGTTATTGCCTTTTCGATTGTTAGTATTTAAGCGTTGTTTTGGAAATAAAACTTAGGAAGAAAATTGTTTTAAAAGTCTAGTTTCTTTTATCTTGTTCTTTGGAGCCTAACCCACTCTACGGGTATATCAATTGGGAGTTTGTAGGTTTTCTCCGTAAAAAGAAAAAAAGTTTTAATTAGAGGCACCAAATACAAAGAACCAATCAACCACAAACACAGATTTTTGAAAATTAGAGACACCAAAATATGACAAAAAATAAAGAAATATTATGAACCCTAAAATATTATTCGCAGCTTACACCCAAAAAAGAATCAAATAACACAAAATCACTTGAATCGGATATCGTAAGAACCTCGAAACACACGTTTCTTGGCTCTGATACCAATTGTAGTTTCGAAAACAACCTAAACACGATATCACAAATTTCTAGTGAGTGTTCGGAAACCAAACACTAGAGTGATTCAAGAATAGAGATGGAGAAAACGAACTTAAACACAATAAAACAATGAAATACCGATTACTTAGATGCACACGAATCAAGGATTCGTCTGGTACACCCACGGTTGAGAGAAAATCGAAAACTCTAAAACCTCTTGTCTCTCTCAATGGCCAACCCTAAACTAGGAAGCTTATGTGTGTTTATATAGACACACACATAAGCTTACATAGGCTTATTTCAGCCCAAGCCCAAACCTAACTCAATTAAAGTATTTTAAACCCACTAAGCCCAGTCTAACTTATCTTTACTACATTATAATACATCTCTTTTTTAATTTCTTAATCTCTTAAAATTTTAAGAGGTACAAGTCAGAATGCATAATGTACAACTTATAAAGCAAAGAGTTTAGATTTTGACATTCAAAGGCGGGACAAAATTTGAAATTTGAATCCATTTACACTTTTTGAGATAACGTATGCCATTAAACACTCTTTAAAAAAAGTGCCTGCCATCATATACACTTTTTACATGCCTCTGATATACACCGCTGAACACTCTCTGGGAAAAGCATCTGCCTCTAACTATCGATCCATCCGGGTAATCTCCATTTGTGTTTCGTTTATGTTAGGCCTTACGGTAGCTACAAACCCTAACAATATCTCTGCGCTGCCCACTCTCGCCCTCTCTGTCTCTATCGGGCTTGATTTGATGAAGACGACGATGATGATTTGGCAAGAAGAGATCGGCGTGTCGTGCTATGTCTCCGTTTCTGTCTGCTCGACTTCGCGTGCCATGGTCTGCGATTTATACTTGAATTCCAATGATTTTTGTACTAACATCACAGTCTAATTCAAATCCATTCCCATGCTTGAAAAATCTAACTTCCATCTGATACACTTGGGTTATTCCCACTAATGATTCTTTATTTGTATATTTAAATTTTGATTTATCATATTCTCACTGCTATGCAATACAGTGCAATAGTTATGGTTCAATCTGGAGAAACGAAATTAAAAAGTTAAAAAATATGATTATGAACAATGTTTGATGATAAAGATTCGCTAATTCATTTAGTTTATGTGATGGTGGATTGTATATCCAATTATAATCATTCTTACATGACTATTATTTTGTTTGTTGGTATCCTACTTTTGCCAGATTATGGTAACCTTATAATTTTTTTGTAGCTTTGTTTATGCAAAGAACTGTTGAAGAAAGAAGCATCACTGAAAATATAAGCTTTGGAGCAAACACACACAAACAACAACCCGCCAAGTCGAGGAATACTCAGGTTACGTTTATCTTTTTTACCCAGTTGTTGTTTTACTGAACTGTTTTTTTATGAAAACCCAGAACCATCGACATGTGAAAACCCTAGAATCATCGTCCATAACCAACCAACCATTTTGAATGATTGAAGGTAACTTTTCTTTCCTTTTGAAACTTCTTATAATAGGTTTCTCAAATTGATTTGGGTAACTGGCGTTTGAAATTGATGTTGATTTAATGTTTTATTATATATATTATATTTGATATTTGATATGTGCACTAATCTATTCCTCTAGCCTCTGTTTTTACCAGGTTGCATACCCTAATTTCTACTCGCAGGGGCTCCTGAAGGAGAGATCATTTTTTAACATACTATATAATTATGTCTTGCCTTTTATGATCAGGATCATATAAAATGAACTTGGTAAATTATGTGTTGAGAACTTCTTGATTGTACAAGTGCGTGAATGTTAGCATGAGTTCTCTACGCATATATTTTCTTTGTATAATATTAACAAAATTTCATCGTTTTCTTTTCAACCTGTCATAGGAAAATTTTAATTGGACAGTTACATAAGCACCATTGGAGTAATTGTTGTATTAACAAATCTATTTTAAAAGTGATTTTAGTTTTTCAGTGGGACGCTATAGGGCAAGAACGTTTTAGGACGATCACAAGCAGCTACTACCGAGGGGCACATGACATCATAGTAAGTTACCACTTGCGATTTTTCTTACTTTAGAAGTACTTATTTGTTCCTGCAATAGCTCTTTGGTGCCGACTTAGGTGTACACACTTTCTATATTGATCGGTATCTTATGTAAAGTTAAACATTGTATTTTTCAGATTTTTTATGATGTGACCGACCAAGAGAGCTTTAATAATGTTAAATAGTGGCCGAGTGAAGTTGATTGTTACGCAAGTGAGAATGTCAACAAGATTTTTGTTAGAAACAAATGTGATATCGTTGCGAATAAAGTTGTTTTAACCGAAACCACCATGGTAAGAGACTAAAATAAGATTATTTTTATTATATGAACTTGTTAACAACATTCGTGATTTTAGTCAACTATGGTTTTATAGCAGCTGTTTTATTAAGACTTTATAGTATACATTACATCAGAAAGGGTAACGATTTTTTTCTTAGGCAGCTAGCTGGTTTTGTGGTTTCTTTTATTTGAGAAAATAAGCAAAACAACAGTAGTATTTTTCTGGAGAAACCGTTCCTGTATATGATAGAGTGTTGATAATTGCAAATCATAGAACTGAGGTTGACCGGGTGCACTTATGGGATCTTGCTATGCGGAAGGGGAGTTTATGATATATTATATAGGTTCTTAAGATTAGTTAATGAAGCTACCTGTGTTTGGCTGGGCTTTTCAGATTTTGGAGTTTTTATTCAGTGGAGAGGAAATGGGAAATAGATGAGGCACCAATGCGTTGTATGCTTTCCACTTTTAAGAAACATCAAGATCCTCTCTGGCTTGCTATTTTTCCTGAGGGTACTAACTTCATGTAATGTTTATGACTTTATGTTATACTTTCCTCCACAAGTCTAGAGATGGCAAAATGGACAGGTTGAGTATTGGGTTAAAATGGGTCATTTTGGTAAAATTCAAGTTAGGTTCCCTGGAACACACTTTATCCCAATTTTAAAGCTTTTTATAAACAGTTAGTGCATCAAATATAATTACAGACTTTAGATATATTTCAATTATAATAGTTTTTTAATAAAATTTGTGAGGTCTTGTCTTAGAAATACCCTATAGGGGAATTTAGACCCATTTGACGCATTAGAGATGGAACATAAACTAAATAACTTACTCATAAATAAGATGAAGGAACTAGAGATATGTGAAAGCTCATGTAGAGACGCACTGAAGTATAATCAACATCATGCCAATTGATATTTATTGGTTTGCTTTTTTATTGTGTGGCATTGAACAAAAGTGCATTTGTAGCCGAAAATTTGATTCTGGACACGAGTTTCCTATCTTACATAATGTCCTACTCCCAAAAGAAAAAGGTTTTACTGCGTTATTCATTCTCACTTTTCTTTTTATTATAATTTACATGTCTTTATAATGTTTACATACAGGTAAGCACATCAACGTATATAATTTGAGGTTATTGCAGCTGGTACGAAGACTTTGTTGGTACATGTTTCTTTTAAAAAACTTAATGTGGACCTTATGTTTAGTTATTCTGCTTTTGGGTTTGAATAAAACTTCACAATGATAGTTAGCTTGTACTCCATTAAAAAGTCCACTTGATCATGCGTTTGTTTTTTTGCACAGCAACTTCCAATTGTCTCTGTTAGTCACCAACTCCACACTTGATTTTTCCTCTTCTATAGGTTTAAAATTGTTAGGACCTGATTTGAGCACAATGTTCTCATTTGATTCATCACACAGGTGCGGAAAACGAGTGTGATGATCAATCTTGGTTGATTTTACCCCATAGATCTCTAAAGCTCAAGAACACACACAAAATACACCAAGAACACACACACAAAGGCTCTCTTGTAGAAAATGACCAGGAGGAACACGTATTAGGGTTTTCACTTTGGTATTTATACTACAAGAGAGCCTGGGACAAATAGAATGTTTGACAACAACCAATCATTACCTAGAATTCAGCAAAATATTCTAACAGAATATGAAGTACGCTAAGCATATAAAGAAGTGCGCTAAGAATTAAACAAGTTCGCTAAGAAGTTCGCTAAGCATTAACAAGTCCGCTAACAAGTTCGCTAGACACAAACAAGTCCGCTAACAAGTACGCTAAGCACAACTTAAGTACGCTAGGAACAGTTTAAGTTCGCTAGGAACAAATCAAGTTCGCTAGGAACAAATCAAGTTCGCTAGTACAGATAACAAACAAGTACGCTAAGTACAATGACAAGTTCGCTAAGAGTTAATCAAGTCCGCTAAGTTCAATATACAAGAAGTTCGCTAAGGAGAAATACAAGTACGCTAACACTTAGTCAAGAACATCATACATAAACATAATCAAAGATAACAAGGTACATAATCAAAGTTAAGTACAAACCAAAGTAAAATTACAAATAAACACCAAAAGGATAAATAGTTTGTGTTGCCAACATAAATAAGTTCTAACAATTTCCACCCATGTTGGCAATGCAAACCTCTCGAGCTTCACCCATCTTGACCGATCAACTTGAGCAGGAACCTCCAGTTTTCTCTAGCAGCTTCTTTGTGTTTGTCTGAAAGGACATGAATCCCCAGATCATAGAGCCTCCAGAGGTCTTGCCATACCAGTTTCTTCAGGTCATTGTAGTTGTTAAACTCGACTAATCTTTTTGCCTTGTCAAGAACCACACTTGACCCATTTTCTTCCATCAACCAGCAGCTTGCAGTTCTCAGCATCTCTTCGTCAAGCTTGTACCTACCAATGCCAGCAAGCTGATTGCACCACCAGTTTAGAAACATCAGGAAATAGTTAGCATCGTAGCATTCGTATAGTCTAAGCTGAGTAGGGATGGTCCGCATCTTCTGGTAATAGATGAGCTTGATGTAAGATCTTGACAGCATTCTTAGCTCAATGGCAGCAAACAATCTGATTGACTCAGCACCTTCCCTTTCAATCACCAACTCATGTGTCATCCCGTTGTAATACCAGCTGATAATGGGGAATTTCTTCTGATTCCCTGGGATCCATTTGACATTGATCTTATCACCGATGTTCTTGAAGATACCTTTATGTGGTGCACGGAGTCGCTTCTTTTCTTCGGCTATCTGAGCTCTTCTTTCTTCTTCAGGATTCAGATTGAACCTTTTGTCATCATAGGCTGATTTGATCAGATGTTCAGCTCTAATACCTTTACTGTGTTTTGTATGGTTTACCAAGTCCAGGTATTTGAGCTGCTTCAATTCCCATGAGAAGAGGCTTGTAAGAGCTTTGAAGTCAGCAAAGAATTGAACGTATCCATTCCGTCTCTTCACAATAAAAGCATCGAAGGCTTCATCATATTTCCAACCCAGAATCTTCATTCCATGATTAACATTGGGGTTGGCTGGCATCTTTCTCAAGTTCTTGGCAGTGAATCTCAGCATCGCCTTAGAATTTGGAGCCATTCTCACCCAGTCATCATAAATGGGTGGATTTTTGTTCCTGTTTATTGCTTCAGCTTTTTCCTGTTCCTTTAGTCTGATCTGCTCCAACTTTGCTAACCTCTCAGTCTTCCTATACTCAGTCACGAACTCACGGAGGCCTTTGGTCCTCTTGCGAATCCAAGACTTTCTCTCAACATTTTTGAATCTGAGATAGTTTCGGAGGTCTTCAAAAGACATTCTGTTAGTGGTAGCAATGATGTATTCAACAGAGTCTGGATCAGGTAAATCTTCAGCAGGATCATCAGGAATAAATGATTTACCCATGTCAAGAACAAGTATCAGAAAGACGATCTCGGATCGGTGCAAAGTCAAATGTTTTGTCAGAATCAGCAAATGGATCTGACAGAGGATCAACCAGAGATTCAGGAAATTTCTCAGCTTCATCAACACGAGGGAGATTAGAATTCAATCTCTCTTCGTCAGTATACAACTTGGTTAGCTCAAGATCGGTAAGTTTAAGAAGATATTCCAGAGGAATTCTGTCTTTCATAAGAGTCCTCACCATCTGAGCAGTTTCTGACACATCATCCACATCAACGTCTGTTCCTTCAAGATTAGTGACGATGCGGATGGTCGGCTCTTTGTCGTTGGATGGTGCTGATTTTTCAGGTAAAGAATTTGAACCCTTTCCATAAACAACAGCTGGAGGATGATCAGATTCATATCTCTTTAAAGCTTCCTCTCTTTCTCTGGCCAATCTATTTTCTTCTTCTAGTGTTTCTGCAATAAGAGCTCTACGTGATCGGTCTCTTTCAGCTTCCTTTCTTAACTCTTCGGCTTCAACTTCTTCTTGTGTAAGAATCCTTTTTCCTTTGTCTGTGGCTGAGGGACCAGGTTGTTCAGAGACAGAAGGTTCCTGAGTTACCGTAGTCACGTTTTCATCAGGAAACATGGGAAGGAAGGAAGGATGGAAAGGAGCTAAATAGATCTGAACATTTGGAGCTTGTTCAGTAGAAACATCAGGATTAGCTTGAGAGATGGTTGGAGTAGCAGCTTCTTCAAGATTAATAACTTCAGCATCTTCAGGAATAGAGCCGGTAACATGTGGAGAAGAGTCAAGAGCAGGGGTTTCATCAGGTTGGCATACCAGTTGGCAGAGTGACATTCACAAACACTCCATCATCTACCTCCATTTTGACTTGAATTGGAGTAGGAATAGGAATTTCATCTTCTTCATCTTCACTTTCAATCAAATCCAAATCAATGTAGTTCAGTGGGTTAGCTTGATTGACTAGAACATTTAGCCTTTGTTCCAGCTCATTCATATCTTCCACATCACTGAAATCTACCGTGTAAGGAAACTCTTCATAGGTTGCTTCACTATCATCTTCAATGGTTTCAATGAGTATCCCACATGAATTTCTTCTCGTGTATAACTTTTCAGCATAATACTCACGAAAGTCTGCCATGGAAAAGTCCAAGAAGGTCGAGTCGACGTGAAATCTACGGACACCTTCATTTACAGGGACAATAGCAGATGATGAAATAGTGGCATCTTGCCCAGAAGGTACGATTGCAAGTTGAAGAGAGTTATCTAACTCTGATTCTACTGGTTCCGAACTGGATGACTCTTCAATGGCCTTGAGTGCCGGTGCAAACCTTGGCAGCTTCAAGTTCTCTGGCAATGGAGCCAGCTTCTTGAGTGAGTCCAGGATTTCATCAACTGGCTCATCATGAAGTAGACTGTTCACAAATGATTCTTCATCATCAGTCATGCTAGGCTCATTTACTTCAAATACTGTATCATCATCAACATCGAAGTCACTATCGTTTAAGGAACTTATGGAGTCAAGATCTCCTTTAGATTCTTTACCAGATGGAAAATTAGCACTATCAGTTCCTTGATGAGTTGACGGTTGTTCTTCTGGGTGCTCAGAACCTTTATTACCAGCATTACCACTGTCAGGTTTGTCACTGAGCTGGGTTACTTCTTTTGATTTGGCCAACAGCTCCTTAAGCCTTTGGATCTCAGCAGCTTGTTCAGCAATTACATGTGACTGCTCAGAGATTTTCTGGTTTGCCACTTGTAGAGAACAGTTGAGATGATCATTCTGACTCTGTAGATTTGACACTTCAGCTTGGAGTTCCAATACCCTTTCAGATTCAGAAGATGTCGTGCTTGAGGAGACAGTAACAGTGGCTTCAGTAGTGGCGACAGCGGCTTCTGCAATAACTTCTAGAGATCTCGGTTCCAAATTAACCCTTTCAGATTGAATCATAGAAGATGGAGAGACAGAAGCAGTTGCAAAGGTCGATTCAGGTTGAGCTTCAGATGAACCAACAATTTCATACTCGTTTGAGGAGCCTGGCTTTCTTCTAACTTGAAGTTTTTCGGTGCAGGACTTGCTTCTCTTAGCTCTAATAGTAATTAATTCAGAAGATTGATTTCCTTCATCAGCAATTCTTGTCATCTGATTAGATAGAATAGTAGGAGGAGACTTTGGAGGGCTTTCAGGTTCATCTTGTAGATCATATGATAGATCTGCTTGATCAAGAGATACTGAAGTCTCATCTTCATCAAAGTCATCCTCTGAAGGTTTATAGCTGTCATCTGACGATGATGGTTGTGTCATAGAGGCCCTGGAAGATTCTCCAGTCCTCTGTCTTTTCCTTGGATGAATAGCTTCAGCTTGGTCAGGAGTTTCATCTGAGCTTGAGGAGTCAGATGCGTCATTATCTGTGTCATTGCCTTCCTCAGCTTCTGAAGATATCACATTCACTGGACTAAGCGGTTCAGCATGCTCAGATGCATCAACATTATCACCCTGGAGATTCCCAAGGTCTTCAGTAGTAGCAGCAGGGTCAGGCATAACTGGGGCATTCAAGTCCAATGTAGAATGAACTTGAGCCGCTTCAGAAGATTCTGGTTATGCTTCCACTGCAGCTTCACCCATGTGGACATCTCCTTCGGCATTAACGGGAGCTAATCAAGCAATCATCTCAGGAAAGAAAGGTACAGGAGCACCTTGGTACTTACCTTGCTGAAATTTGCTGTATGAACCGGAGTTCATTGAGCTTGTTCTGAACACATCACCTTGCTTCGGCAAATTAGGATAATATCTATCTAGGATAGCCTGAATGAATCTTGGGTACAAAAAGAACTTTACTGCCCTTCCAGTTGGGTGTAAGTTAGCAATCATCCATCTTAGAAGTTGATGGGATAGATTGAAACCCTGTCCTGAGATAAATCCGTGTAGAGCACATGCGGTTTCTTCAACGAAATCATCAGGAGCAGCTTTTCTGTGAGAGAAAGCGGCAGTGAAGAAATTTATCAAAAACCTCCAGTTTGCTGGAAATAGAGTCTTCTTTATTTTGTTGCTGACGTTAGGGAGTAACACGCCAGAATAACCCATGTTCATGATGGTAGTTTGCCATTCTTCCCTAGGAAAGGATTTAGGTAAATCAGCATCCTGTAATCCCAGAGTTGTTCTGATTTTCTCCTCGGTTATCTCCACATCAGTGTTCAAAATACTAGCCCTGATCAAACTGGATCCATCATCAAGTTCAACAGATTGAGCTGTATTCCAGAATGATTCAATATGGATCTTGTAGATGGTTGGGTTGATGATCATTGCAGTAGCCCAAGTTGATTGCACGATGAGGTCAATAGCTAGCTCATCAGCATCTTCCCAGAATTTGTTGAAAACACATACTCCATTGTGTAATCTTCCATATGTTAACTCTTGTCTGGGAGGCATCTGCACATGTAGATCAACAGGATTATATCAATTTGACACTTAATGAATGTCATGTCACACTAGACTCGTGATAGTGACTGAGTTTTTCATTTTGAGTATCAAAGTTACAAGGATGAATCACACAGTGCATTTGCCTCATAATGGATAGATACAGCATGAAATTATGTTAACAATTATAAATACCAGGTGACCTTGAATATTAACAAGTGTGTAAAGAAAATCTGGAAAACAAGGAGCCAGATCTAAATCTCCATGATCCGTGTGTGGCTGGAATAATCCAATCAGATGGCGACAACATAGAAGGCTCCAACGGTAGTTTGAGGAGACTGGGGCCCACGAGCTAGCTAACAGCCAATAAAAAATCGACAGGAAATTGAAAACCAACGTTCCTTTTACAGCCTGGTCCCACGAGCCTTTCTCTTGACCTATCAGAGAACGACAACGCGAATTAGGTTGACATATCAATTCATTCAGCCGACCAAGAGAGAGACAGTGCAGTCTTGATATTCCCATGCAGCCAATAAAAACCATCCACGTCATCATATCTCCCATCCATCTCCTCTAACCGAGAAACCCTAATTCTGATCGAAACAAGTCACCGGAAAGTCGAGCTTCGCCGGAAAACCGTAAAGAGCTTATAACTCCCATGATTCTTGACGAAATTCCTCGATTTTTATACCCACGAACTCGTAACGACATGCTCTACAACCCTTAACGATCAGAATCTTCTGAAACGAACTCGGATAAAAACCCAGTAAACAAGTTCGCTAACCTTTTCAAGTCCGCTAACCATGCCGGAAGTTCGCTAAGAGGTAGAGAAGTACGCTAGGACACTCCTGAAGTTCGCTAAGGAACAAGTTCGCTAAGAAGACATCAAGTCCGCTAAGCTTTAAACAAGTCCGCTAAAGCAAACCTCAAGTTCGCTAACAACCTCAACAAGTTCGCTAGGGCAATCTGCATATCTTCAAGACTGATGAACAATTCTGGAAAACTCGATGAACACGAAGAACTTACTTGTTAACTTGAATCTGCCCAAAACCGTAAGGAAAACCCGTAATGATGCACGAAATATGAAGCTGAACCATTCATGAGATTATTGTGGCCACCAACAACCCATAAACAGCAGCTAATCGGATCAAAACAGCCCTTAAATTCTGGAAATCTTCAAGAACACGAAGAACACACACTTACACCGTCAGTGTGTGTTTTTCCAGATCCGCTCAAACTGTTGAGAATCAGACGAAATGGATGCTTCCAATGGATCCGGAACGCGTTTTCCACTGAGAATCATACCTCACTTCATCCGAAAACATGAAGAATCGCCCAGAAAATAAAGAATCAAGCTCCAAAATCTTCAAAAACTCCAAATACGGGAAAACCCCAAAAGTTACGAAAAAATGAGCTCGGATCTACATTTTCTCCACAGATTTGAAGATGTAAAAGATGAAATAACATCTAAATGAACTCCCAAACATGAATCCATCATCCATATCATCAGAATCCATCCAGAATCGAAGAAAAAATAGAAAAAGTCTCTAAAAAATAAGTTTTCTCATCTTCACCATTCAAGCTCAAAATCTCAGATTCGAGTGACCAGATTCACGGTGAGATGAATCTGATCGGTACCCGCTCTGATACCATTTGTTAGGACCTGATTTGAGCACAATGTTCTCATTTGATTCATCACACAGGTGCGGAAAACGAGTGTGATGATCAATCTTGGTTGATTTTACCCCATAGATCTCTAAAGCTCAAGAACACACACAAAATACACCAAGAACACACACACAAAGGCTCTCTTGTAGAAAATGACCAGGAGGAACACGTGTTAGGGTTTTCACTTTGGTATTTATACTACAAGAGAGCCTGGGACAAATAGAATGTTTGACAACAACCAATCATTACCTAGAATTCAGCAAAATATTCTAACAGAATATGAAGTACGCTAAGCATATAAAGAAGTGCGCTAAGAATTAAACAAGTTCGCTAAGAAGTTCGCTAAATATTAACAAGTCCGCTAACAAGTTCGCTAGACACAAACAAGTCCGCTAACAAGTACGCTAAGCACAACTTAAGTACGCTAGGAACAGTTTAAGTTCGCTAGGAACAAATCAAGTTCGCTAGTACAGATAACAAACAAGTACGCTAAGTACAATGACAAGTTCGCTAAGAGTTAATCAAGTCCGCTAAGTTCAATATACAAGAAGTTCGCTAAGGAGAAATACAAGTACGCTAACACTTAGTCAAGAACATCATACATAAACATAATCAAATATAACAAGGTACATAATCAAAGTTAAGTACAAACCAAAGTAAAATTACAAATAAACACCAAAAGGATAAATAGTTTGTGTTGCCAACATAAATAAGTTCTAACAAAAATACTAACTTGATTGTTACAAAGTGGTTCATTTGGATTTTGATTTGCTAAGAACTGACGGGGTTTAGATTTTAGTAATATGAATATTTGACTTTGGGGTTTAGAATATATGTTAAGATCTGTTGGGAAGAACTGTGCTAATTTGGATATGTGATTGTGGTAAGAACTATACTGGACCAAATTAGTACATTTTTTCTATCAATTAAGCTTCTAATTAAGAACTGATGGTATAAACCATCAACTTTTTGGACCAAATTAGTATATCTTTTCTATCAATTAAGCATCCAAATTTTAAACTTGCACCAAATTAGTACATATGCTCACCATATTTTAAGTTCTTGACATAAACGAATAAGAATGTATAAATTTGGAACATAATAGTTGTCTGTCATATGAGTTATCATTTGATTTTATCTAAAACAATCTGTTGTTTGTCATAAGGATGACATGTCAAAGGGTTGTATCACAATGCCACAAATAGATTTTATTCTGTAGCCTTCAACATTTTCAATATATCTGATATGTTCCCTTTTTAGCATAACATTTCTATACATTTGTGATTAAAAGTGTCATGTCATTGGTTAATGAGTTGAACTTTAAATCTTTTTTTAAAGCTTATTGAATACTGTTATTATTTGGTTCTATTTTCATGTTAATTTTTCACTCTCTTTAATCGTTTAAAAGTCAAATGTTTGATGAAAACCTAATCTTTGGTAATTGTATTGGTGGAAAGAAAGGTGGGGAAGTTGGAACAAAGCAAGCTAATTCAAAGTCAAGTTTCAAGAAAGCCAAGAAAATCAGTAATCAATCATAGATGGCTGTTGCATTTCATTGTTTTTGCATGTGGGATATACTATGCATAATTTTCTCAAATTTGATAAATGTATACATTCAGAATATGAAGTTGTCATTTTTTGCGTACCAATTAGTATGCCCATAGTGCGTTGTAGATTGTTGAATTCTTAGCAACTCCCCTACTATTCATTTCTTTTAACAACCGATTTGCATCTTTCTATCTACCCATAATTGCAATAACCATTAGTAAGTATGCCAAAGTGAACATAATTTTCAACACTCAACACTTCATTTCTATTGCAACAAGTGAAAACATCAAGTGCTGCGGAAATATTGCCTTTGGTGCCCACCCATAAAGAATTACATACATATGAATGGTCATGCACACGTTTGGAGCCTTCGAGGAAACAAACCATATAACACAAAAATTGTAAAACTAAGCCCAAATGCACAAATTATAACACATGTTATCCCTAAATACTCATTTATCACTTTATTATTTTGCTCATGTTACTTCAACACTTTAGTGTTTATATAATGTAATAACTCCAATATGAGATCTCAATGAAGTTTATTTGTCGCATGAACAGATTTGAAAGAGATGACTTAAGCCTCTTTCTTAGCTTAGGGTCTTTAAAGTGAAAGAGCGTGGCTCTTTAAAATAAAACCATTTGAATCTTGAGTTGAAGAGCATTTTTTTGTTGTTGATTTCTAAAGCATTAAACTCTTTGAAACTGGATTCTTATCTAGATTAAATATAAGTTTCCAGTTTGGCTTTTTTTAGGTAAGCAAGTTGAAATTGATATCACTATCAGTCAGCTTAAGAGTCCATACTTAGTGTGTTACGTTGGTTTTATATTATGAGAAGATACTTGATTTTATAATTGAATCAAAATCATGTCATTTTTTCATGAATTAAGTGTGTCTTATTTGACCTCTAATTAATGAGAAAGATTCATAACATAGATAGACTACACCGTTGCTACGAATGAAAAAATATATATAATATATCACGAGAGAATTGATAAACTAACAAAAAAATATTGTGTTGGATGATTGTTGCGGCCACATCGTGCTAACAGAAATGAATATCGCATTGTAAATTGTCGTTTCCGTCGAACGCGCGAACATAAGACAAATAACACACTATAAAATGTCACCCGCGGCAACGCGCGGGTACCCCACTAGTTTAATATTACAAGCCTCATATATTTAGCCTCTACAGATTTGATTTTTTACTTGGAATTACCCTGCACCTTCACTACAACTGTTATCTCGATGCTAATTGCAGGTTCATGTAAATATACATTTACTTAATGGCTTAAAGGTCTGCGCTTTAATCTTAAATGATGTAGTCGTATGTTTGGATATATGTGTTCAGGCCAATTAATTCTTTCTTGGAAGTCAGAAACCAATAATAGATTAATTATCAATTGTTAAATGATTTAAGTTGTATTAGTTAATTAAAAACAAATATCATTAGAACACAAGCTTTCTTTCTTAAAATTTTCGTATGAAGCATTTTGTATAAGGTAATTTGTGTTGGTTTTTGTTGCCTTTCACCCAAATCTTATGAGCTATACGTGGCTTCTTTTTCAATCGACTCCTTCATAATAATTGCAGATATATATAGATCTAGCTCTCGCATCTTTTCTGTTTCTGTAATTTCGTAATCTTGGTTGGTTTCAGTTGCTCTTCGTCGTCTATTTGACTGATTTCTCAATACTGCATCGTCAGATTTTGGTCGTCTCACGAAGAGGTTTGATTGAGTCGATTTATTTTTCTTTGTGCAGGTGCTGCTGACCATAGGCATTTTTCGAAGAGGTAACTTTCTTTTTTATACTAGATCATACATGCGACCGGAATATCATACTGTTCTGATTTTGTTTCTCACTTTGAATTGTTGTGTGTGTGCTTTTTCACCTGCATTTATGTTGAATGTTAGTTATATTGTGTATGAGATTGATTTTAGTTTGATACATTCTTTATTTGTTCTTAGCTGCAATAACACACCCACATTTCATATGACTTCTGACTGAAACTGTTGGTGGTACATTAGTCAAAGTTAAGATGGGTAACCGAGGTTGGGTTGTGAGCCACTGTTATTTTTTCCTCTCTTTTTAGTTTCATAAATAACTAACATATAATATATGATTACAAAAGTATTTTTAAGAAAGAAAGTTAAATGTTTCATCAGGATTTGAATAACTGCCATTTTTTCAAATCAAAGTATCTGCCAATTTATAAGGATTACGTATTAGATATAAAGATTTGAATTTTGCATCTTCATGAAATAGCAACATGGGATTTTGCCTCTTCATCAGATAGAAATATTCACATCAGCAACAATAATGAAACAAAATCAAATAAACTTAATTTTATCAAGGTTGAAGGTAAAATGCATTAGTTGAAGTGGCTATTTTAATGATGGTTACCCGTCGCATAATTGTTTATTGTAAAAGTTTGAACACTTTAATAATTGTTTAGGTTATGCTCTAACAAATGAAAGCATGTACAATTTGAGCAAAGACGATGCAGAAATAACAATTGCAACTGCTTAGATGTTGATTCTTGAATCTGTCTTCTTCAGGTACAATGATCTTTGGATCCTTTTTGCTTTCATCGAATTTGCAGGGTCCATTATCGTATTTATTGATTTGCTACACCATTGACCTGCTAAATTTCAGGTACAAAACTAGATCTGCTATTGAAGCTTATTTGTAACTCATAAAGTTCTGATTTACTTCCATTGTTTTGTTCATGTAAATATTCTAACAATCTGTTTCTCAACTTTCCAAGTTTCCAACTATTGCGGGTGCCAACACTCGAGTAGTCGTTAAGTCGCCACTTAATAAAAGAAATGATGAAGCCCCCGCAACGCGCGGCTGGTCACCACCTAGTATATATAATTAAGAAGATAATGAATAGTTTTTTATGGTATGTTTGTTATTTTATCTAACTTTAAGGTGTTTTTGGTAAACACGCTTGAAAGACATATGTGTCAATTGGGTTCACCACATCTTTACGCCATCCACCAGCTTTACCCGTCCATTCTTCATCCTCTCTATCTCATCACACGCCACCCATACCTCTCCTTTCCCACAACGCCATCCATATCCCTTTCCTGTTCCCTTTCCTGTGCATTTCCTACTACGATTTTCCACAAGAAATCGTTGATTGTGGTTCCATGCTATGATTTTCCACAAGAACTCATTCATAGCCACATAAACAGTTGAGGTGTGTACTGGCGTTCATCTTTTCCTTTCCCGTTTGTTTGATTATTGTGTTTATTGTTGTTGTTGATGCTTACTTTTACATGTTTTGAATGGCCAAATCTTCAGATGAAAAGAAACTAGGGTTATCATCGTAAAATAAAATTCGATCGATCCATTATTCAGGTAATTAAAACCGATTTTGTACTTTGTTAAGCTTCTTTTTAGACCATTTCTAGATTTGTACGTGTCATCCTTGCGCAGGGGCCATGCTAATCTTCTCGGTATCGTTCCAAGTTTATCGGATGTCCCCGAAGGAACTACTTTGTTAAACTTCTTCTCATGTTTCTAGGAATTTTAGGGTTTTGAGATTTGGTTGCTCTCAGTTTTGATGGTAATTGGTTCCATGCAACTATGATAAATGGAATTTTTGTATAATTGTTAAGGCTGTCATTCAGATTTTTCTAATAACCTGTGTTTTTTTCTTTCGATCTATTACAAAAGGGGTCAGAAGAAGAAACGATGCTCAAATTTTGCTCCTTTCAAGAGCAGGTTTGTTTTAATTTTGTTGAAATTATGCCTACATAGTCGTTAATTCACTGATTTGATGTTTGTTTGTTTGAAATTGATTGAATGTTCCGTTCGAGACACCATTTTCAGATGCAAAGTATTTTCAGATGGAGGTATATGCTCCTTTGATCTTAAAAATGTCAAAAAAGTTGCTCATTACTTGACTTTCTTGATGCTAAATATACGAATGTTTGAATTTGTTTCATAGTATAATCTAAAATTATGTTCCCAATGTGTGTTTGCGTTATTAGTTTTATGTCTGCGTTTGTTTTTCAGGTTCTTCGTGCGATTCTAAGTTATCTACAGTTGGTACATTCTTGCTTTTCTTCTTTGCCAAATTTTCCCCTAATCTTAATGTTCTTTGTAGTTTACAACTTTTTATTTTCGTTTCATTTGTACTATGTTTCTATCTTTATTAGTTTCATGGTCTATCTATGTTTTCGTGACATTTGCCCGTTTCAATTCACATTTAAATGAAGATGTAGTTAATTATTTTCGGTCTCTTAGTGAAATAGTCACTGCATGTTTAAGTTTTTGTAAAAAATTGAAGTTTACGGTTTCAATGGTCCTCTTGGAGATGGTCATGTTTTTAATTTCAAGTCATAAGAACTTACATCTTCTTTATTAAAGTAATTTTCTATATAGTATATTATATAGTATATTATATAGATATTTTTCACCTAATGAACACAAATTGTAAAAACTACTACACATATTATGTTATGCTGCAGTGCTTTGACAATCTTTCATGCTCTCTTCATTACAAGTTATTATCATTTTAATAAAAATCATTGGGATTTAAACGCATAATGTGAAAAATTATATTAGACGCAAGTTCTGATCTACTTTGAAATTGAATTGTAGATTTCTTACAACTAGAAGATGTAATGATATTTTATTACAACTCTATCATCAACCGGCTAAAGTTCTCTGTACTCTAACCATGTTGTTTCTCTTTTATAGTATTTTTGTGCGGAAATTTGTTGATTATCAAAGATTATTTATAAGCAAATTAACATCATTGTTGTAAATTAATGATTGTTATTTTCTTAATTTTTTTAATCCTGGATTAGAAACATGGAGAGAGACAAAGGAAGGTAATTTGTTGCATCATTTATTTGATGCTTGTTTAGCTATTGATAGACTATTGCCATCAGTGAGAGAAGTGTGGTTGAAAAACTTTTGTGATATGAAACTTATTTTTTATAATTGAATTTTTAAATGTATGTGGTATTTTTTTTCTCCATAAGACTTTCTTTCTGAAATATATTGCATTGTACCAGAGCTAGAAAAGGTAGATAAAATATTTCGATATATGTTTGGGTCGAACAAACGAGGAGACATGGAAAATTTTTCCCATTGGTAGCATGTTGATTATCTGCTTTGTATCGAGTTCTTGCAATGTATATGAGTCGTTTAATCATGATATTTATATTAATACGGTTTCTATTGTTTGTATATTTATGTATATGATGGTTACTTTAAATTTTTTACACTGACAGAAAAACAATAGTACTTGAGGCCTTGCACCATGTCAACTGTTCATGTAAGTTGATAGTTTGATTCTACACTTGGTGTAGCTATGTAGTTGCTGCAGTTATATCTATGCTTATATATAGGATTATTTGAATCTTTATCTTTTATAATCTTCTCATTAGCTGATTAAACCATTTTCATCCGCCCCAACACATATGTTTTTGTTGTGCGTATGGTTCTTGAATCAATGTCACATTTATTTAGAAGCTATATTTTCAAAAATAATTGACCTTTTTTAGATGATATGCTATTAGAGATTGTTATGATAATAGATCTAAGGTTTTAGAGCATTCACAGTAAATTTTTCATCCCCATCCCTATAATTTATACTTTTACTATTATTCTTTCTCTCTTTTTCACTCAGAACCATAGTTAAATAATACTTTTTATACATTTATCATTACTTTTTCTCTCTCTTTCAATCCTTAAATTTTAGCAAATCACCATGTTTTTTTTTATCAAATATGCAGATTTTCTAAACTTTTTCTCTCTCCTCTACTCACAACAACTCTCAACCAAACCTCAAATTTTGTAGATTTACACTCACATATTTTTTAGAGAATCTACCATGAATGCTCTTATGGTAAGGTGAAACAACCACGATATATTAGAAAAGTTTATTGTCACATATGAATCATTGTTAGAAAATGCGACTTAGCAACCCGTGGTGAAAGCTTGGACTCTTTCTTCGCAACTCGCGGCGGTTGATCTCCACCTTGTATATATTATCTATCAACAATTAACAAGATGTGGAATAGGAAAATGATGGCATGATTGTAATTTTGATGAACTTTGAGGGTGTTTTCATGGGTGTTTATTAGTCATATACCTGCTTTAATCATCCAGACCATATCTTGCACGTTACCTACCCGCTTCAATCAGTCAAGACCATATCTCCTCCCATAAACCCTCAGATTCCATCATCTACGACCACCACCACTGCGATTCATACCCAAGGTTTCCTTTTTGGTTTGCGGATCTTCTTGCAATTCGGTTTCTTCTTCAAGTAGTTGTAGCGGGTTAGGGTTTTTAGTACCCTTATTGTACAGGAGGTTTGTGCCTTCTTTGGTTCCTTACTCTTCGATTTCGTTTTTCTAATGAATGTTTGTTTTGATTTCATATTTTTTCTGGTTAGATTTCGATAGGGGACGCGTTTTTATTCCTTAACATAACAATCTCATGGACGACTTTTGATTCTGTAAAAATCTCAGGTATTATTATTCTATTAAATCTAAGCTTCCGTCATCCTTAATCTCTACTCACATGGTCTTCGAAGACATGTTGTTTTTTAGGGTTTCTTGAGGGTAAGAGAATGGCTCATCGGATTTCTCTCAATTGTCTCTGTGTCCGTTCTTGAATCTGCTCACCAGTGAATGGAAAACCCTAATATTGAATTCAAGGTACCATCGTTTTCTTTTCTTCGTTTTCTCTGTTCGATTTTCATGATTCGTTTTACCTTTTTGGGTTACTGATTCATATATTAAACCATTAAGATTTACTTTATTGATTCAGGGATTCTTCTACAGTTTTCGAATCTTCCCTTTTTAATTAGGTATATCGTATTTTCAATACGGTATTACTTCCTTGATTCCATTTTTTTCTATGGATTTCAGTTTTATGGCAACCTAACATACGTAGGTATTCCTTTTGTAGGTCGCAATGCCTAATCTGTACAAGTGGGCAGGGTATAGTGATGTCTTGGTGCAGGAGGTCAAAGGGGTGGGACAAAAAAAAAGTTGGTTGGATGCAACAAAGGTTAACTAAAGGAACATAGTTACCTGAGGAAGAGTAATTCTCTTGAAAATTTTATAATTGATGTCTTTAATCCTGCTCAAATCGATGTGCAGGTGTTGTGTTAATATAGGTTTATGCTCAATGGGGTACTTTATGCCAAGGAATAAACTACATTGGTAAAGGTGAGGCATAAAGCCCTAAAGTTCTATTGATTGTATATTTGACGACTGACGAGTATTTAACCTAGACTCTAATGATTTTCTATTTAATGTTTATACTTAGGGAGTGAATACTGTTGTTTAGGGTTTATAAAATTTTTCTTAAATGTGTGCCAAGTCAGATGAATGTCCGTAGTTGAATTGGCTTTATGTTTAACAATTCAAAATTACTTGTTGTGTTTGTTTTTGTCTTCACAATTTTTTATCAATGACCTTTACCTTTAGGAGTGAAGACTGAAAGTGTGTGAGCATACGGATCTTCTACTTCGTCGTTATGAAATCAATGTAAACAAGATGAAACACAAATAGTAAATACAAATGAACTTTGTATTAACCACAGAGACCACCGAGTACACTCAGAGATATAAGACACTGAAGCTTAGACTATTATCGTTACTGAGTACAACACATGAAACACATATTTATAGAGCTGAAATACGACCGGCCGAACCTCAGGTTCGGCCACACGTTCGGCCATGTCCGAACTTCAGGTTCGGCCTGAGTTCGGACCTCAGCATCCTTGTGTGATCCATCTTGTATTCGATACTTCACATGACGATCAGGAACTGTGTATCAACAAGCTCCCCCTCGGCATGTGTAGTATCATCTCCTCTATTAAACTTGTATCTTGTATCTTCAATCAAACTCTTCCTCAATCTAGACGATGAGTTCAATCTTGAATACTTGATATTGCATCGTGTGTAATCTCTTTATCAACAACCTTCAGAAGACTTGAAGTTGTAATGTTCTCTTTCCACTTAGAAACCTGCCAACATAAATAATCTTGGCGCAAAACGTCTCTTCGAGACTCTAAGATATATTGATTTTGAAAATGATTTCGTATTCTGTGTTGATCAATCGAAAACAAATCAGAAACAAAATCTTTTTGGCTTTTAGAAACTTTATATCAAAACACACCTAAAATCTTTTTGGTATTTTCTGATATGAAACATAAATGCATTACAGAATCAGACACTATTTTTGTCTTTTGCGAGAAAGATCACGACTTGGGATCATATTGGTCACAACATGCTGAACTACACTTCAATTTCGATTATTGTAGCACATAAGCCATGCCGATTGCAGATATAATTTTTCCAACTTTAAACTCTGGCACAATCATACTCATAACACCTGGATATGTTAAGGTATTGATTAAGTTTGCATTGACCAGTGTACCCCACACTATCAGACATACTCAGATATGCTTTTGTTTATCACATTTTGTGATTTCATTTGTGATTTTAATCACATAATGATTGTAACCATGATATAGTCAACTGTGTTCCATGCAAAAAGAAATAAGAACGTTAAATCGTCTACCTTAAGGTCGATCTTTCAATACGCAGATAAGGCCTCAGATTTAACAAAATAAGAAAATAAAACAAGTGGAAATTGTATAACTCAACAACAATCAGGTCGGTACTTCCGTACACGCAGAGAAAGTCCGATGAGTTATACGAAACACCAAAGAAAATAAAGCAGAACGCCAAACGAACAACAATCAGGTCGGTCTTTCGACACGATGAGAAAGTCCGATCGTTTGACAAAATAAAGAAAATCAAACAAGTTGAAATCTTTGCAAAATGAACACATGTATACACAGTGACTACTCATTTTATGTTTCACATATCTTATTCTTGATATATCATGAGACATGCATCAAGATGTTGTCCACTAGGTCAAGCATCAGATTTAGTGTATATCACATTTGTATACTTTCTGATTTGCTGAGCCTACCTTACACATCGATCAAATGATCTTATGGCTTTTTCATCTACTTTATCCATGAGTCAGACAATGTCAGCCAATGTACCATCATTTCCCAATCATGTTGGATACGATTTCTCATTTTTCAATGTTTTTGGTTTTTTTTATTTTTCATTGTTTTTGTCTTTGTCTTTTCTAAATTTCTCCCCCTAAAAATGACAACTCTATTTATAGATTTTCATTTTTACGATTTGAAAAACAAAACACTATTTTTGTATTTTTGCAAAAACAAACTCCCCCTCAGGATGAGACGGAGCGAAAAACATGAAAAATTGATCAACCAGCACTAATACGTTCAGATTAGCATTTTGAAAAACAATAGTAAATTCAAAATAAATAAAACAGATATTTCACAATCAGTAATTTTCCAATCACCGAAAGATCTTCCTGAAACACCTGCTGGACACCAAATAAAACATTAGTTGTGCTGGGATCGACCCGATTCAACAGCGTCGGGTCGCCCGGTGTCTTCCACAAAATCCTTGTTGGCCTTGGAAACAACTTTTGGTTTCCAGATTTGTAAAAGTTTTAATTTTTTATCAGAACCGGAATCAGATTCACCCGACGAACTTGATTTAGACCAAGACGATTTACGAGTTGACTTAAGCTTTGGGGACCATGGTTCATCAAAAATTTGACCTTTGTTATCCACATATTTGGCAGTTTTGTGGATATATGCAGTCGTTGGTCAATCAGCAGCTAGATGTCCTGGTTGACGACATACATAACAAAGTCGTTCTCTAAGATTGTGTGAAAATTGTTTTGATTTTGAAAAACCAGATGAATGTTCAGAATCAAAGTTATCAAAGAAACCATCAGAAGAATCATACCTAGGAGATGGACTCCTTGAAGATGATGATCTTACAGAATAATAAGTAAATTCCTTCGGAGACGATGATTTCTTTGCAACTTTAGCTTTAACAGCCTTGTCAGTTTTCACTGGTTTCTTTGCAACAGCCGGAACTTCCTTCATAACAAAACCCAAGCCTTTGTGCTTGGAACCTGAAACCTTTGAAGAACTTGAAGAAGAACCTGAAGCTTCTCTTGACTTAGCTTCACTAGTGAATTTAGCCTTGATATCCCTCAGCTTGTTCTTTTCAATCAAAACTTTTTCTTCTTCGGTTACAGATGAAGAACTTCAAGCAACCTTATCAAAAACCTTTTCATTTTCCAACAAAACAGACTTTGAAAAAAATTTTGGAGCTTCACCCAATGGCTTCTCCTTCCTTTTATACTTGGACTTGTTCTTCTTGGATGGAGTGGCAAACTTGGAATAAGCATGCAAGTCATCTTTTGGATCAACCTGAGCAGCAGTAACTTCAATTAAATCCACTAGTTGAGGAACCAAGTGAACATCATCCTTCTTAGAACTTTCCGAACACTGATCCTGCTTGTATAAGAAGTTAAGCAGTGTCGGTGACAAATTGCAATTCTTAACTTGTCTTTTCAACTCCAAAATCTCCAATTTTAAGGCATTAATTTTCTGTTGACCTTCAAACACCTCTTGTTGTGACTTGATGAACTTTGCATTGAGATCATCATATTCATACATCTGTAACTTTCTGATCTCACATTCTGCAAATAGTTTTTGAAGAACACTTTCTCTCTTTTGTTTATAGATCTCAACATCCTTAGTTAATACTTCATTCTTGTCTCTATAAAGAACATTTTCATCTTGAAGCATAGAGATCTTGTTAAGAAGCTTCTCAACTATAACAGCAGTTTTTGCAATAAGAGTAGTAGCCTCTTCATATTTTTGCTGAACCGGATAACTCTTCTCAAATAAGTTCTCAAAATCTTGAGTTGCGTCTAACGCTTCAGCTTTCGCTTTCTCACACTCTTCAACCAATTGAGCCTTTTCCTTTAAAACATCTTCATGAATATGAACCAACTCATAATAACTCTTTTGAAAATCCTCCAATTCTTTCTTTAACACCACAATTTCTTCAGTTGATAATTGACAACTTTGTTTAAAACCTTCAACCTGCTGACACAATCTTTTACACTTAAGACATTCAAGCTCTTCTACCTTTGAGCTTGTAGAAACTTTAGGTAATTCTTCTTGTACAAAGATATACTTGACGAAGTATCAGACTCTGTTAAAAAGCTGTCATCATCAACATGTTGAACAGTTAAAGCAATTGAGATTGGAGTATGATGCTTTTTAATTTCTGAATCTGCATTCCAAGCAAATTCATTTGAATGTACAAATGTATCAGTCCAATCATGAGCAAGAATAGCAGATTTCTGATCAACCTTTTCGGCTTTATCTGAAGGATGAAAAACTAAATGTGCATGCTGACCAGTCTTCAATTTACTTTCAGTAGAACTTGGACATTCTCGAGCAAAGTGACCATAAACTGAACACTTATAACATTTCACCTTAGATTTGTCCAATCCAATCTTGCCTTCCTGATTAAGTCTCTTCTTACTAGTTCTATTGAAAAACTTCTTTGTTCGATGAACCAACATAGCATATTGCCAATTGAGATCCATTTCCTCCAAATGATCATAATCAATCTGATCATAATCTTCATTTGCTAACTCAGCATTACTCACAGAATTAGTGATAACACCAAAGTATGAAGATACTAATGCAGACATCAATGCATTATAATCATCGACAGTTTGAACTGACAATGCACTCTAAGTCAAAGAATTTGGAATTGACACAGTACAACCAGCAGAAGAATAACTTGGAATTTCAGATTTACTTACCAGAAATGCTGTAGGAGGAGCAGAACTAAGAATATTAGACTTCCCAGCATTCATTGTAGAGTCATTTTCACCATGATACACTGCAGGATTCTGAATTTGTGTAGGAGATGATTTATTCACCATTAATTCCATATCCCGAGCCTGAATTCTTTGAACCAAATCATTGAAAGACAATCCTGAAAAATCTTTATCGTGAGTAATCATCATCACATAATTCTCCCATTTTTCAGGCAAAGCTTCTAAGATCTTTTCTTTCATATCAACCTCTTCTTTAGTAAGATTCACCAAACGCATTTCACTCATCAGATGAGCAAATCTTGCAATCAGATTGGGAATCGTTTCATTTTAATAATGCTTAAAACTATCAAATTCTTTCTTCAAAACCTTTTGTCGACTTTTCTTGTATTGGTCATTGCCTTCACATCGTTTTTCCAATGCATCCCATAGACTTTTTGATGTGTAGTTACCAGCAAATTGATGAAGTAACTCTTTAGGCAATGCCATCGTTAACGTACCATACGCCTTTTCTCAGCTTGATAAGCTTTCTTTTGTTCAGAAGACATTTTTCTTTGAAGAATAGGTTCACCAGTTTCATCTTTAGGGTAAACATATTGCTCAGTGAAAGCTAACCACATATCAATATCATTTGTATCGACAAACGCTTCAAACCGTTTAACCCAACTATGATAATCTTGCAATTTTAGCAATTCGGGTACTTTCTGACTTGTTCCGATTTCATTATCATAATTCATCATTGTTTGCATCGTAGCTTGAACCGATTTTTGAATAGCCGCGAACGCTTGAAAATCGGACATTTTCGAAAAATTTGTTACTGTTCACTCCGAACCTTGTCCGAACCTCCTCCGAGCTTAGTCCGAACCTAGTCCGAACTGTGACAACGCCGAACTTTCTCCGAACCAGACCTTCGGAAGAACAAATCAAAAGAAACTCCGAACTTGCTCCGAAAGACCACCGAACTCTCACCGAACCTAGACCGATCTCTCATCGAACTTAGATAAAGACCGAACTTCGTCCGAACCTCGAGTTCGGAGCAGTTACTCCGAAGTTGTCCGAACCTCAAACGAGACAGAATTCTCTCGACGTCATTTTCTCGATTTTCAACGTTTTTGACTGGAATTTTCGACATGAATTCAAGCAAACTTGATAGAAACAACTCAGGAATGAATTTTAAATGAAAAGCACACTCGAAACAATCAAACGAACTCAAAAATGATTAACATTTTAACAAAAACGTGAATTTGAACTCAAAACCCTGAAAAACACTGATTTCCGACTAGTAGAGCAAACCTAATGCTCTGGTACCACTTGAAAGTGTGTGAGCGTACGGATCTTCTACTTCGTCGTTATGAAATCAATGTAAACGAGATGAAACACAAAGAGTAAATACAAATGAACTTTGTATTAACCACAGAGACCACCGAGTACACTCAGAGATACAAGACACTGAAGCTTAGAATATTATCGTTACTGAATACAACACATGAAACACATATTTATAGAGCTGAAATACGACCGGCCGAACCTCAGGTTCGGCCACACGTTCGGCCATGTCCGAACTTCAGGTTCGGCCTGAGTTCGGACCTCAGCATCCTTGTGTGATCCATCTTGTATTCGATACTTCACATGACGATCAGGAACCGTATATCAACAAAGACTCTTCGTAAATCCGAATTTATTTTTTGGTTTGTCAAATATCATTAATTGGATCTTATGTGATTTTCTGATGTGCAGTATAGTTTGTTTTCCGCCTATACTGCTACTTTCTTTGGTTTCACAGGTTAGCCATTTTATTATTTTTTGATGTATGTAATTGTGTTTGTTGTGGCTATATATATAGTCAATATAAGAACATGTGGAAAAAGTACATGGTCAGAAAAAGATACAGTATGAAGCGGCTTTAAAAATGTAAACCTTATTTTTTATGAAGGTTTTCTACAGTAGCTACAGCTGGAGCTCGCAAAATTTTATGGTGTTATGAAGTCAAAGCAATGGTAATTTAGAATCAAGTCTTTATGAACATATTCTAAAAATTATATGAGACGAGTCTTTGGTGTCTTTAGTTGAAAGGTTCGACTATATAGTCTATTTAATTAATTTCGTTTTTTGTTTTTTGCAGGTTATGAAAGATGAGAATAAACGAGTAGATTATGATCAAGTTCAAATACGCATTTTGTGATTTTTAAAGCTCTGTTGCAGGTCAGGATTTTGCTACTATGTTCAAATACTGATTTAATTTCGATTTGAGCCATGAAGCTACTATGTTCGATTTGAGTCACGAAGCTACTGTATTTGTCTCACGGCACGAAGCTTAGTCCAAATTTAGTTCAAATAGATACAAACTTTATATGATCCAAATTTAGTTCAACGAAGCTACCATGTTTGATTTAGTTCAAAGAATACAAACTGTATTTGATCCAAATTTGGCTCAAAGAAATCTGTATTTGATCCAAATTTAGTTCAAAGAATACTGTGCAAAAATGTATGAAAGGTGGCTAATCCAAAAATGTGAATTTCATATATTTCCATAGCTTTTCAAAAATAGTTTTAAATATGGAATCCAAAACAAGAACTTAGGTGGCAAAGAGGTTTGGGTTGGGTTGAGTTGGGTGCGGGTCAATTGAAAACTTAAATGTTGTTTCTTTTTTTTTTTCTTTTTTTTGTAAAAACCAATTTTGTGTGATTTCAACTAATTATGTTGGTACGACGGATTTCCTTCCGGACTTCGTTTGGTACGCAGGGGGTGCCTTTTGGTCCACTGTATTTCACCTCATGACTCGCTCAGGGGTTTTTTAGCTTGCGGATGTAGTTTCATCGTGGGTCGGGCCTCGATGATAGCCAACTCTTTGTTGGTCTATCGAGGTGGTGCTTTTAGGCACCTTTTGTTGTTTACGCGCTTCATCTCGAACCGTGTTTCCTTTTTCCTTTCTTTTGTTCTTATATGGTTAGCCTCCTTTTGCCGCCAGGTGGCTCATGGCCATGTCCCTTCCAGAATTTTCACTGTTGTGCTGATGGTGAAATTGGTGCTTAAGGGTTCTCGAGGCTTATCTCACATATCAAAAGTCTACACCTGTTTAGCGATGATCACCGTACTGTGTTGCGTGGGGTTATTTCTTCGGACCCTGGCGTGTGCATGGTACTAGAGAATACCTTAAAGACTTTTGGATATTGGATGTGTGGGAAGTGTATGAAAATCCATGCTCTGAGCCGCGGTTTCCATCACCCCGATGGCGTCGCTAGGTTTTCGATGGCTGGGCCCGGTATGGTGGGACACATTATGGGGGTCCCGAAACCTGTCACTGTTATCGAAGTGGTCATCACCAATAACTCGTTTGTTTTGGATGGGGAGCTCCTCGACAGGGTTTTCAAATTGCGTGTCGCGGCTGTCAAGAGCATTCCTCCTAGCTGCAGGTTGGCGTTCTCCCATGCACTAAAGTTTGCTCTCCTCATGGTGGTTTCTCAACCCGGGTCTGTGGATGCTTGGGTGAGGTTGTTTTTTCTCCCTCTTTACACGTTAAGGGTTTTCAGACCTTAAAGTCGATAAGAAAGTAGGTCTGGGAATAGGAAGGCCTTGCAATGCCAACTCATTCTGACTTCCTTAGCCACCTGGGGAAAGGAGGATGGTATTGAATTGTTTGTTAAAAGCCTTTTCGATAGTTCTAAGGAGGGGGGGGGGGGCGGTGGTCTGCAGTGTGGTGGTTCTGATAAAGATATATCTGCTAGCACGAACATCAAGCAGTGTCTTCGGAAGATTGCGGATGGCCACTTCACTGCATCGGTGAAAGTGCTTTGTTCATCCGGTGTTGCGCCTTATAATGGAGATACCACGCTTGCTCTTGAGGCCAAGCATCCCCATATGCCGCAGCCATCCTTGCCGACTGTTACTTATTCAGAGCCTCCCATGGTGGCGAACATTGATTGTGTTATGGGGTGCATTAAATCGTTTCCAAAAGGGACATCGTGTGGGAGGGATGGCCTGAGGGCGTAGCACATTCTTGATGCTCTGTGTGGGGAGGGCTCCGCCATTGACAATGACCTTCTAGAGGCCATTACTTCGGTGGTTAATTTGTGGCTAGGGGGGAGATGCCCCGATTGTCTGGTGGAATTTGTCGCTTCTGCTCCTCTTACACCGCTTTTAAAACCTGATAATGGGATCCGGCCAATTGCAGTTGGTACTATCTGGAGACGTCTGGTTTCCAAGGTTGTTATGAAAGGGGTTGGTAAGGTTATGGCGCAATACCTCTATGATTTTTAATTCGGGGTTGGGGTGTCGGGAGGTGCAGAGGCCATTTTGCATAGTGTTAACCGTGTTCTTGGAGATCGTCACGCGGATAGGTCCTTGGCCATGCTTACTGTGGATTTCTCTTATGCCTTTCACCTGGTTAACATATCGTCCTTGCTTCATGAGGTCAAGGTGAGGTGCCCTTCTATTTCGCCTTGGGTCGAGTTTTTGTATGGGCAGCCTGCTAGACTGTATCTCGGGGAAAATCTTATCTGGTCCGCTACGAGGGTTCAACAAGGTGATCCTTTGGGCCTCTCCTCTTAGCGCTTGTTTTGCACCCCCTGGTTCACCAGATCAAGGACAATTGCAAACTTCTCCTTCATGCTTGGTACCTCGATGATGGCACTGTTATTGGGGATGTTGGGGAGGTTGCCAAAGTGCTGGACATCATTAAAGATAGGGGGCCTTCCTTGGGGCTTGTGCTCAACATTAGAAAAACTAAGCTCTTTTGGCCTTCTTGTGACGGTAGGAAGCCCCGTGCGGGCCTCTTCCCAGAGGACATTGGCAGACGTGGCCTAGGGGTGATGTTAGTTGGAATGCAGAGTTTATCCAAGGCTTTGCTTCGAAAAGAGCTTCCAACGCTGTTGATATGATCTGCCTCCTCCCCAAGCTGGGGGATCCGTAGAGCGAACTTCTTCTGCTGTGCTCGTGCATTGGTATAGCCAAACGTTTCTTTGGGTTAATGACATGTCCTCCTTTACACATGTTGGGGCCTGCCTCCTTTTATGATAAAGAACTGCGACGCATAACTATTGAGAATTTGGTGGTTTGCGGGGGGGGGGGGGGGAGGCTTCTTTGGGGATCTCCAATGGCGGCTTGCCTCATGACCCATTAGGTGTGGCGGGCTTGTATTATATTCTACGGTGGAGGCTTCCTCGTTTGCCTTTGTGGCATCTAGAGCGCAATCTTAGGTGCTTCAAGATCATATTTTGAGAGAAAGTGGGATATTTAGCATGGACACAGAGTATGTGGGTGCGTTGGACCGTCTTCGGGATGTTACTCTAGACTTTGACTTGAGCGGTTTCACTAAAAAAGGACACCGCCCCCTCTAAAGCCCAAAATTTTTTGGCGAGTGCCCTTTTTGGTAAAATCATGCAAGAGATGGAAGTTAAGTTTGACATGACCGTAAGACAAAAAGCCGTGTTCAGATGTTTACAAGCGCCACATGCCCAAGATTTCCTCCGGGTTATCCCTATAGAGGGGCTGGGCCAGCATATGTCTCCGGTGGAATATCGTGTCATTCTTAAATACCGCCTCATGATTCCCATTTTCCCGTCAAATGAGAGATGCCCCATTTTTCGCAAGGCGTGTTTGGATTCGTTCGGGGAACATGCTGCCCATTGCAAAGAACTCCCGGGGTTTAAATATCGACACGATTTGGTTAGGGATGTTCAAACACGTGGGGATTTCAGCGAAGAAGGAAGCTCCGGCAACTTCCTTACGGACCCGTCTGATGGGCGATCGACTCTTAGACCGGCATATATCTTGGTCTTTGGGTGGATAGGGGGAAGCATGCATTCCTGGATCTCACTGGGGTCTCCCCTCTTGTGGGCCTGGGGGCCAGGGAGTTCAAAGTGGGGCAGGCGGCTTCTAAGGCTGCGATAGGGAAAGTGAACAAGCATGAGAAATCATGCATTGAAAATCAACATGTGTTTGTTCCTTTTGCCTTTGACACTTTTGGGTTCCTCGCCTCTGAGGTCATGAAAACCTTGAATAGGGTTCAACGGGTCATGCATGGTAATGTGGTGACATCTGGTGCTAGGGATGTTGTTTTAACGAGGCTTAGTTTCGCTATCCAGAAAGGCTATGCGGCGCAGCTTGTTGTCCGCCTCCCTTGCCCGTCGGGGTGATTGTCCACTTGTATATGTTTCTTTTATGAATATAAGAATATATGTGATACTCAAAAAAAATTATGTTTTATATGCGATGTTTATGGTTGGTACAAGAAGGTAATGTTATTCAGTTAACGTTTCTTTTTTTGTTTGTTTTTTGATTTTTATGTTTTACCTTATACGGTATGTTAGAGTTCACTATTCTAATTCCATTTTTGTTACATATTTTAAGGTTAGTAGGACAAAGTTTGAACTCAAGCTAAAGTGGTATGTTTGATGGATGGATTTCTTAAATAATTTTCTATTGTAGCTATGAAAAGTGATGAGGTTGTCTTCAACATGGAGGCTGAGTAGTTGATTATGATTCTACTCAGGTCAATTGATCATAACTCCTTAATGCATTTTAGAGTACTAAGCCTATATAGCCCAACCAAGGTGGCTTCATCTTCCCCTCTTATTCGGTTTGATTTGGAAATATACAGCGATACAAGGCTATGAGATACGCTCATACAGGGTTGTGAAATATACTCAAAGTGGGGCTGAAAATACTGGTGTACAAGCTGTAAAAAGGGCTGTTATACAGCCATATAAAGTTGTGGAAAACACCCATAAAGGGTTGAAATACGCACGTACAGGGCGTGTAGATTATATGATTCAGTATCCATTTGAATATAAGTTGCCTTTTGTTGTTTTTTCTTGGTTGTTTGCATGATTCAGTGTTCATTTTATGTAAAAAGATTTAACTTTGTATTCTTGATATGTAGGATGGGCGTATAAATTATAATGCGTTTCTAAGAATGGAATGTTTATTAATGTAAAGCTTTAGTTGTACTGTGGAAATGCAAGGTCAAATTCAAATCATATGTAAAATGCAGATTCGTATGAGCTAGATCAGAAGAACACAAAAATCGAGTGAGATGTGAACGAAGAACTCAATCAAAGCTCATACCTTTTGTAATGGTTTCAAATCAAAACATTAAGGTGAGTAGAATTTGGGTGTGTTCTACTTTGATTGTCAAATATTTGGTAGAACCTTTATCATATTTTTGGTTACATCTTTTTGGAGTTGTAGATGTGTGGATAGTGTATTCTACTTTGTGATGGTTTACTTATTTACAAAACCGGTTGCAAATGCGAAGACTAGCGTCGTCGCAATGCGCGACGGGTGATCTCCACCTTGTATATATAATAATTTCAATCCTTAGGTAGGGATATTTTTGTCAAACTCGTGGTGGTCCATTGGGTTCACCATGCCCTCATACCTGCTCCAGCCTGAACCCCTTAGGGGAGGCGGTATGGAGCATGGCTCCAATGGCCAGCTTCCAAGGAACCGCGTGGCTTGGAGCCACTACGATACCTTGAGAAGCATGGCTTCTCCAATTTTCTTCTCACCCGGTTTCATCCGGTTTCTGGAAACCGCTTGGAGCCACCCAACTTCACCTCCATTTTGAGATGTCAACATTTGATTGGGTTTGACCCCACTACTCCTTGGAGCCACACGACAACGATACCCCCCCCCCCCCTTATACCTGCTCCACCCTTTCAATCTTCATCATCTCTCTTTTCCTCATCACACGCCACCGCCCATTCTCTGGCTCATCCACCAAATCATCGACACCACCGCTTCTTGACGTGGCTAATCTGGATTCTATCACTTCGAAGATCTCTTTCCCTCTTCTAAGATATCAAGTGAATGAGTAGATGGTTCAACCGGTTTCAGGAAGAGGCGATGGCTTGCGTGTCCGGCTATAGTGTGTGACCATCGTTTCTTCTCCCTTACTCCACAAGGTTTGTTTCTTCGTTGTTCTTTTCAATCTGTTTAGGGTTTCTGTGCTGTTTCAGTTTTCTCAATGAGCAATAACGTCTAAAATTTGTTACTTTTTGTTAACATCAGAGGTGGTGCTAGATGATCTGAGTGACGAACCTATTGTTGCAATTTCAGCTGGCCATGGACAGATTCGGTTTACGGGGGAAGGGGATTTGTTGGTTGTTTTGTCTCCGTAAATCTTCCTTCTCCGTGTCCTGTGAAAGGTTTTGGTATTCGCTACTTCGTATCTTTATTTTTTGTTCGTTTGTAGCAGGTTGCTTCGTTTGAGTTCGTGTTTCACCATTGGCAATTTTGGAGAAAGAATCAAACATTAACAAAGGATTCTTACTAAAAGGTACTAATTAAGTAATTAAATTATGTGTCTTGCTTGATGAGTCACTAATTCATATTTCAACACGAGACTTGATCAACAATGATTTTTCCCCAAACCTATTTTTATTAGTTTTATAAAACCATCACTTCCCCAATTGATTTGTGTTTTGGCTAAAAATTACTTAAGCAAAATTAGTAAGATTTTAACCAAATAAGATTGTGAGGTTTGGTGCCTAGGATTAAGATACGAAAACTATTTGCAAAAATCCTAGGACAACAGTTGAATTCCAGGGACAAAAGCCAGAATCCTGGGTAAAAACGTAAGTTTAATTATGAAAACGATTAAGAAACTTGATAAAACAAATGAAGCCTTGAATGCAAATAAGAACACCGAGAATTTTACTAGAGAAAAGCTCTTAGCCCTTAGATGTCTCTAAGGCACTACCGGCACAAAAACCCCGGGTAGCGATAACACACGCCACCAATTTATTAATCACGAAAACGTTTGAGTACAGTGAGTAAACAGATAATTGAATACGAGAATACAATGTGTAAAGCTCGAGTGAGCCGAATGAAATGACTAAGTGTCCTATATATACTCCTAGCTCTTCAACAACTTGTCCGATATTCCAGGGATCCTCTCTTCAACGCATCTTTCAGTTGGTTGACCGAGTTTTCAGCTAAAGCCTTTTGACCACGTGTGAAATAAGTCTCAAGCTCATCCCATTCGACCGTTGGTGGACTTCGTCAACTATTCCTTGATCAGATATAGACACACAATGCATTAATAACAATGTCCTAGCATGCAGGGTCATTTCCACATGCTGGGTCATTCATACAATAAAGGTGATCCTGGATTATGCTCATCCTGGGCCATAACAAAAATAAAATGAATACGAACTTCCCTGGATTATGGTGACATCCTGGGACATTACCTTACTCCTGATACATTCAGGGTCATTGAGCGTTACCTGTCAAATTCTGGGTCATACAATTCCTGGGTCAATCCTGCCCTAAGTCTATATCACTACCCTGGATTACAGGCCAAAAATTTAGGGTATAACAATTGCCCCCAAATTTTCGCAAGTTGTAGATAAGTATTAGAGCTGTGAAAATTTTCGAATTAGGGTCTAATCCATGTCTACTTTGATCGTGTCCGTTAATCAAGCATCCATGACGCCACGTCGTGGGGTAACATCCCATCATCCCTGCAACTTCTACTCGCCCTTAAATACTAGCATTAACATCTCCCCTCTTTCCCATTAACTTTTTCAAGAGCAAAGGTTTATTTAAGGATCCCCGGCTTTTAACCTTCTCCGATCAGGTAATCTTCTCCTTTTATCTCTTTCTTTTCTTTCTTTCTAACCATGACCCGCAAGAAAATCCGATCGGAAACCATGGTCAAAAAGACTGGAATCGAGGACTTCCTCGATCAAAGATACCTGCAAAGCCAGGAACTTGAAACCTGCAACTTTACCGACACCGACATTGCTTCCTTGTTGTCATCCGGCCTTCTTCCTCCGTCTGCTGAAATCAGGCCTTTCGATAGGAGGCTTAGGTCGGATTTCTGTTCCGCAACCTAGGGTATGCTTCCCGTTCACCCCTTTTTCCATGGGGCTGTCCTATCCTTTTACAGGTCTTATGGTCGAGTTCTTTGAAGCCACAGGACTTTCCTATGCCCAAACTCTCCCCATTGTATGGAGAATCCTGGGCACCCTAAACCGTCTCAACAGGGAGTTCGATTCCTTGATTGGGTTACCTGAACTAGCCCTAGGCTATGAACTCAAGTACCACGGTAGCAATCGGTTCTTGTTCAAGGCTCTGAACGAGGACATTCAACTGATTCCTCGGGCTTCTTTTCATGAGGATTGGAAGGGAAAATTCTTTTTTTCAAGAGATCAACCATCCCAGGAGGAATGGATCTGTCAATTAGGTGGAGAGTAGAGGGTAGGTTTTCACCTGCATTAGGAATTGGGATTTCTATTCCATTATATGTTAATCAAATACTGACCTTGGATTTTTTTGTTTTGCAGTGCCCAACTTGAGTTCAATTGGACCTGCGAATCCAGGGACATTCGAGAGATTTTAGACCTTCTTGACCATCACTGAAGAAGACCAAGATTTCAAGACCAATCCCCATCAAGCTGCTTCTTCCACTTCTCACAGTATGTATCTAGTTGTAAGTATTCTGGGACCCTGCCTTTTAACCCTTGGATTTTGTTGATCTCCTATGCTTCTGTCCTTCAGCTCCTGCTACTCCTATCAATCTTGAAGATGTGGACCTGGACGCCTATCTGCTGGGTGAATCTGAGCACGACATTCAGGTCCTGTCCACCGTGAAACCTGAGCCATTGTCTGCCCCCAGGGCTCCCCCTTCAAGGACCTCGGGCACGAAGCGCAAGACCAGGGCTGCTACCGCTGCTCTGACCCTGTAATCCATGGAAAACATGGATGCTGCTGGGCTGCTCACACATTCTGAAGCCTCCTCTCGCCAAGTAAGTAAATCCTGGGTACCCTTAAATTTTCTGCATAGTTGAGCCATTCAGGGTCTAAAATATTAATTAAATTACCTTTACTTGCAGATTGCCGGGCGATTCTTCGAGCTGGTCCGGGCTGCTGAGAAACGTGCCCAGGATGTTGACTCCTCGGCCAGGAGGGAGGTTGCTGTTTTGAACAAGGAGCTAAACATGACCAAGGCGGTGGCTGACAAGAACCTGGGGCTGGTCCAGGACCTGGAGAAGAAGGCTGTGGAAGTGCGGGCCAATCATGAGGTTGCCCTGGCTACAAAAGACATTGAGGGCAGGCGAATAGCCCTCATCTCTCTCCTCCAATGTAGGTTGAAGATGGCCAAGGAGGCCAGCGACCTGGGGTTCGAAAACCCCAAATGGGACGTGACTGAATGGGCAGGTAGGCTACGCGACCTAGGCGCAACCATCCCTGCCGGGTGTGACCTTGAGGCCGACCCTGGAACCAGTAAGGGCACCCCATCCAAGGGTTCTGCTGGTCACGCCATGGACATTGACCAGCCCAAGGAAGGGGAGGCGTCAACCCAGGAGCCCAAGGCAGCAGAGGAGGTACCGGTGGTGGAGGACACTAAGGAGACGACCCAGGATGCAGTTTGAAGGTTGGGGGTCGTCTTCTTGTTTTTTGTGGTTCTTTTAAAAATAACTTTAATTTTATGTTTGTGATGTTATGCCGGTCGATGTTTCCAGGTTTTGTTAAGATAATATGCCCCACCACTGGATTTGGAATCTAGGGTTTTGACATGCCCCCATCTTGGGGTGGCCGGAGCTTTT
>JBCNJP010000009.1:39028633-39067633 GCA_039602395.1 Deinandra increscens subsp. villosa
GTCGAGGAGCTCCCCATCCAGAACAAACGAGTTATTGGTGATGACCACTTCGATAACAGTGACAGGTTTCGGGACCCCAATAATGTGTCCCACCATATCGGACCCAGCCATCGAAAACCTAGCGACGCCATCGGGGTGATGGCAACCACGGCTCAGAGCATGGATTTTCATACACTTCCCACACATCCAATATCCAAAAGTCTTTAAGGTATTCTCTAGTGCCATGCACACGCCAGGGTCCGAAGAAATAACCCCACGCAACACAGTACGGTGATCATCGCTAAACAGGCGTAGACTTTTGATATGTGAGATAAGCCTCGAGAACCCTTAAGCACCAATTTCACCATCAGCACAACAGTGAAAATTCTGGAAGGGACGTGGCCATGAGCCACCTGGCGGAAAAAGGAGGCCAACCATATAAGAACAAAAGAAAGGAAAAAGGAAACACGGCTCGAGATGAAGCGCGTAAACAACAAAAGGTGCCTAAAAGCACCACCTCGATATACCAACAAAGAGTTGGCTATCATCGAGGCCAGACCCACGATGAAACTACATCCGCAAGCTAAAAAACCCCTGAGCGAGTCATGGGGTGAAATACAGTGGACCAAAAGGCACCCCCTGCGTACCAAACGAAGGCCGGAAGGAAATCCGGCGTACCAACATAATTAGTTGAAATCACACAAAATTGGTTTTTACAAAAAAAAAAGAAAAAAAAGAAACAACATTTAAGTTTTCAATTGACCCGCACCCAACTCAACCCAACCCAAACCTCTTTGCCACCTAAGTTCTTGTTTCGGATTCCATATTTAAAACTATTTTTGAAAAGCTATGAAAATATATGAAATTCACATTTTTGGATTAGCCACCTTTCATACATTTTTGCACAGTATTCTTTGAACTAAATTTGGATCAAATACAAATTTCTTTGAGCCAAATTTGGATCAAATACAGTTTGTATTTTTTGAACTAAATCAAACATGGTAGCTTCGTTGAACTAAATTTGGATCATATAAAGTTTGTATCTATTTGAACTAAATTTGGACTAAGCTTCGTGCCGTGAGACAAATACAGTAGCTTCGTGACTCAAATCGAACATAGTAGCTTCATGGCTCAAATCGAAATTAAATCAGTATTTGAACATAGTAGCAAAATCCTGACCTGCAACAGAGCTTTAAAAATCACAAAATGCGTATTTGAACTTGATCATAATCTACTCGTTTATTCTCATCTTTCATAACCTGCAAAAAACAAAAACGAAATTAATTAAATAGACTATATAGTCGAACCTTTCAACTAAAGATACCAAAGACTCGTCTCATATAATTTTAGAATGTGTTCATAAAGACTTGATTCTAAATTACCATTGCTTTGACTTCATAACACCATAAAATTCTGCGAGCTCCAGCTGTAACTACTGTAGAAAACCTTCATAAAAAATAAAGTTTACATTTTTAAAGCCGCTTCATACTGTATCTTTTTCTGACCATGTACTTTTTCCACATGTTCTTATATTGACTATATATATAGCCACAACAAACACAATTACATACATCAAAAAATAATAAAATGGCTAACCTGTGAAACCAAAGAAAGTAGCAGCATAGGCGGAAAACAAACTATACTGCACATCAGAAAATCACATAAGATCCAATTAATGATATTTGACAAACCAAAAAATAAATTCGGATTTACGAAGAGTCTTTGTTGATATACGGTTCCTGATCGTCATGTGAAGTATCGAATACAAGATGGATCACACAAGGATGCTGAGGTCCAAACTCAGGCCGAACCTGAAGCTCGGACATGGCCGAACATGTGGCCAAACCTGAGGTTCGGCCGGTCGTATTTCAGCTCTATAATGTGTTGTATTCAGTAACGATAATAGTCTAAGCTTCAGTATTTTATATCTCTGAGTGTACTCGGTGGTCTCTGTGGTTAATACAAAGTTCATTTGTATTTACTCTTTGTGTTTCATCTCGTTTACATTGATTTCATAACGACGAAGTAGAAGATCCGTACGCTCACACACTTTCAAGTGGTATCAGAGCATTAGGTTTGCTCTACTAGTCGGAAATCAGTGTTTTTCAGGGTTTTGAGTTCAAATTCACGTTTTTGTTAAAATGTCAATCATTTTTGAGTTCGTTTGATTGTTTCGAGTGTGCTTTTCATTCAAAATTCATTCCTGAGTTGTTTCTATCAAGTTTGCTTGAATTCCTGTCGAAAATTCCAGTCAAAAACGTTGAAAATCGAGAAAATGACGTCGAGAGAATTCTGTCTCATTTGAGGTTCGGACAACTTCGGAGTAACTGCTCCGAACTCGAGGTTCGGACGAAGTTTGGTATTTATCTAAGTTCGGTGAGAGATCGGTCTAGGTTCGGTGAGAGTTCGGTGGTCTTTCGGAGCAAGTTCGGAGTTTCTTTTGATTTGTTCTTCCGAAGGTCTGGTTCGGAGAGAGTTCGGCGTTGTCACAGTTCGGACTAGGTTCGGACTAAGCTCGGAGGAGTTCGGGCAAGGTTCGGAGTGAACAGTAACAAATTTTTCGAAAATGTCCGATTTTCAAGCGTTCGCGGCTATTAAAAATTCGGTTCAAGCTACGATGCAAACAATGATGAATTATGATAATGAAATCGGAACAAGTCAGAAAGTACCCGAATTGCTAAAATTGCAAGATTATCATAGTTGGGTTAAACGGTTTGAAGCGTTTATCGGCACAAATGACATTGATATGTGGTTAGCGTTCACTGAGCAATATGTTTATCCTAAAGATGAAACTGGTGAACCTATTCTTCAAAGAAAAATGTCTTCTGAACAAAAGAAAGCTTATCAAGCTGAGAAAAAGGCGTATGGTACGTTAACGATGGCATTGCCTAAAGAGTTACTTCATCAATTTGCTGGTAATTACACATCAAAAAGTCTATGGGATGCGTTGGAAAAACGATGTGAAGGCAATGACCAATACAAGAAAAGTCGCCAAAAGGTTTTGAAGAAAGAGTTTGATAGTTTTAAGCATTATCAGAATGAAACGATTCCCAATTTGATTGCAAGATTCGCTCATCTGATGAGTGAATGCGTTTGGTGAATCTTACTAAAGAAGAGGTTGATATGAAAGAAAAGATCTTGGAAGCTTTGCCTGAAAAATGGGAAAATTATATGATGATGATTACTCACGATAAGGATTTTTCAGGATTGTCTTTCAATGATTTGGTTCAAAGAATTCAGGCTCGGGATATGGAATTAATGGTGAATAAATCACTTCCTACACAAAATCAGAACCCTGCAGTGTATCATGGTGAAAATGACTCTACAATGAATACTGGGAAGTCTACTAGTCTTAGTTCTGCTCCTCCTACATCATTTCTAGCAGGTAAATCTAAAATTCCAAGTTATTCTTCTGCTGGTTGTTCTGTGTCAATTCCTAGTTCTTCGACCCAAAGTGCTTTGTCTGTTCAAACTATCGATGATTATAATGCATTGATGTCTGCATTAGTGTCTTCATACTTTGGTGTTATTACTGGTTCTGTGAGTAATGCTGAGTTAGCAAATGAAGATTACGATCAGATTGATTATGATCATTTGGAGGAAATGGATCTGAATTGGCAATATGCTATGCTGGTTCGTAGAACAAAGAAGTTTCTCAATAGAACTGGTAAGAAGAGACTTAATCAGGAAGGCAAGATTGGATTGGACAAATCTAAGGTGAAATGTTATAAGTGTTTAGTTTATGGTCACTTTGCTCGAGAATGTCCAAGTTCTACTGAAAGTAAATTGAAGACTGGTCAGCATGCACATTTAGTTTTTCATCCGTCAGATAAAGCCGAAAAGGTTGATCAGAAATCTGTTATTCTTGCTCATGATTGGACTGATACATTTGTACATTCAAATGAATTTGCTTGGAATGCAGATTCAGAAATTAAAAAGCATCATACTCCAATCTCAATTGCTTTAACTGTTCAACATGTTGATGATGACAGCTTTTTAACAGAGTCTGATACTTCGTCAAGTATATCTTTGGTACAAGAAGAATTACCTAAAGTTTCTACAAGCTCAAAGGTAGAAGAGCTTGAATGTCTTAAGTGTAAAAGATTGTGTCAGCAGGTTGAAGGTTTTAAACAAAGTTGTCAATTATCAACTGAAGAAATTGTGGTGTTAAAGAAAGAATTGGAGGATTTTCAAAAGAATTATTATGAGTTGGTTCATATTCATGAAGATGTTTTAAAGGAAAAGGCTCAATTGGTTGAAGAGTGTGAGAAAGCGAAAGCTGAAGCGTTAGACGCAGCTAAAGATTTTGAGAACTTGTTTGAGAAGAGTTATCCGGTTCAGCAAAAATATGAAGAGGCTACTGCTCTTATTGTAAAAACTGTTGTTACAGTTGAGAAGCTTCAAAACAAGATCTCTATGCTTCAAGATGAAAATGTTCTTTATAGAGACAAGAATGAAGTATTAACTAAGGATGTTGAGATCTATAAACAAAAGAGAGAAAGTGTTCTTCAAAAACTATTTGCTGTAGAAGCATATTCTTATGCTACGTTGTGTCTCGTGTATTGTATCTATATTAGAGCATATGTGTGTGTGACTATGAGGGCAGCGGATCAGTTGGTCCTGCGTACCAAATGGTCCGCCCGGACCAGATGGTCCGGATGTGGTCCGCAGCTCATTTAGTCGTACCTATAAATAGGTAGTTCATGTAGAGAGTTTAAAACTTCTTGCCATATTCTATACTTCTGTGTGTGTTTCTGTGTGTGTGCTCTCAAGGCTTATCAATACAAATTCCATTTGTATTTACTTGTTTGATCTCGTATTCATCTCGTTATCACGTGATTAGCAAACGATCCATCGCTCCTTACGTCTACATTTGCAAAATGTGAGATCAGAAAGTTACAGACGTATGAATATGATGATCTCAATGCAAAGTTCATCAAGTCACAACAAGAGGTGTTTGAAGGTCAACAGAAAATTAATGCCTTAAAATTAGAGATTTTGGAGTTGAAAAGACAAGTTAAGAATTGCAATTTGTCACCGACACTGCTTAACTTCTTATACAAGCAGGATCAGAGTTCGGAAAGTTCTAAGAAGGATGATGTTCACTTGGTTCCTCAACCAGTGGATTTAATTGAAGTTACTGCTGCTCAGGTTGATCCAAAAGATGACTTGCATGATTATTCCAAGTTTGCCACTCCATCCAAGAAGAACAAGTCCAAGTATAAAAGGAAGGAGAAGCCATTGGGTGAAGCTCCAAAATTTGTTTCAAAGTCTGTTTTGTTGGAAAATGAAAAGGTTTTTGATAAGGTTGCTTCAAGTTCTTCATCTGTAACCGAAGAAGAAAAAGTTTTGATTGAAAAGAACAAGCTGAGGGATATCAAGGCTAAATTCACTAGTGAAGCTAAGTCAAGAGAAGCTTCAGGTTCTTCTTCAAGTTCTTCAAAGGTTTCAGGTTCCAAGCACAAAGGCTTGGGTTTTGTTATGAAGGAAGTTCCGGCTGTTGCAAAGAAACCAGTGAAAACTGACAAGGCTGTTAAAGCTAAAGTTGCAAAGAAATCATCGTCTCCGAAGGAATTTACTTATTATTCTGGAAGATCATCATCTTCAAGGAGTCCATCTCCTAGGTATGATTCTTCTGATGGTTTCTTTGATAACTTTGATTCTGAACATTCATCTGGTTTTTCAAAATCAAAACAATTTTCACACAATCTTAGAGAACGGCTTTGTTATGTATGTCGTCAACCAGGACATCTAGCTGCTGATTGTCCAACGACTGCATATATCCACAAAACTGCCAAATATGTGGATAACAAAGGTCAAATTTTTGATGAACCATGGTCCCCAAAGCATAAGTCAACTCGTAAATCGTCTTGGTCTAAATCAAGTTCGTCGGTTGAATCTGATTCCGGTTCTGATCAAAAATTACAACTTTTACAAATCTGGAAACCAAAATTTGTTTCCAAGGCCAACAAGGATTTTGTGGAAGACACCGGGCGACCCGACGCTGTTGAATCGGGTCGATCTCAGCACAACTAATGTTTTATTTGGTGTCCAGCAGGTGTTTCAGGAATATCTTTCGGTGATTGGAAAATTACTGATTGTGAAATATCTGTTTTATTTATTTTGAATTTACTTTTGTTTTTCAAAATGCTAATCTAAACGTATTAGTGTTGGTTGATCAGTTTTTCATGTTTTTCGCTCCGTCTCATCCTAAGGGGGGGGGTTTGTTTTTGCAAAAATAGTGTTTTGTTTTTCAAATCGTAAAAATGAAAATCTATAAATAGAGTTGTCATTTTTAGGGTGAGAAATTTGGAAAAGACAAAGACAAAAACAATGAAAAATACAAAAAGCCAAAAACATTGAAAAATGAGAAATCGTATCCAACATGATTGGGAAATGATGGTACATTGGCTGACATCGTCTGACTCATGGATAAAGTAGATGAAAAAGCCATAAGATCATTTGATCGATGTGTAAGGTAGGCTCGGCAAATCAGAAAGTATACAAATGTGATATACACTAAATCTGATGCTTGACCTAGTGGACAACATCTTGATGCATGTCTCATGATATATCAAGAATAAGATATGTGAAACATAAAATGAGAAGTCACTGTGTATACATGTGTTTATTTTGCAAAGATTTCAACTTGTTTGATTTTCTTTATTTTGTCAAACGATCGGACTTTCTCTGCGTGTCGAAAGACCGACCTGATTGTTGTTCGTTTGGCGTTCTGCTTTATTTTCTTTGGTGTTTCGTATAACTCATCGGACTTTCTCTGCGTGTACGGAAGTACCGACCTGATTGTTGTTGAGTTATACAATTTCCACTTGTTTTATTTTCTTATTTTGTTAAATCTGAGGCCTTATTTGCGTATCGAAAGATCGACCTTAAGGTAGACGATTTAACGTTCTTATTTCTTTTTGCATGGAACACAGTTGACTATATCATGGTTACAATCATTATGTGATTAAAATCACAAATGAAATCACAAAATGTGATAAACAAAAGCATATCTGAGTATGTCTGATAGTGTGGGGTACACTGGTCAATGCAAACTTAATCAATACCTTAACATATCCAGGTGTTATGAGTATGATTGTGCCAGAGTTTAAAGTTGGACAAATTATATCTGCAATCGGCATGGATTATGTGCTGCAATAATCGAAATTGAAGTGTAGTTCAGCATGTTGTGACCAATATGATCCCAAGTCGTGATCTTTCTCGCAAAAGACAAAAATAGTGTCTGATTCTGTAATGCATTTATGTTTCATATCAGAAAATACCAAAAAGATTTTAGGTGTGTTTTGATATAAAGTTTCTAAAAGACAAAAAAAGATTTTGTTTCTGATTTGTTTTCGATTGATCAACACGGAATACGAAATCATTTTCAAAATCAATATATCTTGGAGTCTCGAAGAGACATTTTGCGCCAAGATTATTTATGTTGGCAGGTTTCTAAGTGGAAAGAGAACATTACAACTTCAAGTCTTCTGAAGGTTGTTGATAAAGAGATTACACACGATGCAATATCAAGTATTCAAGATTGAACACATCATCTAGATTGAGGAAGAGTTTGATTGAAGATACAAGATACAAGTTTAATAGAGGAGATGATACTACACATGCCGAGGAGGAGTTTGTTGATACACAGTTCCTGATCGTCATGTGAAGTATCGAATACAAGATGGATCACACAAAGATGCTGAGGTCCGAACTCATGCCGAACCTGAAGTTCGGACATGGTCGAACGTGTGGCCAAACCTGAGGTTCGGCCGGTCGTATTTCAGCTCTATAAATATGTGTTTCATGTGTTGTATTCAGTAACGATAATAGTCTAAGCTTCAGTGTCTTATATCTCTGAGTGTACTCGGTGGTCTCTGTGGTTAATACAAAGTTCATTTGTATTTACTATTTGTGTTTCATCTTGTTTACATTGATTTCATAACGACGAAGTAGAAGATCCGTATGCTCACACACTTTCAGTCTTCACTCCTAAAGGTAAAGGTCATTGATAAAAAATTGTGAAGACAAAAACAAACACAACAAGTAATTTTGAATTGTTAAACATAAAGCCAATTCAACTACGGACATTCATCTGACTTGGCACACATTTAAGAAAAATTTTATAAACCCTAAACAACAGTATTCAGTCCCTAAGTATAAAAATTAAATAGAAAATCATTAGAGTCTAGGTTAAATACTCGTCAGTCGTCAAATATACAATCAATAGAACTTTAGGGCTTTATGCCACACCTTTACCAATGTAGTTTATTCCTTGACATAAAGTACCCCATTGAGCATAAACCTATATTCACACAACACCTGCACATCGATTTGAGCAGGATTAAAGACATCAATTATAAAATTTTCAAGAGAATTACTCTTCCTCAGGTAACTATGTTCCTTTAGTTAACCTTTGTTGCATCCAACGAACTTTTTTTTTGTCCCACCCCTTTGACCTCCTGCACCAAGACATCACTATACCCTGCCCACTTGTACAGATTAGGCATTGCGACCTACAAAAGGAATACGTACGTATGTTAGGTTGCCATAAAACTAAAATCCATAGAAAAAAATGGAATCAAGGAAGTAATACCGTATTGAAAATACGATATACCTAATTAAAAAGGGAAGATTCAAAAACTGTAGAAGAATCCCTGAATCAATAAAGTAAATCTTAATGGTTTAATATATGAATCAGTAACCCAAAAAGGTAAAACGAATCATGAAAATCGAAGAGAGAAAACGAAGAAAAGAAAAGATGGTACCTTGATTTCAACATTAGGGTTTTCCATTCACTGGTGAGCAGATTCAAGAACGGACACAGAGACAATTGAGAGAAATCCGATGAGCCATTCTCTTACCCTCAAGAAACCCTAAAAAACAACATGTCTTCAAAGACCATGTGAGTAGAGATTAAGGATGACGGAAGCTTAGATTTAATAGAATAATAATACCTGAGATTTTTACAGAATCAAAAGTCGTCCATGAGATTGTTATGTTAAGGAATAAAAACGCGTCCCCTATCGAAATCTAACCAGAAAAAATATGAAATCAAAACAAACATTCATAAGAAAAACGAAATCGAAGAGTAAGGAACCAAAGAAGGCACAAACCTCATGTACAATAAGGGTACTAAAAACCCTAACCCGCTACAACTACTTGAAGAAGAAACCGAATTGCAAGAAGATCCGCAAACCAAAAAGGAAACCTTGGGTATGAATCGCAGTGGTGGTGGTCGTAGATGATGGAATCTGAGGGTTTATGGGAGGAGATATGGTCTTGACTGATTGAAGCGGGTAGGTAACGTGCAAGATATGGTCTGGATGATTAAAGCAGGTATATGACTAATAAACACCCATGAAAACACCCTCAAAGTTCATCAAAATTACAATCATGCCATCATTTTACTATTCCACATCTTGTTAATTGTTGATAGATAATATATACAAGGTGGAGATCAACCGCCGCGAGTTGCGAAGAAAGAGTCCAAGCTTTCACCACGGGTTGCTAAGTCGCATTTTCTAACAATGATTCATATGTGACAATAAACTTTTCTAATATATCGTGGCTGTTTCACCTTACCATAAGAGCATTTATGGTAGATTCTCTAAAAAATATGTGAGTGTAAATCTGTAAAATTTGAGGTTTGGTTGAGAGTTGTTGTGAGTAGAGGAGAGAGAAAAAGTTTAGAAAATCTGCATATTTGACAAAAAAAACATGGTGATTTGCTAAAATTTAAGGATTGAAAGAGAGAGAAAAAGTAATGATAAATGTATAAAATGTATTATTTAACTATGGTTGTGAGTGAAAAGGAGAGAAAAAATAATAGTAAAAATATAAATTATAGGGATGGGGATGAAAAATTTACTGTGAATGCTCTAAAACCTTAGATCTATTAGCATAACAATCTCTAATAGCATATCATCTAAAAAAGGTCAATTATTTTTGAAAATATAGCTTCTAAATAAATGTGACATTGATTCAAGAACCATACGCACAACAAAAACATATGTGTTGGGGCGGATGAAAAAGGTTTAATCAGCTAATGAGAAGATTATAAAAGATAAAGATTCAAATAATCCTATATATAAGCATAGATATAACTGCAGCAACTACATAGCTACACCAAGTGTAGAATCAAACTATCAACTTACATGAACAGTTGACATGGTGCAAGGCATCAAGTACTATTGTTTTTCTGTCAGTGTAAAAAATTTAAAGTAACCATCATATACATAAATATACAAACAATAGAAACCGTATTAATATAAATATCATGATTAAACGACTCATATACATTGCAAGAACTCGATACAAAGCAGATAATCAACATGCTACCAATGGGAAAGATTTTCCATGTCTCCTCGTTTGTTCGACCCAAACATATATCCATTCTATTTTATCTACCTTTTCTAGCTCTGGTACAATGCAATATATTTCAGAAAGAAAGTCTTATGGAGAAAAAAAATACCACATACATTTAAAAATTCAATTATAAAAAATAAGTTTCATATCACAAATGTTTTTCAACCACACTTCTCTCACTGATGGCAATAGTCTATCAATAGCTAAACAAGCATCAAATAAATGATGCAACAAATTACCTTCCTTTGTCTCTCTCCATGTTTCTAATCCAGGATTAAAAAAATTAAGAAAATAACAATCATTAATTTACAACAATGATGTTAATTTGCTTATAAATAATCTTGGATAATCAACAAATTTCCGCACAAAAATACTACAAAAGAGAAACAACATGGTTAGAGTACAGAGAACTTTAGCCGGTTGATGATAGAGTTGTAATAAAATATCATTACATCTTCTAGTTGTAAGAAATCTACAATTCAATTTCAAAGTAGATCAGAACTTGCGTCTAATATAATTTTTCACATTATGCGTTTAAATCCCAATGATTTTTATTAAAATGATAATAACTTGTAATGAAGAGAGCATGAAAGATAGTCAAAGCACTGCAGCATAACATAATATGTGTAGTAGTTTTTACAATTTGTGTTCATTAGGTGAAAACTATCTATATAATATACTATATAGAAAATTACTTTAATAAAGAAGATGTAAGTTCTTATGACTTGAAATTAAAAACATGACCATCTCCAAGAGGACCATTGAAACCGTAAACTTCAATTTTTTTACAAAAACTTAAACATGCAGTGACTATTTCACTAAGAGACCGAAAATAATTAACTACATCTTCATTTAAATGTGAATTGAAACGAGAAATGTCACGAAAACATAGATAGACCATGAAACTAACAAAGATAGAAACATAGTACAAAGGAAACGAAAATAAAAAGTTGTAAACTACAAAGAACATTAAGATTAGGGGAAAATTTGGCAAAGAAGCAAAGCAAGAATGTACCAACTGTAGATAACTTAGAATCGCACGAAGAACCTGAAAAACAAACGCAGACATAAAACTAATAACGCAAACACACATTGGGAACATAATTTTATATTATACTATGAAACAAATTCAAACATTCGTATATTTAGCATCAAGAAAGTCAAGTAATGAGCAACTTTTTTGACATTTTTAAGATCAAAGGTGTCACACCCCCAAATAACCACTAACGGAGTTTATACCGTTAAGGGGTGCGAGCAAACCAGGACCACAACCATTAGTTACAAATACTAAACGAATCAGAGTAAAGATCAAATGTTCATAATAAAAACAGTTTAAAAGTACGCAGCGGAATAAAAACATAAGTATTATAGCACTAACCACGTGCTTTAATTACAGAACATAAATAGTGGTTTAATTCCCAAATTAGGTTTAAAATAAAGTTAAGTAACTTCAAGCGCCATGCCAACCTCCAGTGGATACTCCTCAACGATCTGCAAAAGTGAAAACCACACAAGTGTCAACCTAACGGTTGGTGAGTTCACGGTGGGCATGTCATGCATTGGCCCGGTCTCATAAGCGTATGTATCAACATATAATAAGTATTAGTTTTGCAAACATTTCCAAGGGTTGAATTATCGAATATGCACTAGTTGAGTAAAAGTTAAAGCGGTCAACCGATATCGCGGGTAGCTAATCCGGTTTCCATGCACTAAGGAAGTTCGTACCAAAGCTGACGTAACAGAGTTCGGCATTTGCCGATGGTTGGTGCCTCCAGTTGTGTCCTCATGGGACCCACAACTAAAATAGGCTGATATTGTACTCCGTTCGGCCTCCAACCGGTTGGCTACACATTTGTGTACCGCGGAGCAGGGTTGTCAACCCTTAGTAGATCTACCCAACATCCCCTCGCTTCACGAATTAATGGTACTAAATTGTTGAGGACTTTTCAGTTTTAAGGCATCCTTAGAAATCATGTGATATCATTTGGTTTAGACTTTAACCTACACTAGCCATATTAAAATCGTTTATTCTGGATTTCATTTGAAATCCTAAAAAGAGTTTAAGTGTAAAAATGGTTATTCTGGATTTCCTTTGAAATCCCAAATGAGTTCAAGTATTCAATAGTTGGTTGCGGATTTCATTTGAAATCCCAAGGATGGACAGTTGCAAGTGCCTCCCATAAAACACTCCAACTTCCATAACAGATATCCCATTAGGCGATACCTCGAAATGTCAGCGTTGTTTTCCGTTTAGTAAATTCGTTGTGACCCAAACGGGCTCACAATTAAGGGTTTGTGAAACTCACCTTAGGTTGCTCGGCTACACTTGCTAATTAATCCAAGTATTGCTTAACGAAGACCTATGAACACGTTTAGGTCTTAAGTATTAGTTTTGTGTCTAATCTTTAACTTAACGTCACTATGGCCCATAACATAGCACGTTGGAACTACGACTCGACATACCGACACACGACACCGATGGTTGATCATAAACAAGGGTTCACATAAATCAGAAATCAAACATGTCTCATCATAGCATAATCATGTAAGTTATGGCATAACATTCAAGTAAATTGCACAAGTTTGGGTTTAGGTCTGGTCACAGTTTCGCTAGTATAGATTCGCTAGGCAGTTTCGCTGTGTGCACGGGCAGCACTTTCGCTAGGCATTACCCGATGACACAGTTTCGCTAGGCTAGTTTCGCTCGTAACTGTTGGCACAGTTTCGCTAGCCTAGTTTCGCCCGAAACTGGTTTGAACTTTCGTTTAGGGAATTTCGCTCGGTAGTTTCGTTCGGACAGGTCTGGTTGGTTTACCCGGCGACACTATAGTTTCGCTGTATAGTGTCGCTGGAAGGAGATATACATAGTTTCGCTACATAATTTCGCCTGATGAAGGCACAGTTTCGCTAGTCGCTAAAAAAACCCGTAAATTTGACTAAAAATCTTTCTAACAGTCTCCATACTTCATGTAGTTCAATCTCAAGCATACATAATCATTTAGGAACATCACAGGAGCATTTTTAACATCATAAACATGCATTTTCATCATCAAATCTTCAAGAACACATTTTACCCAAAATAACCTAATCTAGCATGAATCCCTATTATGGATCAGTTACACACGTAAAGTTATAGTTTTTATGATAGATCTAGCATTCCTAAGCATTCTTACAGAAGATCTAACGATTACATAGAGATCTAGGCATGCTTTATGAAGAAAACACATAGAAAACACATAGAAATTGTTCATGGGACTCACGGTTTGGTCTAGGATCGATGGATGATTTTCTTCTACAGAAAAGATGGCTGACCTTGGGTGCTCTTGGGGCTGGTCCAGAATCGTGAGAGAGAGAGGGAGTGAGAGTGTGTGTGTTTCTTGTGTGATGGAAGCAAATGGAGAATGATTAGGGTTTCATTAAGTTTAAATACAAAAGGCCATGGTGGGCTTATCATGGGGATTTGGGCCCCTAATGATTAGTCCATCATTAGGCTAATTACTAGCCCAATATTAATCATGTATGCATACATTCAATTACCCGGATCAGTTTCTCAACACGGATCATCATCGATCTACCGGGTTTCATCCTTTATTCTTATTGTTTTTTATTTCAATCATGTTTTCTGTCAAAGTTCAGATTTTTACTATTACTCTAGACAGTAACATGATGCTAGGCTAAATTGTTTGTATTGCCTAGACCCAATTGGATGATTGTTTGGTGTTTATGACTTTATTCGGCTTTGATTGATTGATTGATGTTGCACTTTTATTAAACCCCGTTAATTGACATTTTGATGCATATGTGTGTTATGAGCAGATTATTGGTTGATAGTTAATGCTTAATTTACCCGCGAATGTCTTTCGGTTTAGGTAAATTAGCTAAAGTAGTTGACTTTAGGGTTAACTGCTAAAGTGTAGTTAGGGTTTCCTTGACTATTGCATTGATAATTAATTGATAGTTTGATTGTAATGTGCTGCTAAGCTGGAGACTCAAAAGGTACAGGTTTAACGGGTAGTTGGGTTGGTTAAAGTTCTAGGGTTGCATTATCTCAAAAGGAAGTGTCCTAGGGTTTTGTCTAATTTGCTATTCCGTGTCATTCAGGGTAGTTATCGGTAGCTCCTGTTAGGTCTAGGGTGCCCGAGATTAGGTTCGGAGGTGGTTAGGTCTAATTGAGGTAGGAAGGACTTAAAAGGTGAACTCCTGTTCGAGCGTTAGAAGTGTAGCTAGGAAGGACTTAAAAGGTGAACTAGCCACCATCAGATCAAGCGAGGCTGAATGAGGTTATAGATGCTAAGTAGGATTCCAGGGTCTAGGTAATACTCTTCTCTCATCTGAATTCTCCCAAAGTTTCCTGCTTTTGTCTGTTTGTGCGTTGATTAGGTAATTTTAGTTAATCAAATCTCAAATCCAAAACCCAAATCAAAATTCTCAGTAATTTCCATTTTCTAGGTCTAGGTTAAGTCTTGTTATTATAGTGTCCTAGGTTCGATATTCCGGTCTTGCCTTAGCTTTACTATAATCCGACAGGTTCACTGCCTTAGGGTTCGGTTCGGTTTAGGTTATTTCGGTAAAATTAGGTGTGTCTTAGGTCTAGGTTTAGGTTTATTTTATTAGTATTTTTAGTGTCGTTCCGAGCACATCAATTCTCTCTAACACACGAATTGTCACCGGAAGGATCTATAAAGGGCAGCATCTTCTTGAGCATGGAAACATGTAAAACACGTATATGATCTTGCTAATGCATGATTGTAATCGGATTCGGTATACAACGAGTAAATAAACGAATCTTTAATTGATTCACAAGCTCGTTTACAAGAGAGAGAGATTACAGAGAGAACACACTTGAAATCACACAGTTATGCAATAACTCTCACAACTTCAGAACTCTCTAAACGAACTAAACTATTTATACCAAACTGTCCAGCGTACCAACTAATCAACGTACAGATGGTTCGTGCGTACCATCTGGTCCGCCACTGGTACGCTGAGACCAGTTTATACAAAACAACCAATTACATAGACAAAACACCTAGACCTAGCACTAGACATCAAACATGCTCTAACAAACTCCCCCTTGTCTTGTGCTAGTCTTCAGAAGCTTTTGTCTCAGTCTTCTTCCAATGCTGTGTTCGATTGTTTCCAGCATGAATTCCAAAAGCAGAACACACTCTAATCACACGTTGAAACTGTAAGGCCTGCTCAACATGCTCTGCCATATACAAAATGTTATTGTGATAGAGTTTGTCTATAACAGCTTTGGACAAGTTAATCAACCACATTGGATCATACAACCTGACCACCTTGTTCTGCTCTTTGACCACCACCACTACTTCTCCAGTATTCTCATCATAATACCACCATCTCAATGTATTTATAAATTCTTGCTCAAGCTTCTTCAAAGGTATTTTCTTCATCTGAACCGGCTTCTTGTACTTCAGAAAAACAACCGGTTTTCCAGTTTTTGGATGAATATCAGTAGGATGCTCAGAATACTTAGGCCTTTGAGGAGTTAGAAATCTGAATTTCCCTTGACACTCTTCTATCAATTTGTTCTTGAATGGCTCTGCCAATTCATCACTTCCATAATTCAAAAATGGTGTCTTCAGAAAAGTCCTCAGTGGCTTTTGAGGTCAATTTAGGCAGCCACTTTTGCCTTAATTCTGGAGTAGATGAATATGTGGTAACTTCACCCGAAGATGAATTTCCGAATGACTTTTAATTTTTGAAAAAATTTTCTCTTTTGAAAAATTGTTTTGTGAACACCTTTCATCTATCCGTTTTGGCTCAGAAACTTTTTCAGATTTTTCATTATTAACAGCGGAAGCTCGTTTCTTTGCCAAAACCGGACATCTATTTCTTAGATGACCCTTTTGGTAACAATGATAACACCCCCTACGATCAACAAAAACTGTAGGAAAACTACCTCCTGAATCAGTTGAGGTGTTATCATCAGTCATTTGTTTAACCACTCTCCTTGGTGCCTTAACACGAAATCTGCGAGATTTGTGCTTTGGAAGAGGTTTAAACAATCGATCAATATACCCAAATTGATTGTAGAAACCAAAATCATCAACTTCATAATGATCAGCGTACCCTTTGGGTTTGTCACGATTATTTTTGTGTTTCTCAAATTGTCCATAATTTTGTTCATAATGACCAAAGTCATCATAGAAATCATAATCCTCACAAAAACCGTATGATGCATAGTCAAAACTGTTTGTTTTAGCAGAAAATCTACCATCAGAATTGTAAAAATTCTTAGGTGAATATTTAGAAGATTTTGACTTCGAGAACAACATCTGATCTTTTGGAGTGTGAGCAATCTGATCATCTGGACTAGTTCTAAGTTTCAACAATGAACCATTTTTAACAGGCTCATGATCAGACACACATTTTTCTTCTGAATCAGCATAGAACACTTTAGCAACTCTTTTTGAGTCAACACAACATAGCGGAAATGTCTCACCTGAGAATATGGTATCACTACCTTTTAGACAATACAATCTCACTCTCTGAGAAGATTCACCAATCTCAGTTTTACCTTTCAGTTTGTCATCAGACTTCTCAGATTTGACATTTTTTTTTGTAGGTCCGAGATCAAACCACCTACACGATATATGATCGTAAATGAGTGCGGAATCCTCAAATACGATTGATTCAAGAGACAAGTAGATGAAATAGATTCAATCTATGAGAAATATTGAATCTTGAATGATAAACACAACAAGTGAAGCTAATCGTAAATAGGAATTCACACAGAAATCGTAAACTCCTTAGAATGTATTGAAAAGCTTGCTCAAATCATAAACACATGAGGCTTATATAGTGCCTCATGTAAACCTATTACAAAAATCGTAAACTATAATGAAGCCCACATGGCCCAATAGTAAACTACATTAAGCCCAATAACTTAATAAATAACAAGCCCAAAACTAAGTTAAACTAAGCCCAATACTAATGTTCATGCCTTAAATAAATCTAGCCCAACAATCTTCCCCTAGGCATGAACCATTAGTCCACTTACGGCAGCAGCAGATCGAATCTGAATGAGCTTTGAACGTTGTTGAACCACCATCCCTTCTCTACGATCCGCTTTGCAGTTCCATCAAAGATACCAACCCTTATAGCATTCTCCATGTCGTTTTCATCTCCAAGTATGGGTTGGGTGGCTAAGAGCTTGATGTCTCACTCTCCAAATCTTAGCAAGTCCACAGGATCATAGAATCGGAATTGCCTCATCGGCTTGCAGAGCACCACCACTTCATGAGTTGTCGGATCGTAACACCAGCAATCAAAATTTCTGACCAGTGTCCCATCTTCGATCTCGTCCAACATGTTAATGACTCTTGTACGCTTAGTGGGTGGCCTCCTAGCTTCACCAATGGGCTGCCCAGTCACTGGGTCAGTCCCTGTCTCTATCCACCTGACCGCTTTCAACTCAAAATCTGCAAAGTTGTTTTCTTGATGGCTCAGCAGGTTATTGCAGATAAGATTTCCTTCAGGTCCATCCCATCTGTTTATGAAGGGAGCTCTCAAAAGGCTTCTGATCTCAGGCTCAGTCCAGGAGTGGAATTGACCACGCGATTGATAATACTCCACAGGACTGTAGCCGTCACGGATCACGACAAAGAGTTTCTTCTCATTGTCATAATGCCAACACAAGATGGTCTCACGACTCCCACGTTTGTCAATTGAGCTCTCACCCACATCAATGGTGTATTGAGTGGGGGCTGGTCCCTGGAAGAACTCCCTGAACCAGTTTTCGTGGCATCTTGGTGCCTTAGAGATGATTCTGCCACAGCGGGCGTACTTAGGCATATCAAAGTTCTCATCTCCTTCATCTGTCTCTACAGCATCTGCACCCTGCACTCCCTGTGACGAACCTTGACCTGGGGCACCTGAGGAGTTGGATCCCACAAAATCCTTCAATTCATTATACTTCTTCCTCAGGTCCACCAGCATGTTGTACAGATATTTCATTCTGTCTTTGTCCGCCACCTCCTTCTCTCTCATATACTTGTTTTCAGCTTGAAGAGCCTTGATCTCATTTTCTCTAATTCTGTTTTGAGAGATCAGGAAATTGATCTGAGGATCAGCACTTATCCTCATATTTACTGGAAGCTCCGCTGCTTGAAATGGCCTGAAGCTAGGAGTAGCTGTAGGCAGAGTTATTACAGGTGCAGCGCTCACTTTCACTGGGCTTGGAACAGCGAATGTGTGATCAACCTCTATGAATTGACTTTATTCCCGAACAGGGCTATGTTCGGTTAGAAGAGGTGTTTCAGTCTGAGCAGCAGCAGGTTGATCTTATACATCTTCTGTAGCAGTTTCTTCTTGTGCACTGGGACCCTCAGAACTGGGCCCAGCCGGATGTACTAACAAGATGCTTGAGCTGGTCTTTGAAAGCTTGAATCTGATGCTTCTTGGATCTGACCTCTTTCTAGGTGAAGGTTCACGTGCTGGAATTGGTTCTTCAAGAACATCTTCAGCATCCAGATTCAGCTCAGGAGGGGTTGTATCACTGCCTGATGATCCGATCATGTCATCCCTTGACCTTTTAAGGTTAAGCGGCCCTAGATTCCCATAGATATCATCATCAGTAATCTCCTGGCCAGCAAGTATATCATCCATTACATTCTCTTCATCGGAGGGTATAACAACATCCTCTTCTTGCACATTAACAGCCGGAGTTGCTGTTAAGTCTTGTTCTTCAGCTACGGATGCATTAACATTAGGCATGTCAGCTTCAGGTTCATCTTCATCAAACTCCTGTTCCCTTGCCACCTCTGGGAACGCACCTCTCTTTACCCATTTAAGTCTTCCTTGAAAGCTGTTCTTGCCATTTCTATCTTGGATGTCACACCCCCAAATTAACCACTAACGGAGTTTATACCGTTAAGGGGGTACGACCAGACCAGGACCACAACCATTAGTTACAAATACTAAACGAATCAGAGTAAAGTCCAAACATTAATAACAAAACAGTTTAACAGTACGCAGCGGAAAATATTATCTTTAGCACTAACCACGTGCTTTACATAAACATTGTTTTAATTTCTCAAGTTTAATTTAAATAAAAGTAAACATCTTCTTGTGCCATGTCAACCTGCTCCGGATACTCTTCAGCGATCTGCAAAAGTTTAAACCACGCAAGTGTCAACCTAACGGTTGGTGAGTTCACAGTGGGCTTGTCATGCATCGGCCCGGTCTCATAAATCAAAATCGTGTAAACGTATTCTCACGTACAATTTATTTGTGAAAAGCAATGCTTGTGATACTCAAAATCATATTATTGTGGTTTAGTAAAAATATTGTCCGTAACCTACGTTATCGGGTATGTACTAGTTTTGTATAGTTAAAGTGCTCAACCGATATCGCGGGTAGCTAATCCGTTGTTCCATGCACTAAGGAAGTTTGTACCAAAGCTGACCATAAATTATTGTAGTGGCCGTGCCATCAGTTCTGCGGACCTACGTCATCGCGGTTTTGCCTCCCCCGTGTCCTCTCGGGAACACGGTCAGATAGGCTGATATTGTACCTCCGTGCACTCCCCGTGCCACGGGGCGGAGGTTGTCAAACTCCAGTAGATCTACCCAACATCCCCTCGCTTTACAATTAATGGTACAATTTAGTTAAGGACTTTTAAGTTTTCAAGGCATCCTTAGAAATCATGTGATATCATGTGGTTTAGACTTTAACCTACACTAGCCATATTAAAAGGTTTTACTGGATTCTCATGAATCTCAAAAGTGTTTTCAGTTTCGTTTCAGAAATAGTTGTTTAAGTAATTCACAAGTGCTTCCCATAAAGCACTTCAAGTTCATCAAGTGGGTGCCGTGCACTCCAGGTTTTCAAGTTCATCAGGGAGGTGCCTAGCACTCTCGAGTTTGTCAGCATTGTTTACTTTTAGTTATTCGGTGTGACCCAAACGGGTTCACGGTAATTGGGTTAGTGACACTCACCTTGGGTTGCACTTCTACACTTGCTATATAATCTAAGTTTGCTTAACGAAGACCTATGAACACGTTTAGGTCTTAAGTATTAGTTTTGTGTCTAATCTTTACTTAACGTCACTATGGCCCATAACATAGCACGTTGGAACTATGACCCGACATACAGACACACGACACCGATGGTTGATCATAAATAAGGGTTCACATATTACAGAAATCATAGCATGTTTCTGTTGGATTTAGATGTCCAGATCCGACTAAATCAAGTACCCGACCCGGTTAAGACCCGTAAGAGTTACACCGGAGGCAACGGGTATTAAAGACCGCTTACCTATATAACCGGCAAATTCGCAGAAAGATTAATTATGTGTTTATTAAATAGTTTAATCGATACATAATTAATTACTTAAATCAATATTAATCATAAAGATTAATTAAGCGACAAAAACGTTAAATATCGTTACTAACGTCATGGACGAGAATAGACAGATTATTAGTTTGACTAATACTCGGCAAGCGACAAACATTTAAAGGTTTAAATGTTAATTTAAGAAATCAAATGGTTCGATTAAGGATTAGGTAAAATCGAGGGGCTAAAAGGAAATTAAATCAGTTATAAATATAACTGATTAAGGGAGGAGAAACCCTAATCCAGTTAGTGAAAGATTTCGGCCTCCCCTCCACCCTCTCGCGATTCCGACGCCGACGGCCACCCCGCCGCCGCCGCCTCCTCGTTCTCCGACGACTTGTTGGCAAGAACCCTAATCCTAGATCACCGTCGCCGCCCTGTCGTTTCACCGCTGCCGACTGCCGCTCACAAAGCCGCCGCCGTCCGCCATCCTCCATCGCCGCCGCCGCAGCCGCCGGGTCGCCGCCGCTCGCCGCGATCAAGCCACCGCAGCAGCAGCCCGCCGAAGCCGAGCCGCCGCCGCCTGCAGCCCGACTGCAGCCCACCGCCGCTCACCGCCGCGGCCTTCGTCGCACCTCGCCGCCGCCTTGTCAGCCGCCGGCCCTCCTCGCCGTCGCCGGTTCCACCGCCGACAACCTTAGTCGCGAACCGTGTCTCACGCGTGTTCCGCCGTCGTCCGCGAAACCCTAGTTCGCGCCTGATCCGACGTGCGAGATTTTCTCGGTGCTTGATTCACCGCGTTGAAAATCCGCATCTGCGAGGAAAGCTAGATTCGTCAGACGAATCGCGTTCTGTGAAACCCTAGCGTCACCCGTTGACTTTCGGTGTCTCGAACGTCTGTTTGAATCACCGCTCAGGTATATCTAAACTCGTAGTTAGTTTAGATTTAATTGAATGTTCATATTTATATTATGTCGCGTTTTGATTAAAACGCGTTTTTGGTGTTTGCGCGTTTGGTGATTGTCGAATCCTGTTGTTTTAGGTTTACGCTAATTATCTGGTTTTCGCGTTAGTAAATTAAAACGTTTTCCGCTGCCTATTAAATTAATTGTTAATTTAATTATCCAAATTTAATTTACTATTTATTCGGTAATCGTTTAATAATTATTTATTGTAAATAATTATTTCCAAAAAAAAAAAAAAAAAAAATTGCTATTACCGAGACCCGAATACCACTGTCGTAACCCAACAGTGGTATCAGAGCCTTGATCACCACACGCAAACCCAGGCCGGTCCATTTTAAACCGGCATACTTTCGCGAACTGGGGTTCTGAACTCGAAAGTCGCGAAATTGACTGAATCGCCCTTTGTATATATTTAGTCGACATGGTTCCACTAAACATAATCCGATTCAATACAATTGGTTGAATTATCTTTCGTACATATTCGGCCCGACCACATTTGTTTTGTCATGAATGCGTTATGGTTTGGCCCATTAGGCCCATGTAGTTTTGTTTTGGTTTGGCCCACTTTTACTGGGTTCAAAGTTGTAATTGGTTAAAATAAAATAGTTTTATTTTAAATTTGTAATCGCTCACATTCGCCTGGACGAACGAGACGAGCTTGATACAAGACCCATTTGGTATTATCCCTTTATGGGATTTTCGAAAATGGCTAGTAGTCAAAACAAGACCGACGTTTTCTGGATGACTCGCAGGAGCTTGTTAAAGCCAGTGGGAGCAACTAAGTCAATCAGGGAGTTTTCTATTCACATGGTTGATTTACCTTATGTCCCTTGCCCTATTTGATATTGTCATAGGCTCTGACAATATCGAACGCCCTGCATGGCCGAATATGTACATGTGTGTTTGCTTGTTTTTGGTTGCTTGTCTTAATTAGATTAACACGCCAACTTAAAACCCAAACTTAGTTTTTAAAACTAATTTTTCAATCAATTAATAAAAGTCCTAATTTCATTACGACTTCATAAAAATTTTATTAACCAATTTAATTCGACATTAAATTCGGATTTTTCGATAAAGTAATCGAACTTCAAAAGGAAATTGGTTATCGTCTCGCGACACGTAGATCATTAATACTTAGGTTATTCAATTGATCGTCTCGAGTGAGATAGGATTCATAAAATCTGTCGTCACATTTAATATTAAAACATGACCTAATAATCCTATCTGGTAAGCCTAAAACCGGTAGTCTATGCCATCCTAAGTCGCGTCTAACTTGGAACATATTTACCGATGCATCCGTGTTGGAGTATTTCAACACCGCACGTGGTGTTTAGGGTATCTTCCAAGGTGAGCGTATTGGAGTATTTCAACACCGTACGCTCACACTGACCGCTTAGGACAACTACTATTTTCTTTACATGCACCTTTGGTATTGGAGTATTTCAACACCGTACCTCTGGTCGGCATGTAAACAAAATCGGCATAGATGGGGCTAAACGTATTTCGTTGATCCATTCGCGAAAGCCCCATAATGGGAGTTGTGATAGTCACAAGTGACAATCGTTGTCCATTCAGTTACTTAGAAGTTTTGAAAGCACTTTACGCTGTCTGGAGAAATTATCTAACTAACTGAATTCCCAATTCCTATTCAAGATTAGCTTGCCATCCTTGAATACGAATCAAACATCGAAACACTAAAACATTTGCCTGTTGTTTCAGATGGCTAACCGCGCAAACCAAGAGATTTTCCATCTCAAGTCTCTCCTTGAGAAGGAGAAACTTAATGGCGCCAACTTTCTCGATTGGGAAAGAAATCTGAAAATCGTCCTGAAAATGGCTAACATGGAAACCGTGTTAGATGCTGAGGTTCCTGAGGAACCTGAAGCTGACACGCAAGCGGCGCGAAACGCCCATAACACATTGCGTACAAATGCCAAAAATGTCGCATGTCTTATGTTAGCCACCATGGAATCTGAGATTCAGAAAAACATGGTTGACAGGACGGCTTTTCAGATGATCGGTGATCTGAGGGGCATGTTTGAAACTCAGGCCCGACAGGAACGCTATGACACCGTTGTGACACTTATTAGTTGTCGCATGGCCGAAGGCGCTCCTGTCAGCCCTCATGTCCTGAAGATGAAGAGTTACATCGACCGTTTAGCAAAGCTGAATTACGTCATACCCGCCGAAATGGCGACTGACCTAATTCTTCACTCACTGTCCAGTGCCTTCACTCCTTTCCGGGTGAACTTTAACATGCATAGCATGGTAAAGTCAGTGACTGAGCTTCACGGTATGCTTAAAACCGCTGAAGTTAATTTTGTTAACGGCAAGGCACCCGATGTCCTCACCATCCGATCAGGTGGCGTCAAGAAACCCGAGGTAAAGAAGGGTAGGCGTGGCAACAAGAAGAAAGGCAAGGCAGCTGTCCCCAGAGCGTCTGGAAGCTCCCAGAAAAGCAAGTCTAAGGCAACCAAGGCACCACCGCCTGAACAGCGCGAGTGTTTTGAATGCCACAAGATGGGGCACTGGAAAAGAAACTGCCCAGAATACCTTGCGAAGGTGAAGAACGGAAAAGCCCAACCGGGCAATTCCTCAGGTATACACATAAGTTCATGTTGTATGATGCTTCACTTATTCCTACAAAATATATGTTTGACATACTTTACATTTTGTAGGTGCATGAAGCTGAAGGAAGCAAACCAAAGCGACACTGAGCTGCTCTGCGACTTTCGCACCTAAATAAAGTTCGTGTTTTGAGTTTGGTTTAAAACAATTCTTGGTGTTTTAGAAACAACTTGTTTTGTTTGGTTTCCCTGGCTGTTTTCCAGGATGAACAAATTGCTTTCTCTGGATTTTGATTGTGACATGTTTTGACAATGGTTGATTTTCGAAACATACATGATTATTTTAATCTACTTTGAATTTGATTCAACCTTTTGTTAGATTAAATTTAAAATCCCATAACAACATATCTTATAGCCTGGTGCACTTGATTTAATTAAGGCTAGCTTAAATGCGACATGATAACTCTATAATTATCATGTCTCATCAAAGCTATAATGCCTTAAGCGTATATCGTAATTGTTACGAATCTACGCACGACGCAATAATAGTTCATAAAGTCTCACGACTTTGAACCATATGACGTCAAGAATATTAAATCAAAACGAACAAATTGTAGATCACCCTTTCGATCTACAACCTAGTGAACATATCAATCCTCTGCTTCTAGCAGACGTTTGTTCATATGAGTTCGATGCACCAGCCGAGCTGCTACAGGAATAATCACCTGATGATTACAATATTGTAGTATGGTCACACCAATTTTGGTGCACATTACCATTAAATGTATATACCTAAACACATCTTGAAAGTCTTAAGACTACAAGAGTTGTACTCACATGTGTTTTGAATCCGACATACACTAAGTGTTTTGTATAACGATTCAAAGTTTCAACTTGAAACTAATAAACACAAGACTAATGACCTGCCACCACCAAGTCCTTTACATTTTGTAACCATGACGCCCCTTCAAACATCACTTGCATATCTGACTTCCAATCCCAAGACCTGTATCTTGCGAAAATGGAATTTAGAAGTTACATGTCCAAAGGCAGATCTCTAAATATCTGAAATAAAGTGACTCAGATAAGTCACTGGACTATGTAAAGCAACTCTCGCATCTAAACGAGACGAGCCAGATAAATAATGATTCGCCAACAATGGATTGTTGTGCAGCAGAACATATTGACATTCCAATTAGAGTTGGCATGTTTAACCTTACCTGAATAAGGAAACATCCTCTAGTGTCGGACCCCTGGGTCCGATAGAATAAATCATCATCTCGATCATCACGAGACACTTTCAAACAATCAAAGACGAACGCATCTTCATGCTATCGAACTCTGAAAAGACTTTGACAATCGTTTTTGAACTTATGAGTAAGTCATAACATCTGGATATTAAGCATTCGAATTCCGTACCGTAAATTACGGAGTCGAGCTTTTTCGTTCTTGAGAACGGAAATTGATTGTCGCATTTTTGCGTAAAAATCAATATCCACACGGTTTGAAAGAAAGATGAAGATAGGAATGTCAATCTGCCTCAAGCAAGTGGGAGCATCGCCATAGATCCTTACTGGAATAACGATCAATTGCCGATCCAAAGATCATTTAAATTTACTGGGTTGAAACTTTAAATGACACCTCAATCAATTATAAGTTTCAAGATAATGTTAAGTATTGATCGTGATATGACTGAGCAACCATACGCGATCAATCTCTTGAAACAGTTCAAATCATACTAAATATGATGTAGACATGAATCCAATACTTGAATATTGCATAGAATGTTGCCGTAAGATGTTACGCCATAGATGGAAAATCACATCATCACTGCTGAACACTGATGAGGGAATATATGTTCATCAACTGAGTACGAATTATATTCGTTGAACATTAATAGCCAACTTGATTGAATCTGAACTAAGAATGCTATAAAACATTCAAAGGGTTAATTCGACTCTATAAATAGTCGGTTAACATGCTCACGTGATAACACAGTTATATATGTGCTTACCAAGGGCACTCCATTATCACAAGTTCGATTCACTTAAGAAGATTCTCTGTTCAAGATAAACGTTGAATCTCAAGAAACAACAGATATTGGCAATTCTAAATCGAAATACGAGCATTTGATAGCGAATCCACAATTTCCGCGATCGGGCTAGATCAGCGAAATTAGTCTACTACTGAGTACACGAATTCTGCATCACTTCGATATTCGATTCTAGTGTTGGATGTCGAACATTTTCGTTTGCACCATATCATTCGGCCTCCTCTAAGTTGTTAGACGAGAGTCTGAATTCTGCGTAACGCGTTCGAATTTTATACGTTTTATCATCCATGAATATTTCGTTAATATTCTAAAAGTCCGTAGTCGATCAGACATTGCGGGAGCAACGCCTGAAGCAAGACTATTCTGACTCTGGACTCAAGGTGTTGACATCCAGACTCACAAGGCCTCGTTGGAGAATGACGTCGGGACGTAACTCGTATCAGATTGTCTTCATGGATCTTAGCATAAGATAAATCTGATTAATGGTATACTCAACGGTATCCTTAGACCTGAGACACATGAGCGACCTCCCGTTTGCCAAAGAACATTCTTTGATTGTAGCTTAACGCTGTCGCGTAACTGCCAGCCATAACGGTTACTTTTGGGAATGGATCTGAAGCTTAGTGGGAGCTGTATGTAGTCAACATGGGATTCTGTGCTCTTGCATTTTTCAATGCAACAGGTCGACATCATGGGCCCTCTCGTTAGTTCCAAGTGTAAAGTGTAAGGCCTTACCCAAACTTACTGTGTGTTTGATTGGACCACTTCGAACAGTAAAACGAGGAATACAATAATCGAACACAAAGAGAATGAAATGATCCATGTCTCTAGTTCGATTGATGTCACATACAGAAAGGATCTGATGACTTTACAAATACCATAAGTCTAAACTATATCACAAGTTTAATGATATGCCTTGGTTGTTTTGACTTGAAGTGTCATGACTGGTTGGGACAGCCACGTGTAGCTAGAGCACCTCTGACTGTAACTTGATTGATAGTCGCGATCAGTCCAAGTGGGAGACTGTTGGATTTAGATGTCCAGATCCGACTAAATCAAGTACCCGACCCGGTTAAGACCCGTAAGAGTTACACCGGAGGCAACGGGTATTAAAGACCGCTTACCTATATAACCGGCAAATTCGCAGAAAGATTAATTATGTGTTTATTAAATAGTTTAATCGATACATAATTAATTACTTAAATCAATATTAATCATAAAGATTAATTAAGCGACAAAAACGTTAAATATCGTTACTAACGTCATGGACGAGAATAGACAGATTATTAGTTTGACTAATACTCGGCAAGCGACAAACATTTAAAGGTTTAAATGTTAATTTAAGAAATCAAATGGTTCGATTAAGGATTAGGTAAAATCGAGGGGCTAAAAGGAAATTAAATCAGTTATAAATATAACTGATTAAGGGAGGAGAAACCCTAATCCAGTTAGTGAAAGATTTCGGCCTCCCCTCCACCCTCTCGCGATTCCGACGCCGACAGCCACCCCGCCGCCGCCGCCTCCTCGTTCTCCGACGACTTGTTGGCAAGAACCCTAATCCTAGATCACCGTCGCCGCCCTGTCGTTTCACCGCTGCCGACTGCCGCTCACAAAGCCGCCGCCGTCCGCCATCCTCCATCGCCGCCGCCGCAGCCGCCGGGTCGCCGCCGCTCGCCGCGATCAAGCCACCGCAGCAGCAGCCCGCCGAAGCCGAGCCGCCGCCGCCTGCAGCCCGACTGCAGCCCACCGCCGCTCACCGCCGCGGCCTTCGTCGCACCTCGCCGCCGCCTTGTCAGCCGCCGGCCCTCCTCGCCGTCGCCGGTTCCACCGCCGACAACCTTAGTCGCGAACCGTGTCTCACGCGTGTTCCGCCGTCGTCCGCGAAACCCTAGTTCGCGCCTGATCCGACGTGCGAGATTTTCTCGGTGCTTGATTCACCGCGTTGAAAATCCGCATCTGCGAGGAAAGCTAGATTCGTCAGACGAATCGCGTTCTGTGAAACCCTAGCGTCACCCGTTGACTTTCGGTGTCTCGAACGTCTGTTTGAATCACCGCTCAGGTATATCTAAACTCGTAGTTAGTTTAGATTTAATTGAATGTTCATATTTATATTATGTCGCGTTTTGATTAAAACGCGTTTTTGGTGTTTGCGCGTTTGGTGATTGTCGAATCCTGTTGTTTTAGGTTTACGCTAATTATCTGGTTTTCGCGTTAGTAAATTAAAACGTTTTCCGCTGCCTATTAAATTAATTGTTAATTTAATTATCCAAATTTAATTTACTATTTATTCGGTAATCGTTTAATAATTATTTATTGTAAATAATTATTTCCAAAAAAAAAAAAAAAAAATTGCTATTACCGAGACCCGAATACCACTGTCGTAACCCAACAGTTTCATCATAGCATAATCATGTAAGTCATGGCATAACATTCAAGTAAATTGCACAAGTTTGGATTCTGGTCTCAGTTTCGCTAGCAGTTTCGCTAGTCAGTTTCGCTGTGTGCACGGGCAGCACTTTCGCTAGGCAATACCCGATGACACAGTTTCGCTAGGCTAGTTTCGCCCGAAACTGTTGGCACAGTTTCGCTAGCCTAGTTTCGCCCGAAACTGGTTTGAACTTTCGTTCAGGGAATTTCGCTCGGTAGATTCGCTCGAGCTGGTCCGGTTGGTTTACCCGGCGACACTGCAGTTTCGCTGCATAGTGTCGCTGGTTGAAGATATGCATAATTTCGCTGGACAGTTTCGCCCAAAGAACATGACAGTTTCGCTGGTCGCGAAAAAACATACGGATCAGCCTAAAAATCAACCTAACAGCTTCCATACTTCATGCAATTCATTGTTTAGCATACATAGGCATTTACCAACATCAAACAACAAGTTTTAACACCTTATTCATGCATATTCATCATCAAATCACCAAAATGCATTTAAAACCCTAAAGTGACCTAAATAGCATAAATCTCTATCATGGTTGGATTTCAAACGTAAAGTTGCCAACTTTATGATAGATCTAGCATTCCTAAGCATTTCTACAGAAGATCTAACGATAACACAGAGATTTAGGCATGCTTTATGAAGAAACACATAGAAAAGCATAAAAATGGTGGTTTTTGGGACTCACGGTTGTCTAGGATCGATGGATGATCTTCACAACTCGGAATGATAGCTGATTCTTGGTGGTTCTCGGCTGGAATCAGCTGGTCCAGAAGTTTCAGGAGAGTGTGTGTGTATTGGTGTAAATGAGGCAAAATGGGAGAACTAGGGTTTATTAAGATTATTTATATCAGAGGCTAGTTTCGCTGGCTAGTTTCGCTGGCCAGGCGAAACTGGCTCTGGTCACATGTTGGTCGATTGGCTTAGCTGGCTACCGGGCGACACTACAATTTCTCCCAGTAGTTTCGCTGGAAGCCCAAAAGTGACCAGTTTACATTTTAAGCAAGATAAGTACAGTTCATGGGTTGTCATGCTATTCACAATACTAAATCATGTATTTAAATCACATTAATGACAATAAATAGTTAAACACATAACACATATGGACGGGTTCGGTGATCAACCAAAGGACGTGGACGTATTCGGCCTAGTTAAGCATTAGTTACTAAGTTAACACTTATAACATAACTAACGGAATTGTCTAACGGAAGTAAACCTTGAAATTCTCGGATGTCACATCATCCCCTTGAAATTGGAATTTTCGTCCCGAAAATTATTCTTGCGTCGTAGCGTTTGCAGCCTCGGCTGTCGTTGCTGGGGAAAGAAAGCAAAAGTTTTAGGGTCGTCACATCCTCCTCCTGTTAAAGGAATTTTGGTCCCCAAAATTAAATCATACCTTGAGTTTCTGTGGACGTTTGCTCGAACAAGTGAGGATACTTCTTCTTCATCTGGTCCTCTCGTTCCCAAGTATATTCTGGTCCACGTCTTGAGTTCCATCGAACCTTGACGATCGGAATTTTGCTACGTTTGAGGGCTTTCTCCTCGCGTCCCATGATTTCTACTGGTTGCTCAATGAATCTCAAATGTTCATCAATTTCCAATTCCTCCAAAGGCATTATTTCGGTGTCTTCAGCCAGACATTTCTTTAGGTTCGAAACGTGAAACACGTTGTGAACTCCATCGAGTTCTGCAGGGAGTTGCAATCGGTAGGCCACCGGGCCTACTTCCCCAATGATTTCAAAAGGACCGATGTAGCGAGGATTTAACTTTCCATGCTTTCCGAAGCGTATCGCACCTTTCCAGGGAGATACCTTTAATAACACTTTGTCGCCTACCTCGAACTTCAAAGGTTTACGGAGTTTGTCGGCATAGCTCTTTTGTCTGTCACGTGCTGCGGCTATCCGCTTTCTGATCTGAATAATCCGTTCGGTTGTATCATGAATGAGTTCTGGTCCGGTGAGTCCCTTCTCACCCGTTTCGGCCCAACACACGGGCGATCTACATTTTCTGCCGTAAAGAGCTTCGAAAGGTGCAGCACAGATACTTGAATGATAACTGTTGTTGTAGGAGAACTCCACCAACGGAAGGTGAGCCTCCCAATCCTTACCAAAGTCGAGAACGCAAGCTCGGAGCATGTCTTCTAAAGTCTGAATAGTTCGTTCCGTCTGACCATCGGTCTGCGGGTGATAGGCTGTGCTCATATCCAGTCTGGTTCCCAGTGCTTCTTGCATGGATTGCCATAGTTGGGAAGTAAATCGAGGATCTCGATCTGAGATAATGGTCTTAGGCACTCCATGACGTGCCACAATTCGGTCAATGTACAGCTTCGTCAACTTATCCATATTGTCGTTTTCCTTCATCGGGATAAAATGTGCAGATTTGGTTAATCGATCAATGATAACCCAAATCGCATCTGGTCGATTCGATCGATGAGGTAATCCTGTTACAAAATCCATGGAGATATCCTCCCATTTCCATTCTGGGATCCTTGGTTGCTGTAATAGCCCTGAAGGCTTTTGGTACTCAATCTTAACCCTTGAGCATGTTAAACATTTAGCCACATATCGAGCAATGTCGGCCTTCATATTCGGCCACTAATACAAATTCTTCAAATCTTGGTACATTTTATCTGATCCAGGGTGCACCGAATACCTTGATTTGTGAGCCTCGTCCATCACGAGCTCACGGAGATTTCCAAGTAAAGGAACCCAAATTCTGTCGTTATAATACCTGAGTCCGTCGGATTTAATTTCAGAGTTACCATCTACCCCTCGCAGTGCTTCAGCTGCGAAGTTTTCTTCTTTTAAAGCTTCTTGTTGGGCATCGCGGATCCGATCCGGCAATCCCGTGTGAATGGTAAGTTGCAGCGCTCGTACTCCTCGAGGCTTTTCATACTCTTTGCGACTTAATGCATCAGCCACAACATTGGCTTTTCCCGGGTGATACTTGATTGCTAAGTCATAATCATTCAGTAGCTCGACCCACCGTCGTTGTCGCATGTTGAGATCCTTCTGTTCAAAGATGTATTGTAAGCTTTTGTGGTCGGTAAATATTGTGCACTTTGTTCCGTAGAGGTAATGTCTCCAAATCTTGAGTGCGTGAACCACGGCTCCCAATTCCAAATCATGCGTTGTATAATTCTTCTCAGTGTCCTTCAGTTGCCTGGACCCATAGGCAATCACTTTGTCCCGTTGCATCAACACACAACCGAGTCCTTGGATGGATGCATCACAGTAGACTACAAAGTCATCAACCCCATCGGGCAACGCAAGAATCGGGGCTGAACATAACATATCCTTAAGAGTCTGAAACGCACGTTCTTCTTTTTCACCCCATCTATATTGCACTCCTTTGTGCGTTAAAGCCGTTAAAGGTTGAGCCAACTGCGAGAAACCCTTTATGAATCTTCGGTAGTATCCGGCAAGTCCCAAAAATTGTCGGATTTCGGTCGGCGCTCTTGGAGTAGGCCAATTCTTGATAGCTTCCACTTTAGCTGGGTCGACATGAATTCCATTCTGATCGACAATGTGTCCAAGAAACTGGACTTCGCGAATCCAAAAATCGCATTTTGAAAACTTAGCATAAAGCTGTTCCTTGCGAAGTAATTCCAAAATAAGTCGCAGGTGCTCCTCGTGTTCTTCCTTCGTCTTGGAGTAGATCAAAATATCATCAATGAAAACGATTACAAACTTATCGAGGTACGGCTTGCACACTCGATTCATCAGATCCATAAATACATCAGGCGCATTAGTTAGCCCAAACGGCATAACTAGAAACTCGTAGTGACCATATCGAGTCCTAAAAGCAGTCTTGGGTACATCCTCATCACGAACACGGAGTTGGTGATATCCAGACCATAGATCAATATTTGAGAAGTAGCTCGAACCTTGCAGCTGATCGAAGAGATCGTCGATTCGAGGAAGTGGATACTGATTCTTGATAGTAACCTTGTTGAGCTCTCGGTAATCAATACACATTCGGAACGTTCCATCCTTCTTCTTAACAAACAAAACCGGTGCTCCCCATGGAGACGAACTTGGACGAATAAATCCTTTGTCGAGTAACTCTTGAAGTTGTGCGGAGAGTTCGTTGAGTTCACTTACCGCCAAACGATAAGGTGCGCGTGCAATCGGAGACGCTCCAGGAACTAAGTCGATTCCAAACTCTACTTGTCGAAATGGAGGCAGACCAGGCAGATCTTCAGGAAATACATCTTGGAAGTTGCAGACTATCGGGTAGTCGTCGATTCTGCGCTCGGGAAGTGTCGAATCGGTGACGTTTGCAAGAATCGCGAAGTGACCTTTACGAAGGCACTTTTGAGCTTTGAGGAACGAGATAATTCCGGTGACTGCTCCACCTTTCTCACCTTGAACTGTTAGCACTTCTCCTCCTTCGAGTGGGATACAAACCACTTTTTCTTTACATAAAATTTCAGCTCGATTCTCAGATAACCAATCCATTCCTACTATAACATCAAAACTACCAATCGGAAAAGGCATAAGGTCGATTCCTAATGTATGGCCAGCTAGTTCTAACTTACAGTCCTTAACTATCTGAGTCGTATCATGAAGTTTACCATTCGCTAGTTCTACCACATATTTAGCGTCTAAGGCAATCGGTTTAGCATTAATCAACTTAGCAAATTTAGTGGAAATAAAACTTTTCTCAGCACCAGAATCAAACAATACAGTAGCAAAGAAACCGTTAAGGATGAATTTACCGTTAATCACGTTGGCATCGTTGCGAGCTTCACCCTGACCCATGACAAAAGCTCTTCCCCTGCCATTTCCACCATTCCCGTTGCCATTCCCGTTACCATTTCCTCCACCATTACCATTCCCACCGTTATTTCCTTGATTACCATTACCCTGTCTTCTTAGCTGCGGGCAGTCCCTCTTAATGTGGCCTTGAGCACCACATTCAAAACAGCCACGGGCTCCACCATTGTTGTTCTGATTGTTTCCTTTCCCGTTACGGTTGTTCCCATAGTTGTTGCCATGATTGTTGTTGTTGTTGTTTTGCCTTTGGCGGTTTTGTTGCTCAGGTAGAGTTGCCCAACAGTCTTTTGCTTCGTGGCCTTTCTTCCCACACCTTTCACAGCTCAAGTTCTTTCTACGAACACCAGCATGATGTTTCCCACACTTGTTGCACAGAGGCAGGTTACCCCTGTAGTTGCTTTGACCACTTCCGCCCTGGCGGTTGTTTCCACTGTTGTTCCCAGACCTCTTGCTCTGACCTTGGGAGTTATAGGATCTCCCAGTGCTGTTTCCAACACTCTGATTGTTCATTGAGTTTTCAGGAGCTTCATCATCAGCTTTTCTTTTACCACTAAGGGCAGTCTTCTCAGTGGCCTTTACAGGAAGTGTACCCTTCTCAACCTCCTGATCAGTAAGTTTGTGAGCCAAACGGATGGCTTGCTGCACGGTTGCGGGGTTGCTGGCAGTCACTAATCCTTTGATTTGAGGCGCGAGGCCCTCCAGATAACGCTCGATGCGTTTGAACTCAGCATCAACCATTGTGGGGCATAGTACCGCGTACTCATGGTAACGCGCAGTATACTGTTCGATTTCAGACCCAGTCATCTTCAGATTCAAGAATTCACCCTCTAGCTTCTTCACTTGATCGCGGGGACAGTATTCCTCCATAATCAGTTCCTTAAATGCTCCCCATTCCATGTTATTGGCAGCATCTAACCCAATCATCTGGATTTCAGCGTTCCACCAAGTAAGAGCAGCTCCTTCAAAGGTACCAGTCGCAAACTTCACATTGTTTTCAGCGGGGCAATTACACATGGAGAAAACCTTTTCAGACTTCTCGATCCATCTAAGGAGTCCCACCGCTCCTTCCTCGCCGGAGAACGTCATCGGCTTACAGTCCATGAAAGACTTAAACGTACAGTGATGCTGGTTTCCTGATGCAATAAATAGTTCGGGTTTTAAACAATTCAAAATATAATCGCTTTGTGCCTTAACCGGCATAATAATTACCATGCGCGGCAATCGTAGCTTGGACGGCTGCCACGGCAGCTTGCACATGTTCGTTAATCATCGCTTGCAGTTGCGCGGGTGTCAAGTTAATGTTGTTTCTTCCAGCCCTTCCAGACATTTTGCTGAACAGTTAAAGTAACCAGTGTTCAGTCACAGTTATACTTTATACATATCCCATAATATGTATATTAACAATTCCCGTTATCCCACTATTAGTCCAGAAAATTTTGTGCAAAATCGAGGCGTCGTCGGAACGTCGTAAGTTGTAAGTAGCTATCGTCGAAAGTCGGCTTTCCCATAAAAGTCACCGTCGGCGTAGTCATCGTAGTAGAAATCAGGACGTAACGCGTAGCATCGTTTCGTTGTCGCTTTCCCCCGGCATGGTGCGCGCATTAGCGTTCGCGTTTCGTATTCGTGTGTGAAAATTTTCCTAAGGTTTTCCGTTAGACTTCCTAGACACGGTCTATATATATATTTATATATATATATATACATACGTACTAAGCTTTTACTTACACAGCAGAGCGAGTATCCCAGGTTGGCACGTAATTATTTTGGTTTTGGGAATTTGTTTGTTCGTTTGTAACTAAGGTTTCAAGTTGCAGTTTCCAAATCGTTTTTCAAAATGATTCCAGTTCTCTGCAACTTATGGCTCTGATACCAATCTGTCACACCCCCAAATTAACCACTAACGGAGTTTATACCGTTAAGGGGGTACGACCAGACCAGGACCACAACCATTAGTTACAAATACTAAACGAATCAGAGTAAAGTCCAAACATTAATAACAAAGCGGTTTAACAGTACACAGCGGAAAACATTATCTTTAGCACTAACCACGTGCTTTACATAAACATTGTTTAAAATTCTCAAGTTTAATTAAAATAAAAGTAAACATCTTCTTGTGCCATGTCAACCTGCTCCGGATACTCTTCAGCGATCTGCAAAAGTTTAAACCACACAAGTGTCAACCTAACGGTTGGTGAGTTCACAGTGGGCTTGTCATGCAGCGGCCCGGTCTCATAAATCAAAATCGTGTAAACGTATTCTCACGTACAATTTATTTGTGAAAAGCAATGCTTGTGATACTCAAAATCATATTATTGTGGTTTAGTAAAAATATTGTCCGTAACCTACGTTATCGGGTATGTACTAGTTTTGTATAGTTAAAGTGCTCAACCGATATCGCGGGTAGCTAATCCGTTGTTCCATGCACTAAGGAAGTTTGTACTAAAGCTGACCATAAATTATTGTAGTGGCCGTGCCATCAGTTCTGCGGACCTACGTCATCGCGGTTTTGCCTCCCCCGTGTCCTCTCGGGAACACGGTCAGATAGGCTGATATTGTACCTCCGTGCACTCCCCGTGCCACGGGGCGGAGTTTGTCAAACTCCAGTAGATCTACCCAACATCCCCTCGCTTTACAATTAATGGTACAATTTAGTTGAGGACTTTTAAGTTTTCAAGGCATCCTTAGAAATCATGTGATATCATGTGGTTTAGACTTTAACCTACACTAGCTATATTAAAAGGTTTTACTGGATTCTCATGAATCTCAAAAGTGTTTTCAGTTTCGTTTCAGAAATAGTTGTTTAAGTAATTCACAAGTGCTTCCCATAAAGCACTTCAAGTTCATCAAGTGGGTGCCGCGCACTCCAGGTTTTCAAGTTCATCAGGGAGGTGCCTAGCACTCTCGAGTTTGTCAGCATTGTTTACTTTTAGTTATTCGGTGTGACCCAAACGGGTTCACGGTAATTGGGTTAGTGACACTCACCTTGGGTTGCACTGCTACACTTGCTATATAATCCAAGTTTGCTTAACGAAGACCTATGAACACGTTTAGGTCTTAAGTATTAGTTTTGTGTCTAATCTTTACTTAACGTCACTATGGCCCATAACATAGCACGTTGGAACTATGACCCGACATACAGACACACGACACCGATGGTTGATCATAAATAAGGGTTCACATATTACATAAATCATAGCATGTTTCATCATAGCATAATCATGTAAGTCATGGCATAACATTCAAGTAAATTGCACAAGTTTGGATTCTGGTCTCAGTTTCGCTAGCAGTTTCGCTAGTCAGTTTCGCTATGTGCACGGGCAGCACTTTCGCTAGGCAATACCCGATGACACAGTTTCGCTAGGCTAGTTTCGCCCGAAACTGTTGGCACAGTTTCGCTAGCCTAGTTTCGCCCGAAACTGGTTTGAACTTTCGTTCAGGGAATTTCGCTCGGTAGATTTGCTCGAGCTGGTCCGGTTGGTTTACCCGGCGACACTGCAGTTTCGCTGCATAGTGTCGCTGGTTGAAGATATGCATAATTTCGCTGGACAGTTTCGCCCAGAGAACATGACAGTTTCGCTGGTCGCGAAAAAACATACGGATCAGCCTAAAAATCAACCTAACAGCTTCCATACTTCATGCAATTCATTGTTTAGCATACATAGGCATTTACCAACATCAAACAACAAGTTTTAACACCTTATTCATGCATATTCATCATCAAATCACCAAAATGCATTTAAAACCCTAAAGTGACCTAAATAGCATAAATCTCTATCATGGTTGGATTTCAAACGTAAAGTTGCCAACTTTATGATAGATCTAGCATTCCTAAGCATTTCTACAGAAGATCTAACGATAACACAGAGATTTAGGCATGCTTTATGAAGAAACACATAGAAAAGCATAAAAATGGTGGTTTTTGGGACTCACGGTTGATCTAGGATCGATGGATGATCTTCACAAATCGGAATGATAGCTGATTCTTGGTGGTTCTCGGCTGGAATCAGCTGGTCCAGAAGTTTCAGGAGAGTGTGTGTGTTTTTGTGTAAATGAGGCAAAATGGGAGAACTAGGGTTTATTAAGATTAGTTATATCAGAGGCTAGTTTCGCTGGCTAGTTTCGCTGGCCAGGCGAAACTGGCTCTGGTCACATGTTAGTCGATTGGCTTAGCTGGCTACCGGGCGACACTACAATTTTGCCCAGTAGTTTCGCTGGAAGCCCAAAAGTGACCAGTTTACATTTTAAGCAAGATAAGTACAGTTCATGGGTTGTCATGCTATTCACAATACTAAATCATGTATTTAAATCACATTGCACATAATGACAATAAATAGTTAAACACATAACACATATGGACGGGTTCGGTGATCAACCAAAGGACGTGGACGTATTCGGCCTAGTTAAGCATTAGTTACTAAGTTAACACTTATAACATAACTAACGGAATTGTCTAACGAAAGTAAACCTTGAAATTCTCGGATGTCACATTGGGTTTGAAGACCAAAAATCCCACAATCCATCACTTTGATGTCCAACTTCTCTATCCTTTCTTCAATCATCGGGTATTTCTTCATGACCACCATTTGTACAAACCTTGGTGTCATCAAAAACTGTTCTCTGACACTCAAATCAGCATTTCCTACCCAGTCCATCAGCATCATCTTTGAGAAGTTGAAATCCCAATCTAAAGCCAAAGAGATGAAAGCAGTTCCATGAAGTTGATTCAGCTGATCAAAACTGGTTCTCTTGCCTAGAAACGACTTTTGCAGATAATATGCTAGGCACCTCCAATAGTGCGGCAGAAGCTTCTTAAAGATTGGCGGAAACTTTCCCTCGTACCCCATAGATTGAGCACCAGCAAGAACAACCTCCTTTGGATACTTGATTGGATCAGTGGCTTCATCCATGATGTTCAGCCCCTTTCTGATATCATCTTCCTCAACCACTACTTGTCTGTTCTGAACAGTTGCAGTAATAATTGTCTTGTCAGCATTTGCTCTTGCAGTACCCCAGAACTCTCTGACCAGCATCTCATCAATAAGTACATTCGTCCTCAGGGCATGGTTGATTTTACAAGTATTCATCCCGGCCACCAGAGAGTAGAATAATTCCATATGCTTTTCTGGTGGGTCTTCCAGATATGCTGGGATGCAGTGATCCTGTTCAAACTTTATCTCTTCGTCTAACATCTCCTCTGCCATCTGAGAAAACGAGACAAATGAATCAGACATATTCATCAAAACTATTTTGTTTGGAAACAACTTGAAATTCAATTGATTAACTCATTTAATTTGATAAATTCTGAAAAATCTCAATTGAATCGTTCAAGTAAAACATTTGATTTTGAATCACACGTTTCACAAACATCATAAATTTTATCTTAAACATGTTTAGGTATGATGAAAATTAAAACAAATTAGGAGTTATGTGTTCTTATTATGAGTTTATGAGTCAAAGAATGGGTTTACGATTCAACTAATGAGTTTACGATTGGCTAAACGGGTTCACGATGTGGTTTAAATTTGGCCCAACCGTAATCTCATAGCCCAAT
>JBCNJP010000009.1:39068133-39100982 GCA_039602395.1 Deinandra increscens subsp. villosa
TGAAGTTTTTGGAGTCTCAGTTTTGTCAGGACCAGATTTTAGCACAAGTTTCTCATATGATTCATCACACAAGTGCGGAAATCATGTGTGATGGTCGATTCCGGTTGTATCTGCATCAATGCTCACCCATTGATGATTTCTAAATCTCAAGAACACACTACACCAAGAACACGCACATAAAAATGCTCTCTCTATAGAATAATCCAGGAGTGGCGCATTCCAAATAGGGTTTTCTCAACAGTATTTATACTACACGAGAGAGCATAGGACAAAAGGAATGTTTGACACAACAATCATTACATAGATTTCAGCAATGCATATTCCATCAGACAGACAAGTTTGCTAAGCATTAAACAAGTTCGCTAGGAATTAGCAAGTTCGCTAACAAGTCCGCTAAACAATAATAAGTTCGCTAAACACAAACTAGTCTACTAACAAGTTCGCTAAGCAATAACAAGTTCGCTAACAAGTTCGCTAACAAGTTCGCTAACAAGTTCGCTAAACACAAAGAAGTCTGCTAACAAGTTCGCTAAGCAATATTAAGTTCGCTAAGAACAAAACAGGTTGAAATTGCTTGAGCGTATGGATCGTCTACTCAATCGTTATGAAATCAATGTAATACGAGCTAGAACACAAAGAGTAAATACAAATGACTTGTATTAACCACAGATATGACCACAGAGTACACAGAGAAGATATGACACCGAAGCTTATCAAAACTATTACAAGAAGACTATTTATACACATTGAATCTCGCTGGTCCGAACCTCAGGTTCGGACCTGTGCGGCCCTGTCCGAACTCCAGGTTCGACCAAGGTTCGGCCAGACCTAATCTTGCATGCCTTCATCTTGTATTCGATACTTCACATGACGATCAGAACCATATATCAACAAACTCCCCCTCGGCATGTGCAGTTCATCTCCTCTACTAAAACTTGTATCTTTTATCTTCAATCAAACTCTTCCTCGATCTTGACTATGAGTTCAATCTTGAATTACTTGAAGTTGTGATGTTCTCTTCCCACTTAGAAACCTGCCAACATAAATAATCTTGGCGCAAAATGTCTCTTCGAGACTCCAAGATATTTTGATTTTGAAAAATGATTTTGTATGTCGTGTTGATCAATCGAAAAGAAATCAGAAACAAAATCTTTTTAACTTTTAGAAACTTTATATCAAAACACACCTAAAATCTTTTTGGTATTTTCTGATAAGAAAAGTAAATGCAATGCAAAATCAGACACTATTTTTGTGAGAAAGATCACAACTTGGGATCATATTGGTCATAACATGCTGAACTACACTTCAATTTCAGTTATTAAAGCACATAAGCCATGTCTTGTAGATATAATTTGTCCAACTTTAAACTCAGGCAAAATCATACTGATAACATATGGATATGTTAAAGTATTGATTAGTTTTGCATTGACCAGTGTACCCCACACTATCACACATACTCAGATATGCTTTTGCTTATCACATTTTGTGATTTCATTTGTGATTTTAATCACATAATGATTGTAACCATGATATAGTCAACTGTGTTCCATGCAAAAAGAAATAAGAATGTTAAATCGTCTACCTTAAGGTCGATATTTCTATACGTAGATAAGGCCTCGGATTTAACAAAATAAGAAAATAAAACAAGTTGAAGTTGTATAACTCAACAACAATCAGGTCGGTACTCCCGTACACGCAGAGAAAGTCCGATGAGTTATACGAAACACCAAAGAAAATAAACAGAACGTCAAACGAACAACGATCAGGTCGGTCTTGTGGACACGTAGAGAAAGTCCGATCGTTTGACAAATTAAAGAAAATCAAACAAGTTTAAATCTTTGCAAAATGAACACATGTATACACAGTGACTTCTCATTTTATTTTCACATATCTTTTTCTTGATATATTGTGAGATATGCATCAAGATGTTGTCCACTAGGTCAAGCATCAGGATTTAGTGTATATCACATCCGTATACTTTCTGATTTGCCGAGCCTACCTTACACATTGATCAAATGATCTTATGGCTTTTTCATCTACTTTATTAATGAGTCAGACGATGTCAACCAATGTACCATCATTTCCCAATCATGTCGGATACAATTTCTCGCTTTTCAATGTTTTTGGCTTTTTGCATTTTTCAATGTTTTAGTCTTTTCCAAATTTCTCCCTCAAAAATGATAACTCTATTTATAGATTTTCATTTTTACGATTTGAAAAACAACACACTATTTTTGATTTTTTGTAAAAATAAACTCCCCCTCAGAATGAGACGGAGGTAAAACAAAAACAAGAAATTCATCAACCAACACGAATACATGCAGCTTAGCATTTTGAAAATAAAGTGTGACTTTGAAATTCAATTTCATGAAAACAGATATTTCACAATCAGTAATTTGCTATCACCGAAAGGTCTTCCTGAAATACCTGTCTGACACAAAATAAAACATTAGTCGCTTTCGGATCGACCCGATTCAACAGCATCGGGTCGCCCGGTGTCTTCCACATAGTCTTTGTTGGCCATAGAAACAACGTTCGGTTACTAAATTTGTAAAATTTTCAATTTTTGATCAGAATCTGAATCAGATTCAACCGACGTACTTGGTTTAGACCAAGACGATTTACGGGTTGATTTATTCTTTGGAAACCATGGTTCATAAAAAATTTGACCTTTGTTATCCACATATTTGGCAGTGTTGTGGATATATGCAGTCATTGGACAATCAGCAGCAAGATGTCCCGGTTGACGAAATGCATAACAAAGTCTTTCTCGAAAAACATTTGAAAATTGGTTTGATTTTTGAAAATCAGATGAATGTTCAGAATGAAACTGTCAAAGAAATCATCAGAAGAATCATACCTAGGACAGGGACTCCTTGAAGATGATGACCTTCCAGAATAATAAGAAAATTCTTTCTGTGCCGATAATTTCTTAGCAACTTGTGCTTTAGAAACCTTTGTAGCTTTCACTGGTTTCTTTGCTTGAATTGGCTCTTCCTTCACTCGATAACCCAAACCTTTGTGTTTGAGTCCTTGATTCTTTGAAGAATTTGAAGAAGAACCCGAAGTTTCTCTTGCCTTAGCTTCACTAGTGAATTTGGCTTTGATATCCTTTAACTTACTATTTTCAATCAAAACTTTTTCTTCTTCGGTTGCAGATGAAGAACTCGAAGCAACCTTATCAAACACATTTTCATTTTCCAACAAAACAGACTTTGATACAAATTTTGGAGCTTCACCCAAAGACTTCTCTTTCTTCTTAAACTTAGACTTGTTCTTCTTGGGTGGAGTAGCAAACTTTCAATAATCATGCACTTAACTTTAGAATCAAGCGGAGCAGAAGTAACTTCAATTAAATCCACTGGTTGAGGAACTAAGTGAACATCCTCCTTCTTAGAACTCTCCGTACTCTGATCCTACTTGTATAAGAAGTTTAGCAATGTCGGCGATAAATTGCAGTTCTTCACTTGCCTTTTCAACTCCGAAATTTCCAAATTTAAATCATTAATCTTTTGTTGAGCTTCAAACACCTCTTTCTGTGATTTGATGAATTTTTCATTAAGATCATCATATTCATAAGCTTGTAGCTTTCGGATCTCACATTCAGCAGATAATTCTTTAAGAACATTTTCCCTCTTTTGCTTATAGATCTCAACATCCTTAGTCAATACCTCATTCTTGTCACGATAAAGAGTATTCTCATCTTAAAGCATAGAAATTTTGTTTTGAAGCTTTTCAACAGTAATAGCAGTTTTAGTAATAAGAGCAGTAGCTTCCTCATACTTTTTGCTGAACTGGATAGCTTTTCTCAAATAAATTCTCAAAATCTTGAACTGCGTCTAAAGCTTAAACTTTGGCCTTCTCACATTCCTCAGCCAATTGAGCTTTTTCCTTCAAAGCATCTTCATGAACATGAGCCAACTCATAATACTTCTTTTGAAAATCTTCCAACTCCTTCTTGAGCACAACAATTTCTTCAGTTGATGTTTTAGAACGCTGCTCAAACCATTTAATATCCTTGTGTAATTTTACACATGTAAGACATTCAGATTCTTCAACCTTTGAACTACCAGCAACTTTTGGTAAACTTTCTTGTACCAAGGATTCACTTGAATAAGAATCAGAAACAGTCAACAGGGTGTCATCATCATCATGACGAGCAGTCAATGTAATGCTAACTGGAGCATGATTCTTTTTAGCTGCTGAATCTGCATTCCAGGCAAATTCATCTGGATGCCAGAATGTTTCTGTCAGATTATTAGCAAAAGTAACAGATTTCTTCTCAACTTTATCAGCTTCATTTGACGGATGAAAAACTATATGTGCATGTTGACCAGTTTTCAATTTACTATCAGCAAAACTTGGACATTCTCGAGAAAAGTGACCATAAATGGAACACTTATAACATTTCACCTTCGATTTGTCCAAACCAGTCTTACCATCCTGATTCAGTCTCTTCTTACTAGTTCTATTGAAATATTTCTTCGTTCTACGAACCAACATAGCATACTGCCAATTATGATCCATTTCCTCCAAATGATCATAATCAATTTGATTGTAATCTTCATTTTCCAACTCAGCATTACTCACAGCACCAGTGATAACACCAAAATATGAAGATACTAATGCAAACATCAAAGCATTATAATCATCGATAGTTTGAACAGACAATGCACTTTGAGTCGAAGAACTAGGAATCGAAACAGTACAACCAGCAGATGAATAACTTGGAGTTTCAGATTTACCTACCAGAAATGCTGTAGGAGGTGCAGAACTAAGAATAGTAGATTTCCCAGCATTCAGGGTTTAATCATTGTTATCATAATACACTGCAGGATTTTGAACTTGCTCAGGCAGTGACATATTCACCTTTAACTCCATATCCCTTGCTTGGATTCTTTGAATCAGATCATTAAATGACAATTTTGAAAAATCTTTATCATGATTAACCAACATCACATAATTTTCCCATTTCTCTGGCAACGCTTCCAAAATCTTTTCTTTCTTTTCAGCTTCATCTTTTGTAAGATTCACCAACTTCAATTCACTCATTAAATGAGCAAATTTTGCAATCGGATTTGGTATTGATTCATTTTGATAATGCTTGAAACTATCAAGTTCCTTCTTCAACACCTTTTTTCGACTTTTCTTATATTGCTTATTGCCCTCACATCGCTTTTCTAAAGCATCCCACAAACTCTTTGCTGTGTAGTTACTTGAAAATTGATGTAATAAATCTACAGGCAATGCCATTGTTAAAGTACCATATGCCTTCTTCTCTGCTTGATACGCTTTCTTTTGTTCTCCTGAAAGCTTCTTTGAAGAATTGGTTCCCCATCTTCACCTTTAGGATAAACATATGACTCAGAATATGACAATGACATATCAATATCATTTGCAGAAACATATGCTTCAAACCGTGTAATCCAACTATGATAATTTTCCAATTTGAGCAATTAGGAACTTTCTGACTTGTTCTGATTTCATTATCAGCGTTCATCATCATTTGCATCGTAGTATGAACCGAATTTTGAATAGCCGGGAACGCTTCAAAATCGGACATTTTGAAAAGGCTAGTTACTGTTCACTCCGAATCTGCTCCGAAGTAACTCTGAAATGCCTCCGAACTTACTCCGAACCTAGTCCAAAACTAAATGCGCCGAGCTCCCTCTGAACCTAGCCTTCGGACAATCCAACAGAAACTAGACCAAACTTGTTCCGAACAATGACCGAACTCTGTCCGAACACGCACCGAACTCCCACTGAATCTCACCGAACTCTCACCAAAACAGAAATACGAACGAAATTCGTCCGAATCTCGGGTTCGGAGCGGTTACACCGAAGTTTTCCGAACCTCAGACGAGACCAAGCTCACTCGACACCATTTTCTCGATTTTCAGTGTTTTAGACTGGAATTTTCGACAGGAATTCAAACAAACTCAATAGAAACGGATTAGGAATGAATTTTTGACGTGAAGCACACTCGAGAAGATCAAACGAATTCAAAAACAATACTCATTTTTGCAAAAACGTGAATTTTGAGTCAAAACTCCAAGAAACAGTGATTTCCGACCAGTAGAGCAAACCAAATGCTCTGATACTACTTGAAATTGCTTGAGCGTGTGCATCGTCTACTTAATCGTTATGAAATCAATGTAATACGAGCTAGAACACAAAGAGTAAATACAAATGACTTGTATTAACCACAGAGATGACCACAGAGTACACATAGAAGATATAACATCTGGATATGTTAAAGTATTGATTAGTTTTGCATTGACCAGTGTACCCCACACTATCACACATACTCAGATATGCTTTTGCTTATCACATTTTGTGATTTCATTTGTGATTTTAATCACATAATGATTGTAACCATGATATAGTCAACTGTGTTCCATGCAAAAAGAAATAAGAATGTTAAATCGTCTACCTTAAGGTCGATATTTCTATACGTAGATAAGGCCTCGGATATAACAAAATAAGAAAATAAAACAAGTTGAAGTTGTATAACTCAACAACAATCAGGTCGGTACTCCCGTATACGCAGAGAAAGTCCGATGAGTTATACGAAACACCAAAGAAAATAAAGCAGAACGTCAAACGAACAACGATCAGGTCGGTCTTGTGGACACGTAGAGAAAGTCCGATCGTTTGACAAATTAAAGAAAATCAAACAAGTTTAAATCTTTGCAAAATGAACACATGTATACACAGTGACTTCTCATTTTATTTTCACATATCTTTTTCTTGATATATTGTGAGATATGCATCAAGATGTTGTCCACTAGGTCAAGCATCAGATTTAGTGTATATCACATCCGTATACTTTCTGATTTGCCGAGCCTACCTTACACATTGATCAAATGATCTTATGGCTTTTTCATCTACTTTATTAATGAGTCAGACGATGTCAACCAATGTACCATCATTTCCCAATCATGTCGGATACAATTTCTCGCTTTTCAATGTTTTTGGCTTTTTGCATTTTTCAATGTTTTAGTCTTTTCCAAATTTCTCCCTCAAAAATGATAACTCTATTTATAGATTTTCATTTTTACGATTTGAAAAACAACACACTATTTTTGATTTTTTGTAAAAATAAACTCCCCCTCAGAATGAGACGGAGGTAAAACAAGAACAAGAAATTCATCAACCAACACGAATACATGCAGCTTAGCATTTTGAAAATAAAGTGTGACTTTGAAATTCAATTTCATGAAAACAGATATTTCACAATCAGTAATTTGCTATCACCGAAAGGTCTTCCTGAAATACCTGTCTGACACAAAATAAAACATTAGTCGCTTTCGGATCGACCCGATTCAACAGCATCGGGTCGCCCGGTGTCTTCCACATAGTCTTTGTTGGCCATAGAAACAACGTTCGGTTACTAAATTTGTAAAATTTTCAATTTTTGATCAGAATCTGAATCAGATTCAACCGACGTACTTGGTTTAGACCAAGACGATTTACGGGTTGATTTATTCTTTGGAAACCATGGTTCATAAAAAATTTGACCTTTATTATCCACATATTTGGCAGTGTTGTGGATATATGCAGTCATTGGACAATCAGCAGCAAGATGTCCCGGTTGACGAAATGCATAACAAAGTCTTTCTCGAAAAACATTTGAAAATTGGTTTGATTTTTGAAAATCAGATGAATGTTCAGAATGAAACTGTCAAAGAAATCATCAGAAGAATCATACCTAGGAGATGGACTCCTTGAAGATGATGACCTTCCAGAATAATAAGAAAATTCTTTCTGAGCCGATAATTTCTTAGCAACTTGTGCTTTAGAAACCTTTGTAGCTTTCACTGGTTTCTTTGCTTGAATTGGCTCTTCCTTCACTTGATAACCCAAACCTTTGTGTTTGAGTCCTTGATTCTTTGAAGAATTTGAAGAAGAACCCGAAGTTTCTCTTGCCTTAGCTTCACTAGTGAATTTAGCTTTGATATCCTTTAACTTACTATTTTCAATCAAAACTTTTTCTTCTTCGGTTGCAGATGAAGAACTCGAAGCAACCTTATCAAACACATTTTCATTTTCCAACAAAACAGCCTTTGATACAAATTTTGGAGCTTCACCCAAAGACCTCTCTTTCTTCTTAAACTTAGACTTGTTCTTCTTGGGTGGAGTAGCAAACTTTCAATAATCATGCACTTAACTTTAGAATCAAGCGGAGCAGAAGTAACTTCAACTAAATCCACTGGTTGAGGAACTAAGTGAACATCCTCCTTCTTAGAACTCTCCGTACTCTGATCCTACTTGTATAAGAAGTTTAGCAATGTCGGCGATAAATTGCAGTTCTTCACTTGCCTTTTCAACTCCGAAATTTCCAATTTTAAATCATTAATCTTTTGTTGAGCTTCAAACACCTCTTTCTGTGATTTGATGAATTTTTCATTAAGATCATCATATTCATAAGCTTGTAGCTTTCGGATCTCACATTCAGCAGATAATTCTTTAAGAACATTTTCCCTCTTTTGCTTATAGATCTCAACATCCTTAGTCAATACATCATTCTTGTCACGATAAAGAGTATTCTCATCTTAAAGCATAGAAATTTTGTTTTGAAGCTTTTCAACAGTAATAGCAGTTTTAGTAATAAGAGCAGTAGCTTCCTCATACTTTTTGCCGAACTGGATAGCTTTTCTCAAATAAATTCTCAAAATCTTGAACTGCGTCTAAAGCTTAAACTTTGGCCTTCTCACATTCCTCAGCCAATTGAGCTTTTTCCTTCAAAGCATCTTCATGAACATGAGCCAACTCATAATACTTCTTTTGAAAATCTTCCAACTCCTTCTTGAGCACAACAATTTCTTCAGTTGATGTTTTAGAACGCTGCTCAAACCATTTAATATCCTTGTGTAATTTTACACATGTAAGACATTCAGATTCTTCAACCTTTGAACTACCAGCAACTTTTGGTAAACTTTCTTGTACCAAGGATTCACTTGAATAAGAATCAGAAACAGTCAACAGGCTGTCATCATCATCATGACGAGCAGTCAATGTAATGCTAACTGGAGCATGATTCTTTTTAGCTGCTGAATCTGCATTCCAGGCAAATTCATCTGGATGCCAGAATGTTTCTGTCAGATTATTAGCAAAAGTAACAGATTTCTTCTCAACTTTATCAGCTTCATTTGACGGATGAAAAACTATATGTGCATGTTGACCAGTTTTCAATTTACTATCAGCAGAACTTGGACATTCTCGAGAAAAGTGACCATAAATGGAACACTTATAACATTTCACCTTCGATTTGTCCAAACCAGTCTTACCATCCTGATTCAGTCTCTTCTTACCAGTTCTATTGAAATATTTCTTCGTTCTACGAACCAACATAGCATACTGCCAATTATGATCCATTTCCTCCAAATGATCATAATCAATTTGATTGTAATCTTCATTTTCCAACTCAGCATTACTCACAGCACCAGTGATAACACCAAAAGATGAAGATACTAATGCAAACATCAAAGCATTATAATCATCGATAGTTTGAACAGACAATGCACTTTGAGTCGAAGAACTAGGAATCGAAACAGTACAACCAGCAGATGAATAACTTGGAGTTTCAGATTTACCTACCAGAAATGCTGTAGGAGGTGCGGAACTAAGAATAGTAGATTTCCCAGCATTCAGGGTTTAATCATTGTTATCATAATACACTGCAGGATTTTGAACTTGCTCAGGCAGTGACATATTCACCTTTAACTCCATATCCCTTGCTTGGATTCTTTGAATCAGATCATTAAATGACAATTTTGAAAAATCTTTATCATGATTAACCAACATCACATAATTTTCCCATTTCTCTGGCAACGCTTCCAAAATCTTTTCTTTCTTTTCAGCTTCATCTTTTGTAAGATTCACTAACTTCAATTCACTCATTAAATGAGCAAATTTTGCAATCGGATTTGGTATTGATTCATTTTGATAATGCTTGAAACTATCAAGTTCCTTCTTCAACACCTTTTTTCGACTTTTCTTATATTGGTTATTGCCCTCACATCGCTTTTCTAAAGCATCCCACAAACTCTTTGTTGTGTAGTTACTTGAAAATTGATGTAATAAATCTACAGGCAATGCCATTGTTAAAGTACCATATGCCTTCTTCTCTGCTTGATACGCTTTCTTTTGTTCTCCTGAAAGCTTCTTTGAAGAATTGGTTCCCCATCTTCACCTTTAGGATAAACATATGACTCAGAATATGACAATGACATATCAATATCATTTGCAGAAACATATGCTTCAAACCGTGTAATCCAACTATGATAATTTTCCAATTTGAGCAATTAGGAACTTTCTGACTTGTTCCGATTTCATTATCAGCGTTCATCATCATTTGCATTGTAGTATGAACCGAATTTTGAATAGCCGGGAACGCTTCAAAATCGGACATTTTGAAAAGGCTAGTTACTGTTCACTCCGAATCTGCTCCGAAGTAACTCTGAAATGCCTCCGAACTTACTCCGAACCTAGTCCAAAACTAAATGCGCCGAGCTCCCTCTGAACCTAGCCTTCGGACAATCCAACAGAAACTAGACCAAACTTGTTCCGAACAATGACCGAACTCTGTCCGAACACGCACCGAACTCCCACTGAATCTCACCGAACTCTCACCAAAACAGAAATACGAACGAAATTCGTCCGAATCTCGGGTTCGGAGCGGTTACACCGAAGTTTTCCGAACCTCAGACGAGACCAAGCTCACTCGACACCATTTTCTCGATTTTCAGTGTTTTAGACTGGAATTTTCGACAGGAATTCAAACAAACTCAATAGAAACGGATTAGGAATGAATTTTTGACGTGAAGCACACTCGAGAAGATCAAACGAATTCAAAAACAATACTCATTTTTGCAAAAACGTGAATTTTGAGTCAAAACTCCAAGAAACAGTGATTTCCGACCAGTAGAGCAAACCAAATGCTCTGATACTACTTGAAATTGCTTGAGCGTGTGCATCGTCTACTTAATCGTTATGAAATCAATGTAATACGAGCTAGAACACAAAGAGTAAATACAAATGACTTGTATTAACCACAGAGATGACCACAGAGTACACATAGAAGATATAACATCTGGATATGTTAAAGTATTGATTAGTTTTGCATTGACCAGTGTACCCCACACTATCACACATACTCAGATATGCTTTTGCTTATCACATTTTGTGATTTCATTTGTGATTTTAATCACATAATGATTGTAACCATGATATAGTCAACTGTGTTCCATGCAAAAAGAAATAAGAATGTTAAATCGTCTACCTTAAGGTCGATATTTCTATACGTAGATAAGGCCTCGGATATAACAAAATAAGAAAATAAAACAAGTTGAAGTTGTATAACTCAACAACAATCAGGTCGGTACTCCCGTATACGCAGAGAAAGTCCGATGAGTTATACGAAACACCAAAGAAAATAAAGCAGAACGTCAAACGAACAACGATCAGGTCGGTCTTGTGGACACGTAGAGAAAGTCCGATCGTTTGACAAATTAAAGAAAATCAAACAAGTTTAAATCTTTGCAAAATGAACACATGTATACACAGTGACTTCTCATTTTATTTTCACATATCTTTTTCTTGATATATTGTGAGATATGCATCAAGATGTTGTCCACTAGGTCAAGCATCAGATTTAGTGTATATCACATCCGTATACTTTCTGATTTGCCGAGCCTACCTTACACATTGATCAAATGATCTTATGGCTTTTTCATCTACTTTATTAATGAGTCAGACGATGTCAACCAATGTACCATCATTTCCCAATCATGTCGGATACAATTTCTCGCTTTTCAATGTTTTTGGCTTTTTGCATTTTTCAATGTTTTAGTCTTTTCCAAATTTCTCCCTCAAAAATGATAACTCTATTTATAGATTTTCATTTTTACGATTTGAAAAACAACACACTATTTTTGATTTTTTGTAAAAATAAACTCCCCCTCAGAATGAGACGGAGGTAAAACAAGAACAAGAAATTCATCAACCAACACGAATACATGCAGCTTAGCATTTTGAAAATAAAGTGTGACTTTGAAATTCAATTTCATGAAAACAGATATTTCACAATCAGTAATTTGCTATCACCGAAAGGTCTTCCTGAAATACCTGTCTGACACAAAATAAAACATTAGTCGCTTTCGGATCGACCCGATTCAACAGCATCGGGTCGCCCGGTGTCTTCCACATAGTCTTTGTTGGCCATAGAAACAACGTTCGGTTACTAAATTTGTAAAATTTTCAATTTTTGATCAGAATCTGAATCAGATTCAACCGACGTACTTGGTTTAGACCAAGACGATTTACGGGTTGATTTATTCTTTGGAAACCATGGTTCATAAAAAATTTGACCTTTATTATCCACATATTTGGCAGTGTTGTGGATATATGCAGTCATTGGACAATCAGCAGCAAGATGTCCCGGTTGACGAAATGCATAACAAAGTCTTTCTCGAAAAACATTTGAAAATTGGTTTGATTTTTGAAAATCAGATGAATGTTCAGAATGAAACTGTCAAAGAAATCATCAGAAGAATCATACCTAGGAGATGGACTCCTTGAAGATGATGACCTTCCAGAATAATAAGAAAATTCTTTCTGAGCCGATAATTTCTTAGCAACTTGTGCTTTAGAAACCTTTGTAGCTTTCACTGGTTTCTTTGCTTGAATTGGCTCTTCCTTCACTTGATAACCAAACCTTTGTGTTTGAGTCCTTGATTCTTTGAAGAATTTGAAGAAGAACCCGAAGTTTCTCTTGCCTTAGCTTCACTAGTGAATTTGGCTTTGATATCCTTTAACTTACTATTTTCAATCAAAACTTTTTCTTCTTCGGTTGCAGATGAAGAACTCGAAGCAACCTTATCAAACACATTTTCATTTTCCAACAAAACAGACTTTGATACAAATTTTGGAGCTTCACCCAAAGACTTCTCTTTCTTCTTAAACTTAGACTTGTTCTTCTTGGGTGGAGTAGCAAACTTTCAATAATCATGCACTTAACTTTAGAATCAAGCGGAGCAGAAGTAACTTCAATTAAATCCACTGGTTGAGGAACTAAGTGAACATCCTCCTTCTTAGAACTCTCCGTACTCTGATCCTACTTGTATAAGAAGTTTAGCAATGTCGGCGATAAATTGCAGTTCTTCACTTGCCTTTTCAACTCCGAAATTTCCAATTTTAAATCATTAATCTTTTGTTGAGCTTCAAACACCTCTTTCTGTGATTTGATGAATTTTTCATTAAGATCATCATATTCATAAGCTTGTAGCTTTCGGATCTCACATTCAGCAGATAATTCTTCAAGAACATTTTCCCTCTTTTGCTTATAGATCTCAACATCCTTAGTCAATACCTCATTCTTGTCACGATAAAGAGTATTCTCATCTTAAAGCATAGAAATTTTGTTTTGAAGCTTTTCAACAGTAATAGCAGTTTTAGTAATAAGAGCAGTAGCTTCCTCATACTTTTTGCTGAACTGGATAGCTTTTCTCAAATAAATTCTCAAAATCTTGAACTGCGTCTAAAGCTTAAACTTTGGCCTTCTCACATTCCTCAGCCAATTGAGCTTTTTCCTTCAAAGCATCTTCATGAACATGAGCCAACTCATAATACTTCTTTTGAAAATCTTCCAACTCCTTCTTGAGCACAACAATTTCTTCAGTTGATGTTTTAGAACGCTGCTCAAACCATTTAATATCCTTGTGTAATTTTACACATGTAAGACATTCAGATTCTTCAACCTTTGAACTACCAGCAACTTTTGGTAAACTTTCTTGTACCAAGGATTCACTTGAATAAGAATCAGAAACAGTCAACAGGCTGTCATCATCATCATGACGAGCAGTCAATGTAATGCTAACTGGAGCATGATTCTTTTTAGCTGCTGAATCTGCATTCCAGGCAAATTCATCTGGATGCCAGAATGTTTCTGTCAGATTATTAGCAAAAGTAACAAATTTCTTCTCAACTTTATCAGCTTCATTTGACGGATGAAAAACTATATGTGCATGTTGACCAGTTTTCAATTTACTATCAGCAGAACTTGGACATTCTCGAGAAAAGTGACCATAAATGGAACACTTATAACATTTCACCTTCGATTTTTCCAAACCAGTCTTACCATCCTGATTCAGTCTCTTCTTACCAGTTCTATTGAAATATTTCTTCGTTCTACGAACCAACATAGCATACTGCCAATTATGATCCATTTCCTCCAAATGATCATAATCAATTTGAATGTAATCTTCATTTTCCAACTCAGCATTACTCACAGCACCAGTGATAACACCAAAATATGAAGATACTAATGCAAACATCAAAGCATTATAATCATCGATAGTTTGAACAGACAATGCACTTTGAGTCGAAGAACTAGGAATCGAAACAGTACAACCAGTAGATGAATAACTTGGAGTTTCAGATTAACCTACCAGAAATGCTGTAGGAGGTGCAGAACTAAGAATAGTAGATTTCCCAGCATTCAGGGTTGAATCATTGTTATCATAATACACTGCAGGATTTTGAACTTACTCAGGCAGTGACATATTCACCTTTAACTCCATATCCCTTGCTTGGATTCTTTGAATCAGATCATTAAATGACAATTTTGAAAAATCTTTATCATTATTAACCAACATCACATAATTTTCCCATTTCTCTGGCAACGCTTCCAAAATCTTTTCTTTCTTTTCAGCTTCATCTTTTGTAAGATTCACCAACTTCAATTCACTCATTAAATGAGTAAATTTTGCAATCGGATTTGGTATTGATTCATTTTGATAATGCTTGAAACTATCAAGTTCCTTCTTCAACACCTTTTTTCGACTTTTCTTATATTGGTTATTGCCCTCACATCGCTTTTCTAAAGCATCCCACAAACTCTTTGCTGTGTAGTTACTTGAAAATTGATGTAATAAATCTACAGGCAATGCCATTGTTAAAGTACCATATGCCTTCTTCTCTGCTTGATACGCTTTCTTTTGTTCTCCTGAAAGCTTCTTTGAAGAAGTGGTTCCCCATCTTCACCTTTAGGATAAACATGTGACTCAGAATATGACAATGACATATCAATATCATTTGCAGAAACATATGCTTCAAACCGTGTAATCCAACTATGATAATTTTCCAATTTGAGCAATTAGGAACTTTCTGACTTGTTCCGATTTCATTATCAGCGTTCATCATCATTTGCATCGTTGTATGAACCAAATTTTGAATAGCCGGGAACGCTTCCAAATCGGACATTTTGAAAAGGCTAGTTACTGTTCACTCCGGATCTGCTCCGAAGTAACCCTGAAATGCCTCCGAACTTACTCCGAACCTAGTCCAAAACTAAATGCGCCGAGCTCCCTCTGAACCTAGCCTTCGGACAATCCAACAGAAACTAGACCAAACTTGTTCCGAACAATGACCGAACTCTGTTCGAACACGCACCGAACTCCCACTGAATCTCACCGAACTCTCACCGAAACAGAAATACGACCGAACTTCGTCCGAATCTCGGGTTCGGAGCGGTTACTCCGAAGTTTTCCGAACCTCAGACGAGACCAAGCTCACTCGACACCATTTTCTCGATTTTCAGTGTTTTAGACTGGAATTTTCGACAGGAATTCAAACAAACTCAATAGAAAAGGATTAGGAATGAATTTTTGACGTGAAGCACACTCGAGAAGATCAAACGAATTCAAAAACAATACTCATTTTTGCAAAAACGTGAATTTTGAGTCAAAACTCCAAGAAACAGTGATTTCCGACCAGTAGAGCAAACCAAATGCTCTGATACTACTTGAAATTGCTTGAGCGTGTGCATCGTCTACTTAATCGTTATGAAATCAATGTAATACGAGCTAGAACACAAAGAGTAAATACAAATGACTTGTATTAACCACAGAGATGACCACAGAGTACACATAGAAGATATGACACCGAAGCTTATCAACACTATTACAAGATGACTATTTATACATATTAAATCTCGCTAGTTCGGACCTGTTCGGCCCTGTCCGAACTCCAAGTTCGGCCAGACCTAATCTTGCATTACTTTGTCTTGTATTTGATACTTCACATGATCAGAACCATGTATCAACACAGGTTCGCTAAGATCATGAACAAATCTGCTAAGTAAACAAGTCCACTAGGAATAAATTAAGTTCGCTACGATATGTATATTGAGAAATCAACAAGTACGCTAAAAGTAAAACAAGTCCGCTAAGTACAAGATCAGAATGTCCCTAAGAAGAAATACAAGTCCGCTAATACAGAGACAAAATTTTACTAAGTACAAACCCAAAATCTATTACAAAAGCAAAGTATCAATTCTAGTTAAGGCATCAAGAGGTCTTCACCAGCAATACTCAACGGTGAACGGTTTGTGTTGCCAATAACCAAAACGGGTTCCAACAAATTCCTCCCTTATTGGCAATGCAAAAACTTTGAGATTTAGGCCACCTGACCGAGTAGCTTGAGCAGAAATCTCCAGTTTTCTCTTGCGGCTCCTTCGTCTTTATCAGAAAGCACTGTAATTCCAAGATCGTACAGTCTGCAGAGATCTTGCTAGACAAGCTTCTCCAGATCATTGTAGTTGTTTAGCACTACCAATCTCTTTGCCTTATCAAGGATGACACTTGATCCATGATCTTCTATCAACTGGTAGGTTGCTGTTCTGATGACTTCCTTATCAGTTGTAAGTTTACCCATACCTGCAAGTCTAGTGCACCACCAATTTAAAAACATCAAAAAGTAATTGGTGTCATAGCATTCGTATGGTCTTAGTTGAGTAGGAATTGTCTGCATCTTCTCATAGTAGATCAGCTTCAAATAGGATCTTGAGAGTAGTCTGAGTTCTATAGCTGCAAAGATTCTGATAGACTCAGCACCAACTCTCTCAATCACCAATTCACAAGTCTTTCCGTTGTAGTACCAACTTATTATTGGAGCATGTTTCTAATTCCCCGGTATAGTCTTCACTTTCACCTCCTTCCCAATGTCCTTAAACATTCCTCGATGACGGGTGTGGAGACGCCTTTTCTATGCAAGCAGCTGAGCTTTCTTCTCCTCTTTAGGAGTTTGCTTGTTCTTCTTGTGCTCATAAGCAACATTGATTAGTGAAACAACTTTCACACCTTTTTCATGATTGGTGTGGTTCACCAGATCAAGGTATTTTAGTTGTTTGAGCTCCCATGAGAATAAGCTGTGGAGAGCTCTGAAGTCTGCAAAGATTTGAACATATCCGTTTCACCTCTTCACTAGAATTGCATCCTCTTCACTAGAATTGCATCAAAGGCCTCATCATACTTCCATCCAAGGATTTTCATCCCATAATTGACATTTGGGTTGGTAGGCATCTTTCTTAGGTCTTTGGCAGTGAATTGCTGCATAACCTTTAGATTTGGAGCCATCTTTTCCAATTTGTCATAGATGGGAGGGTTGTCTTTCCTCTTGAGAGCCTCAGTTCGTTCCTGCTCTCTGAGTCTGATCTGTTCCAACTTTGCCAAACGTTCAGTCTTTCAGTACTCACACACAAACTCTCATAGACCTCTAAGTCGCTTCCTATTGTAAGCCTTTTTTATCCACATTCTTGAATCTACAAGAGTTGCGGAGTTCCTCGAAAGTCATCTTGGTGGTAGTAGATTTGATGTATTCTTCAGTATCAGGAACTTCATCAGACGAGTTTTCAGGAGGAGGAAGATAAATGTTGCCAATGCCAAGTACAAGATCAGAAAGATGGTCGCGGATAGGAATAAAATCGACCGTTTTGTTGGTGTCAACAAAGACATCCTCAAGGGGATCAGACTCAGCTTCAATATTTTGATTTTGAGGAAGGTGTGAATTCAATCTTTCCTCATCAGTGTACATCTTGGTTAACTCAATTTTGGTAAGACTGATCAGATACTCCAGTGAGAAGTTGTCACTCATTAGAGTTCTCACCACGTGAGCTGTTTCAGATGTATCTTCTTCATCCACATCCGTGCCCTCTAAGTAGTGATGATGCGGATCCTTGGTTCATCTATTCTGGCTGAATCAGAACGATCCGGAAAAGTACTTGATCCCTTTCCGTATACGATAGCAGGAGGATGTCCTGATTCATATCTTTTTAATGCATTGGCTTTTTCTTCAATCAGTCGGTTATGTTCACTGTATGTTTCTGCAATGAGTGCTCGACAAGACCTATCTTTTTCAGCTTCCCATCTCAGCTGCTCCTCTGCTATTTCCCCAGGAGTCAATTTTCTCTTTCCCTTATCCTTGTCGGAAGGTCCGGGTTGCTCTATGACAGCAGGTTCTTAAGCTGCCGTCAAATTGGCATCAACTTCCTCCTTTTCAGAGTCAGGGGAGAAATGCATAAAAGAGGCTTCAAAGATATGTTTATGAAGGTCTTGCTCAGCAGATACTGCAAGATCAGGTTGACTTTGAGATTCTTGACCAGCACTTGTTTCAGGGTTTATAAATTCAGCGTCTGTTGGGATAAAACCTGGAACATGTGGGATGATGTCCAAGGCAAGAGTCTCTCCTATAGACATGACAGATGATAGATGCACACTCACATATTCATCGTCTACCTCCATCTTTACTTGGATTGGAGTACGAAAAAGAGGTTCCTCTTCATCATCATCTTCACTATCGATCGTATCCAGATCAATGTAGTTCAATGGATTAGCTTCATTCATGAGCACGTTCAATCTCTGACTTAGCTCATTCATGTCATCTTCGTCTCCAAAGTCTACAAAGTATGGATGTTCTTCATATGTTGTTTCATCACCATCATCAAGATTCTCAATTAGAATTCCACAGGAGTTTCTTCTTGATTAGATTTTCTCCGCATAGTATTCCCTGAAATTTGACATTTTAAAGTCTTAGAAGGTTGAGTCGACATGCATTTGACGGACACTTTCAGTCACGGGAACTATGGAAGAAGAGGTAGAGATTTCAGCATGAACGATGGGAACAATGGATAGTTGAAGAGAGTTGTCAGGTTCAGCTTCAGAATGCACTTGTGGATCCCTCAATAGCAAGAGCTTTAAATGCCTGTGCAAATCTCGGAAGTTTTAGATTTTCAGGTACAGGGACAAGCTTCTTGATTGAGTCCAATGTTTCATCAACAGGTTCGTCATAAAGGAGGATGTTGACGAAAGATTCTTCGTCATCTGATAAGTTCAGCTCATCTCCTTCAATGACTGTATCAGCATCATCCTCAAAAATCACTGTCATTCATAGGGCTTCAAGTATCTTGAACACCAGATGTGTCTTTTCCAGCAGGAACAGTAGTAGAAGATATAGGATCTTGAGAATTCCCTCCTTCACTTCTTTGATCAGTTTGAGGTTTTTCTTCTGGTATCTCAGTTTCTTGATCACCATTATTATCATCTGGTTTGTCGCTTGATTGTTTGTCTTCATTTGATTTGGCTAACAAATCTTTGAGTCTCAGAATTTCTGCGGCTTGTTCAGCAATTACATGTGACTGATCATTTATCTTTTGATTTGCCACTTGTAGAGAACAATTGAGGTGATCATTCTGACTCTGAAGATTGACAATTTCAGCTTGAAGTTTCATCACCTTTTTATATTCAGAAATTATAGGGCTGGTAGCAACAATACCAGCTGTGTCAGTGGTGGTAACAACAGCTTCAGCTAGCTTATCCAGTGCTCTCATATCCATATCAATTCTCTTAATTTGTCCAGCAGGAGATGGAGAGATAGTTGTTGTAGCTAAGGTTGTATTTGATTGAGTGTCAGATGAACTCACAACTTCATAATCATTTAGTGAACCAGGATTTCTCCTGACTTTGAGTTGTTCTGTACAGGACTTGCTTCTCTCAGCTCTCATCATGATGAACTCAGAGGATATATCTCTATCCTCAGCAGTTCTTGTTATATTTTCTAAGCTTGTCTTAGGAGGAGACTGAGGAAGGCTTTCAGGCTCATCGAGATCATAAGTCAGATCGACTTGATCGAGAGACACTGAAGTCTCATCATCTTCTTGTTCATCCTGTGACGGACTATAGCTTTCATCAGAGGATGATTGTTGTGTCTGAACGGTATAGGCCCTGGAATAATCTCCAGTCCTCTGTCTTTTCCGAGGATGAATGCCCTCAGGTTGTGCAGGACTGTCATCAGAGTCTGAAGAGTTAGACTCTTCATCATTAGCATCGTCGTCTCTTTCTTCTTCTTCTTTAGACAAGTCCACTAGTATAGACTTGAGGTACGTTTAGTAGGCTCAGAAGCTTCAGCATTTGTACCCTAGAGATTCCCAAGGTCTTCAGCAGCAGCAGCAGGATCAGTAGTAACTGGTGCATTCAAATCAAATTCAGGTTGGACTTGAGCAGCTTCAGCATGTTCTTCTTGTTCTTTGACAGCTGCTTCGCCCATTTGGACATCTCCTTCAGCACCATCAGGAGTAATCCGAGCGATCATCTCGGGAAAGAAAGGTACATCAATCCCTTGATATTTACCTTTATGGTACTTACTGTATGAGCCAGTGTTCATTGAGCTTGTGGAGAAGGTCTCTCCTTGCTTGATCAAGTTAGGGTAATAATGATCCAGTATAGCTTGAATGAAGCGAGGATACATCAGAAACTTCTTTGCTTTTCCAGTAGGGTGTAGGTTAGCAATCATCCACTTGAGGAGTTGGTGAGATAGATTGAAACCCTCACTAGTGATAAACCCATGTAAAGCCCATGCGGTTTCTTCAACAAAATCATCTGGAGTTGCCTTTCTGTGTCCAAAGGTGGCTATGAAGAAGCTGATTATAAACTTCCAATTGGTTAGAAATAAGGTCTTGAGTATCTTGTTGCTGACATCTGGGAGAAAGACACCAGAATATCCCATCCTTGTGAAAGACTTGGGCATGCCAGCATCTTGCAACTTCAAGACCGTTCTGATCTTCTCCTCAGTAATTTCAACATCAGTGTTTTGGATCCTGGAACTTATCACACTTGAATCATCATCAAGCTATGCAGATTGAGCATTGTTCTAGATGCTTCAATGATACCCTTGTAGATGACAGGGTTAATCTGCATTGCCGTTACCCATGTTCATTGTAGAAATAGGTCAATGGCTTGCTCATCAGCACCTTCCCTGTTTTTGTTAAAAATGCACCTTCCGTTGTGCAAGCGACCGTACTCCACAGCTTCTACAGCTTGTCTGGGAGGCATCTGCACATATAGAATTACAAGATTATATCTGAGTTGACACTAGATGAATTTCATGTCACACTAGACTCGTGATAGTGACAGAGCTTTTCATATTAGAATCAATGACATAAACTAAATCACATAGTGCATATACTCCAAAATTTTCACAAGCAACCGGAATATCATGATTAACAATAGCAAGTATCTTAGGAAGTAAAAATGTTGTGTGTGATAAATTAAAATCTTGAAAACAAGGAGCCAGATCTAAATCTCCATTAAATTTAGCTTAAATGAAAGTTTTGCATGAGAACTACAAATGACCGAAAAACTTAGTCAGATTCATCCAAATTTTGACTTGTTGTTGAGTCAAGGAGAAATTTATGGAAAAGTCTACTACTTAGGCTCAACAACAGTCAGAAACATCAAATCTAGGAAGTTTTGACAATATGGGATCAAAAACCATGATCTTTAAGTTCAATTTGTATAAAATGAGGTTTTAGAATCCCAGTCTGTCAAATCATTTCAGGGAAAGTCACATTTGGGACTTGGTTCCACCCGAGCTTATGAATCCCTTGATTTGGTGTCTTAAGATTGAGAAATCGGAACAACTTACTCTAAATCAACACATTTAGGTATAGGACATGCAAGTTAGGATATAACATGTCTATCATATTTCAAAGGCCAATTAGATGCATGCAATAAGTGTAACAAATGACTTGTCAAGCTAATAGAACAATCCTAGTGTATCTGAAGTTGAAATACTGATCTAATGGCATGAAGACTTGACTCAAGTCCGCTAAGCAGTCTTCAAGTTCACTAAGAAAGAATGAAGTTCGCTAAGGACTAAAACAAGTCCGCTAAGATCAATGTGATTTCACATGCAGATACATAACACTAAGAATTTATCATGAAGTGTCTAAATCACATTTCAACAACAACTGAGATTGTCTAAAAGCAATAGAGTCAAGTTAACACACATGAACATGGCAAAGGTCCTAATGGGTAAAAAAGTTAAATTTTGAGCATTAAAGGACAGGATTTGGTGATATATGCTTAATCGATTAGATGGTGGCTTTAACATGTTTAATTCAATCCAAACAAACAAACTTATGCACATAAGGATCAAGAAGCACATAATCAAGTCACCATATTCACATTCAAGCAAGATAACCACATATGTCTCTTAAAGTCCATCTCATGCAAAATTTGACTTATCAAAGTCAAAATGACCAAGTAAGTGTTCAAACAGAGCTTAATTACCCGAGATAGTTCATATGAACTTTGGAGGTGTCATAGATCACATCCTTTGTAGTATGCTCACAATTGATCACAAAGATGATCAAATTAACTTATATAGGTCAAAACAGTCAAATAATTTTAACTTTGTGTCAAAGAGGTCCAAGATCCTTTCACCTGAGTTATTGACTAGTTCCAGACCTATGTGGATCCTAACCAGACTAAACCACTAGTGTTAGGCTCAATTGCATGTCAATTAACACAAAGAAAGACATTTTATCAAGTAACAATGAAAAGATGAAGTTCTACCTGATTAATAATCTAAAAGCTTGTATTGAGAAACACATACCTTTGTGAAGATCTATGGGTGACTACGATCTAAACTAAGATGTAGATAGTTCTCAATTGACTCAGTGGATAATCTACTGGGATCGAGCAATTTATATTAGAAATCAGATAAGCTTCAATTGTAACACTTAAAACAAAGATTTGCCCCTGTGTAGCTAAGTTTGAGTCTTGACAAAATGCCAAAATTTTGAACAACATACCTCTTTGATGATCTAATTTGAGTTAAGATCATAATAAAGAGATGCACTGATCTTGATCAATATCAGAACAGTAACAGTTTCTGTTATGGGATCAGACAAGCCAAGTTAAACTCAAGAAATAGTCAAACACAGAAGATATGGGCAAACAATTGAACAAAATGAATTACAGACATAATTGAGAAAAATTGAACTCAAACCATTAAAGTGATTAATAAATTTGGCTTATCAAGAGTTACTAACAGTTTCCGAAGTTCAACTCTCATCAAATTAGTCACATACTATTAAGATTAAAAGAATCTGATTGGAGACTAGATGACTTCTACACTACGTGGAATTCATTAAGTCAATCCAATCATTGAGAGAAAACGAATTGAAACTTCCAAGTTGTTAAATTTAGACTCATTGGCATATATGCACATTCTGATTTGGGTATCCTAAAGGAGATAGCAGTAGCCACACTGAGTTCTAGTTAACTAACCAAAGTTCCAAACATTTTGACAATTAAAAAAAATCTTGAGTATCCTAAATAACAAAGGTCACAACTTTTATAATTTTTGGTTTGTCAATACAAACAGTTTCCATGGTTCAAACTAATAAACTTAGAACAAAATCAACTAACTGTTATAAAATACTCAAAGAAATTTCATGTTCAAACACATTTATCCGATCCCCTGTACACAACATTCTCGGATTCAAATGGACAAATGAGAGATTAGATTCATAGACCCATAACACGAACACAAGTGAATTAGGATCAAGTAAAGATATAAGAAACCTGTAATAGCATCAATTGAAATAATTAGAACCCTAAAAAGATTGATAATCGGACCTACGGCTCATCATTATCATAGAGATCGGAAATTAGCCTAAGTATGTAAAACCGAACCTGTGATTGCAACGAGAGTGAGTAAATTAGCCTTAGATGCAAGAAATTTCTCAGATTTGGGAGAGGATGAAAGATTTTCGATCGAATAGTGAAGAGTAAGAGTCGCCGGTTTATGAGAGCGAGCGGGTGTTTGTGTGTGTTTTGAACTAATGAACGAAGAAAACGACCAAGTCCCCCTTTATATACTGTTAGGTTTAGCGAACTTGGAAATATCTAAGATCTTAAACAAGTTCGCTAAAAACAGTCTCCAAGTCCGCTAAGAGTAAGCATACTGAGACAAGTTCACTAAAGGGAGATTTGTTTATAAACAAGTTCGCTAAGGCCTAAATGAAGTACGCTAAGCCTAAAAGAAGTTTGCTAAGGCCAGGGAAGTCCGCTAAGCCTAAGGAAGTTTGTTAAGGCAAAAATAAGTACGTTAAGGCCAAACTGAAACTTGTAAATGAAGTTTTCCAAGTAATAAATGAAATCCGCTAAGGTGTAAATAGGTTCGTTAAGAACTAGTTTAACCTCAGTAGACCTTTTGACTAGTGGAGAAGTTCGCTAAGGCCAGAAACTTCTTAGCGGATTTCTCAAACACTTTGTTTAAAATTTAAAGAGAGACCATGGGAGAAGTTCGCTAGGGATACTATCAACTTAGCTGACTTCTTACCAGAGATGATAAATAAACAGACACCAACAAGTAAGTTCGCTAAGAACAAATTTGTTCTTAGCGGACTTCAGGAACACAAAAAATTTTGCAAGTCTAAAAACAAGTTCGCTAAAAGCGAAATTATTCTCAATCTCATGAATTTATCTTAGCGGACTTACCTTAAGTGTGAAGTACGCTAAGGCCTAAACAAGTTCGGTAAGACCGGAATTTTTGAAAAGACCTCAAGAAAATATTCTAAGTCTTAAATTTTAACATAAAATCAAAAAATTTGCATTTTAACTACATGACTAAAAACTAAAGGACATGTCTACCACCAGTAACCTATCAGGAAGATAAATTTTCTATAAAATAAGCCAAGCACTTGTTAATTTCAACAAATTTGACAAAGACACATGTAGCACCTAAATTTGACTTTAAATAAGTTAAAATCCCACCCGAACTCAAAATTTGCAATTTCATCCAAGTTGGGTCAATTTTCCACCCAAACTCAAGATGTCATTTTCTTTTAAGTTAGTTAAATTTAAACCAATACAAAGATTGATTCAAGCACAAGTTGGTCAATTTTACACTAAACATGAAAATTTAAGCACTCTGACTTAAAATTCACCTATTTTTGCAAGGTCGTGGTCAGATATGTTTAGAATCATACCGGTCTTTTACGTGATCAATAACACTTACAATTCAAATCACCTATCGGATCCGGTACCCTAAGTCAGATTGTCGGTATTGTTTATCCACTTAAGCTCAGACAAGGTAATTTTCAACATATTTATGTGATGTATTTATCATGTTTTGTCCGATTAGTGAATGATGTGATTAACCTTATATACAACTTAAGTCACCAGAATTCTACCATGGGTCATTTTTGCACTTCGGTTACAGCCCACACACATAAGAATTTTAAAACTGGAACATATGGAATTTCTTCAACATACGACAACTTATATTATTTCCCCCTGTTTCTTTAGTGTTAAGTAGCTGATTTCATGAATGAATGTTAAGATGGATCGCGTGAACACAAGGTCATTGCTTTCGCAAAGCAGATGTGTCACGGATAATGATGAATGTGATGATGGGATCGCGTGGACACAAGGTCATTGCTTTCGCAAAGCAGATGTGCCACGGATTTATTGATGGATGAAGCAGCACCAAGGTCTTTGCGTAAGCAAAACAGATGGTGTGCTGATGAGTGAAATCAGGGACTTAATGCTAAAGAAATATTCGTGTGTGTCACGGATAATGATGAATGTGATGATGGGATCGCGTGGACACAAGGTCATTGCTTTCGCAAAGCAGATGTGCCACGGATTTATTGATGGATGAAGCAGCACCAAGGTCTTTGCGTAAGCAAAACAGATGGTGTGCTGATGAGTGAAATCAGGGACTTAATGCTAAAGAAATATTCGTGTGTGTTGGGATATCGTACTTAGCTCAGACTTAGGAAAATTTAAAGAATTTAGCACCGGTAGACTTATAATTTCACACTTTCAAGCAAATTAATGTGTAATCACAGAAACAGTCTACTTCTAAGTAAGCTGAGCCTACCAACACATAAAATGATAGAATTACCAGTCGATTGGATCATATCCTATGGTTAGATTGACAAGACCAAAATCATATCATGTTCCTTACATTTTGTCCGACTACAGACCAAGGGTTTTTTATTTTTCTTTGTTTTTGACTTGTGTTTAAAAACACTTTTGACTTTTAACATAGACACTATTTTTGTTGTTTTTGTCAATTTTCAATGTTTTTTGTTTATCTTCCACATTGCAGGACCGGAAGACAGACACAAAAACAGAAATAAACAAGAAAAATCTTTTTGTTCTTTTCAAAATGAATTTGACACGGGTCGACCACAAACAAAAGTGTTCAGGTCAAATCAAGGTCAAACAAAACAAGAAGATTGACTCAAGGAGTTAGAATAACAAATGATCTTAAATATTTGCATGAAGTAACTATATACATGTAAAGAAAGTAAAACTTTTTTGTGAAATTTTCATGTAGGGCACAGATAACACTCCTAAGCAGATAAACCTATGAAATCAAGACACTAACATACTACGGAAAGGAAAAAGCTTAATCATAGTTAATCATGCCTACAACACTAACCAAAAGTTAAACCTAGACATATCAAATGGTTTAGTGAATAGGTCTGCTAACTGATCATCAGTACCAACACGGACTAAGGTAACTAGCTTTTTCTCAGCACAATCCCTAATGAAATGGTATCTAATCTCAATATGTTTAGTCTTAGAATGCTGAATAGGGTTTTTAACAATTGAAACAGCAGCAGTATTATCTGAATGAATAGGGGTACCCATGAAATTTAAACCATAATGCAGCAGCTGATTCTGAATCCAAAGCACTTGAGAGCAGCAGGAGGCAACAACAATGTACTCCGCTTCAGCGTTTGAGACTGACACTGTTTTCTGCTTCTTGCATTGCCATGAGACCAGACGGTTTCCTAAGAACTGAGCTCCTCCCGTTGTAGACTTACGATTGAGTTCACAACCAGCGTAGTCACTGTCTGAGAAGGCTCGAAGATCAAAGGTTAATCTTTAGAATACCAAAGTTCTCTATTCGGATTTGACTTTAGATATCGAAAAATCCTCTTCACGGCCATTAAGTGCGAATCTTTCGGCTTACTTTGGAAACAGGAACATAGACAAACTCCAAACATAATGTCGGGACGACTTGCTGTCAGATACATGAGAGAGCCAATCATGGACCTGTATAGGTGCTCATCTACACAAACACCATCCGGATCCTGATTCAACTTGTGACGAGTGACTACGGGAGTAGAAGAACCTTTAAATCTTGAAACCCAAACTTCTTCACGATCTCTTTCACATATTTCTGTTGGCTGATTAAAATGCCATCAGGCTTCAGTTTCACTTGAATTTCGAGGAAAAAATGTCAGTTCACCCATGGAACTCATCTCAAATTTCTTCTTCATTAGTTCCTCAAATGCATGACATAGGTCGACGTTGGTTGAACCAAAATTGATTTCGTCGACATATACTTGCACTAACAGCATATCTTCTCCAACGTGACGTATGAAGAGAGTCTGATCAATCACACGCCTTTCATAACCATTAGACAACATATAAGTAGATAATGTCTCGTACCACTTCCTTGGGGCTTGGTATAGACTATAGAGGGCCTTGTCCAGTTTGTAACATTTCTTGGGAAAAGATTTGTCGACAAACCCCGAAGGTTGTTCTACAAATACGTCTTCGTCAAGCTCTCCATAGAGGAACACGGTGTTCACATCAAGTTGATAAACAGTGATATTCATTGATGCGGCATATGCCAGAAAGATCCGTATTGCCTCCAGACGAGCGACAGGTGCGTAGACATCTTCGTAATCAATGTCGTCAACTTTGTATGTACCCTTTCACAACCAGGAGAGCTTTATTTCTAATAATAATGCCTCAGTAGTCTCTCTTGTTTTTGAAAATCCATTTAACAGGTATAGGCTTTACACCTATTGGGGGATCAACCAAGTGCCATACATTGAGCAATTTGAACTGTAGTAACTCCGTTTGCATGGCTTTAATCCAGTTATCATCCAAAAGGGCAGCAGCAACAGCGGGAGGCTCTTCTTGTGAAATGAAACAAGAATACAAACATGTGTGCATTTCCTTTAACTGACTCCGGGTGAGACGTTTGTCAACTGGTCTAATAATTTGATTCGTAGGATGTATTTTGTGAATTCTAGTCTCTTCTTTAGCAGGTGCTGGAATAGACGAATCGATATTTCTAATTTATAGATCATCGCCAGGAGTCTCCCCGGTATCAATCTCTGTTATGTCATCTAAGTCAGAATCATGCGTTACAACATCAATTTCTACAGTGTTGTCTGCCTCAGTTGTTGCTTGTACTGGTTCTGTTTCCATAATTACAGGTTCAGTAATTTGAATGGTTGGCTGTTCAAATGTTGGATCGACTGAATAAATGGTATCCAGGATAGATGAAGTATAGGAGCAAGCATATCAACGGTTGGATTAGCTGCTTCATTTCCTTGATCAGCTACTATTGGTACCGGATTTCAGGATATGCTGAGCAGCTCGCAAGCACTTCACTGTAAGGATCCTGAATTACATTTCTTTACTAACGATTGCTTTTCCCCCTTTTGTTTGTTATTCGCAGGTTAACTCCAACATGAATCACGTGTCCTAAAGACTCGATCAGCTAACAGAAACGTGGACTAAGTGGACTTCAAATGGCTATGTGGGAGACGTGGAGTTAGTTGCTGATTTTTAGGAGGATTAGTTGCTATGTAATCTTATATATATATTGAGCTCTAGGCTTACACACAACACATGATACTCGCTATCAAAACTCTCTGTAACACTTAGAACTCGAGCTCACTTCATTTGTACTTAAACACTTTCCGATTATATAAAAGTTTAAGGCAGCAGGCACTTTAAGCCGGCTCCCGAGGTTTTTTGCTAGGCTCCTTGAGGATACTCAAGGATTCCTGGATTTTTCCCTCGTTACATACTCGTGTCAATCTCCAAATTTACATTTTCGTCTCTGTTTACATCAAACACTCTACCTCACTTACAAAGCTTGATCAACTATTTGCTTAGGCAGTTTTTGACCAAAACAATTTGGCGGCCACCATGGGGCAAATGGTGTTTGAATTCGATTGAGAGTCTTGATTTTCTTCTCGTAACCGATTCTTGAAAATGTCGAGCCAACCAAAAATTACTTCAAAATCTATTTCATCCACTAAACCAGCTGTCAACACTGGTCTCCCCCCAATGACGAAAAGGTGACCGACGCCGACGCTAAAAGAGTGGAATATCCCACTTTTACTGGATCTCAAGGTACGTCTACTGACTCTGCTATTTCTAATAACGATCTGTATGTTTTGATCAGGCAGATGAAGACTCATGTGGATGAGCAAGCCAAAACCAACAAAAAAATGATGAAGGAGATCATGGAATTGAAGAAATCAAAGAAACAAGTAGAGGAAACTAGCCCTTTGATTTCATTCGGTTTTGACTCTCCAGAAATATTGGAGCAGCCGAAACAGAAAGCAAATCCTTCTACTGCTCCAAAATCAGGTATTGCAACGGCTACTACTACAGGATTCTCAGGCCCTCAGCATCAGAAGACTTCCAGGGTGATAGATCTGGAATATTCTGGATTCAACAGCCGCCGAGGTGCTCGAGCCAGCAACCAGCCGGGTTTTTAAGTCAGCAGGCGCCGAGAGTCTCGGTACAACAACCTATATCTCAACAACGCTTTACGACGTCAAACCTTCAAGAGCCTTGGACTCAGTAATCAGCGGCACCTACTACTCAAGTGCTACGGGGATCTTCAGCTCAACCATTTCGAGCTGCTCAGGGTCCCCAAGGATCCTTATTTTCTAACCCTACTGTCTCTACAGGCATATTCCCAGGTTCATCTCAGGAGATGCATGAGGGAGACTTCATCCTTATGCAAGTGGGGACCACAACTGAGCCGACTATCCTTAGAGATGCTGAATATGGACCCAAAATCTATCTTCAAAATTCCAGGGCTGGTAACAAATTTGATAATTTTTATGCTAACTCTAACCAAGGAACTGTGCAGGATGCAGGTGTCAACCCGACTATTGCTAGGGAACTTCAGAAGTTAAAGGACATGATCTCGAGTGTCCCTGTTGTTATCTGTCACACCCCCAAATAACCACTAACGGAGTTTATACCTTTAAGGGGTGCGGCTAGACCAGGATCCACAACCATTAGTTACAAATACTAAATGAATCAGAGTTAGTTCAAAAATCAGTTATAAAGTAAAGTCTCAAATACAACGCAGCGGAATAAAATATTGTCTTAGCACTAACCACGTGCTTTACAAATTCTTTGTTTAAAATTCCCAATTAAGTTTAACAGAAATAAAGTTGTCTTCACGTGCCATGCCAACCTGCTCCGGAATACTACTTAGCGATCTGCAAAAGTTTAAACCACGCAAGTGTCAACCTAACGGCTGGTGAGTTCACAGTGGGCTTGTCATGCATTGGCCCAGTCTCATAATCATAATTTGTATCAAGGTATACTTACATAGTATTTATTTATGGAAAACAATGCAAAATGTTATGTCTTAGTTTATAAATGAATTGTCCGTGACCTACGTCATCGGGTATGAACTAGTTTTGTAAAGTTAAAGTGCTCAACCGATATCGCGGGTAGCTAATCCGTTGTTCCATGCACTAAGGAGGTTTGCACCAAAGCTGACTATAATTTATTGTAGTGGCCGTGCCATCTAGTACTGCGGACCTACGTCATCGCGGTTTTACCTCCCCCGTGTCCTCTCGGGATCACGGTCAGATAGGCTGATATTGTACCTCCGTGCACTCCCCGTGCCACGGGGCGGAGTTTGTCAAACTCCAGTAGATCTACCCAACATCCCCTCGCTTTACAATTAATGGTACATTTAGTTGAGGACTTTTAAGTTTTCAAGGCATCCTTAGAAATCATGTGATATCATGTGGTTTAGACTTTAACCTACACTAGCCATATTAAAACGGTTTACTGGATTCTCATGAATCTCAAAAGTGTTTTCAGTTTCGTTTTAGAAATCATTGTTTTGGTAATTCGCAAGTGCTTTCCATAAAGCACTTCAAGTTCATCAAGTGGGTGCCGAGCACTCCAAGTTTTCAAGTTTATCAGGGAGGTGCCTAGCACTCTCGAGTTTGTCAGCATTGTTTTACTTTTAGGTATTCGGTGTGACCCAAACGGGTTCACGGTAATCGGGTTAGTGACACTCACCTTTGGTTGCACTGCTACACTTGCTAATATTCCAAGTATGCTTAATGAAGACCTATGAACACGTTTAGGTCTTAAGTATTAGTTTTGTGTCTAATCTTCACTTAACGTCACTATGGCCCATAACATAGCACGTTGGAACTATGACTCGACATACAGACACACGACACCGATGGTTGATCATCAATAAGGGTTCACATATTACAGAAATCATAGCATGTATCATCATGGCATAATCATGCAAGTCATGGCATAATATTCAAGCAATTTGCACAAGTTTGGATTTTTAGTCTCAGTTTCGCTAGCAGTTTCGCTGTGTGCACGGGCAGCACTTTCGCTAGGCAATACCCGATGACACAGTTTCGCTAGGCTAGTTTCGCTCGAAACTGTTGACACAGTTTCGCTAGCCTAGTTTCGCCCGAAACTGGTTTGAACTTTCGTTCAGAGAATTTCGCTCGATAGATTCGCTCGAGCTGGTCTGGTTGGCTTACCCGGCGACACTGCAGTTTCGCTGCATAGTGTCGCTGGATGAAGATATGCATAGTTTCGCTGGACAGTTTCGCCCAGAGAACACCACAGTTTCGCTGGTCGCGAAAAACATACGGATCAGCCTAAAAATCAACCTAACAGCTTCTATTTTACATGCAATTCATTGTTTAGCATACATAGGCATTTACCAACATAAATTAGTAAGCTTTAACACCTTAAACATGCATTTTGTCATCAAATCACCCAAAATACATATAAAACCCTAAAATGGCTAAAATAGCATAAATCTTTATCATGGATGGATTTCACACGTAAAGTTATCAACTTTATGGTAGATCTAGCAATCCTAAGCAACATATCAGAAGATCTAACAATAACACAGAGATCTAGGCATGCTTTATGAAGAAACACATAGAAAAGTATAGAAAATGGCATAAAGGAAAGGTTTTGAGACTCACGATTCGATCAGGGAATCGAATGGATGTTGTCTTGGGCTGAGATCTTGGTTTCTCTTGATGGTTTTCGGCTGACCAGATTTCCAGAGAAGAATGTGTGTGTTTGTGGTGTAAATGAGGCAAATAGGAGAACTAGGGTTTATTAAGATTATTTATATCAGGGGCTAGTTTCGCTGGCAGTTTCGCTGGCCAAGCGAAACTAGCTCTGGTCACATTTAACTGATTTGGTTTAGCTGGCTATCGGGCGACACTACAGTTTCGCCCGGTAGTTTCGCTGGCTGCACAACTCAGGAAATTTTCACATAATCAAGGATTTACAATTCGTCATGCTATTCATAATATTAAATCATGCATTTTGAATCATATTGCACGTAATGACGACCATAATGAATACATAGCACATATGGGCGGGTTCGGTGATCAACCAAAGGACGTGGACGTATTCGGCCTAGTTAAGTATTAGTTACTAAGTTAACACTTATAACGTAACTAACGGAATTTGTCTAACGGAAGTAAACCTTGAAATTCTCGGATGTCACATCATCCCCTTGTAATTGGAATTTTCGTCCCGAAAATTATTCTTGTGTCGTAACGTTCGCAGCATCAGCTGTCGTTGTTGCTGGGGAAAGAAAGCAAAAGTTTTAGGGTCGTCACATCCTTTCGCCCGGTAGTTTCG
>JBCNJP010000009.1:39101482-39132729 GCA_039602395.1 Deinandra increscens subsp. villosa
CGACAAAGTACTATTGAAGGTATCTCCCTGGAAGGGAGTGGTACGCTTCGGAAAGCGTGGAAAGCTGAATCATCGCTATATCGGTCCATTCGAAATCATTGGGGAAGTAGGCCCGGTGGCCTACCGATTACGACTCCCTGCAGAACTCGATGGAGTTCACAACGTGTTTCACGTCTCGAATCTGAAGAAATGTCTGGCTGAAAACACCGAAATAATTCCTTTGGAGGAATTGGAAATCGATGAACACCTGAGATTTATCGAGCAACCAATAGAAATCATGGAAATCATTGAACACCTGAGAATTGGAAAGCGTGGACCTGAATATACTTGGGAACGAGAGGATCAGATGAAGAAAAAGTATCCTCACTTGTTCGAGCAAACGTCCACAGAAACTCAAGGTATGATTTAATTTTGGGGACCAAAATTCCTTTAACAGGAGGAGGATGTGGCGATCCTAAAACTTTTGCTTTCTTTCCCCAGCAACTACAGCAACCACGACAGCTGAGGCAGCGAACGCTACAACGCAAGAATAATTTTCGGGACGAAAATTCCATTTACAAGGGATGATGTGACATCCGAGAATTCCAAGGTTAACTTCCGTTAGACAATCTCCGTTAGTTACGTTATAAGTGTTAACTTAGTAACTAATGCTTAACTAGGCCGAATACGTCCACGACCTTTGGTTGATCACCGAACCCGTCCATATGTGTTATGTGTTTAGTTATTTATTGTCATTATGTGCAATGTGATTTAAACGCATGATTTAGTGTTGATAATAGAATGTAAATTGGCCACTTTTGGTTTCCAGCGAAACTACCGGGCGAAACTGCAGATTCGCCCGGTAGCCGGCTAAACTGTTTGACTCACATGTGTTCAGAGCCAGTTTCGCTTGGCCAGCGAAACTGCCAGCAAAGCTAGCTCCTGATATAAAGACCATAAAACCCTAATCTTCATCATTTTTCATACTCCACACTAAACACACACACACTCTCCTGGAATTTCTGGTTAGTCGAAAAGCACCACGAGCCAACGTGATCTCAGCCTCGAGACATCATCCATCCGGACCCTAGATCGAATCGTGAGTCCCAAAACCATTCTTTATGCCTTTTCTATGTGTTTTCTTAAAAAGCATGCTTATCTCTTCATGTAATCACTTGATCTTCTGATATGATGCCATAATGAAGATTCATGCTAGTTAGGTCATTTTAGGTTTAAAATGTGTTTTTGGTGATTTGAATGTGAAAATCCATGTTTAAAGTGTTAAAACTTATTGTTTAATGTTGGTAAATGATTATGCATGCTAAATATTAAATCACATGAAGTATGGAAGCTGTTAGATTAATTTTTAGGCTGATTCATGTGTTTTTCGCGACCAGCGAAACTATGTGTTCTCTGGGCGAAATTATGTAGCGAAACTGTTTATGCATTTAGTGATACTATGTAGCGAAACTGTAGTGTCGCCAGCGAAACTAAGTAGACCTGCTCGAACGAAACTACCGAAACCTGAACGAAAGTTCAAACTAGTTTCGAGCGAAGCTAGGCTAGTGAAACTGCGTCAGCAGTTTCGGGCGAAACTAGCTAGCGAAACTGTGTCATCGGGTAATCCCTAGCGAAAGTGCTGCCCGTGCACACAGTGAAACTGTGTAGCGACACTGGTTAGCGAAAATGAGACCAGACCAAAACCCAAACTTGTACAACTTGTTTGAATGTTATGCTATGACTTACTTGATTGTGCAATAATGAAACATGCTTTGATTTCTGATCTATGTGAACCCTTGTTTATGATCAACCATCGGTGTCGTGTGTCGGTATGTCGAGTCGTAGTTCTAACGTGCTATGTTATGGACCATAATGACGTTAAGTTAAAGATTAGACACAAAACTAATACTTAAGACCTAAACGTGTTCTTAGGTCTTCGATAAGCAAACAATATTTGGATTTCTTAGCAAGTGTAGCAGTGCAACCAAAGGTGAGTGTCACGAACCATTTACCGTGAACCCGTTTGGGTCACACTGAATAACTTAATAAAAAAAACAATGCTGACAACTTTATGAGTGCTATGCACCTCTCTGATGAACTTGAACTTAGGAGTGCTTGGTACCCACTTGATGAACTTGAAGTGTCTTATGGGAGACACTTGTGAAATACTTAAACAACTATTTCTAAAACAAAACTGAAAATGTTTTCGGGATTCATGAGAACCCAAAGTAAACCGTTTTAATATGGCTAGTGTAGGTTAAAGTCTAAACCACATGATATCACATGATTTCTAAGGATTTCCTTATAACTGAAAAAGTCCTCAACTTAATTGTACCATTAATTGTAAAGCGAGGGGATGTTGGGTAGATCTACTGGAGTTTGACAAACTCCGCCTCGTGACACTAGAGGTGCACGGAGGTACAATATCAGCCTATCTGACCGTGGTCCCGAGAGGACACGGGGGAGGCAAAGCCGCGATGACGTAGGTCCGCAAAACAAAATAGATGATGGCGCTGCCACTACGAAAATTATCAGTCAGATTTGGTACAAACTTCCTTAGTGCATGGAACAACGGATTAGCTACCCGCGATATCGGTTGAGCACTTTAACTATACAAAACTAGTACATACCCGATAACGTAGGTTACGGACAATACTTTTACTAAACCACAATACTATGATTATGGATATCATTAAGTATTGCTTTTCATAAATAAATAAATATTTCATAAGTATATGTTGACACTATTATGATTTTGAGACCGGGCCACTGCATGACAAGCCCACCGTGAACTCACCAACCGTTAGGTTGACACTTGCGTGGTTTAAACTTTTGCAGATCGCTGAGGAGTATTCCGGAGCGGGTTGGCATGGCACACGAAGACAATTTATTTTTAGTTAAACTAAATTGAGAATTTAAAACAATGAATTTGTAAAGCACGTGGTTAGTGCTAAGATAATATTTTTCCGCTGCGTATCTTGAGACTTTAATTTATGACTTGCATTTGGACTAACTCTGATTCGTTTAGTATTTGTAACTAATGGTTGTGGTCCTGGTTTGCTCGCACCCCTTAACGGTATAAACTCCGTTAGTGGTTAATTGGGGGTGTGACATGGCTGTTGTGCCTCCATGCGTGCAGCAACATAGGGATCACGCATATCGTGGGAAAACGGTGGGTATGGTGGGGGAACAGGGTGTCCGGGAGCAATGGCGGCTGCAGTGGTGGCTGCTGTAACAATAGGGACCTCGACCATGGGCTCGGACTCGTCCGGGCTGTTGCTAACACCGGAATCATAGCTAGCCCGAGCTTAAGCTGGACAGGAATAGACGTGGTGCTCATGGTGCTGAGAATGGTAGCTAACAGAATGGCCTGCTGAAAGTTCGATAACCAGATGGTTACCAAACTGCTGCTGATTCGGGGGCTCCTGCTGCTGTGGCGGCTCAACCTCATATGCCTGCTCCTCAGGTTCCTCGTCATCATCATCGTCAAGATCCACGAGTGGGGCTGCTGCTGCTACGGCAAACCCGGCATCAATCTCCTCCTGAGTCAGTTGGATCTGTGGCTGAGGGCGAACAGACATACGAGCTCCAATGCGCTTCCGCGGTGGCCGCGGAAGTTCCTATGGCTGCTCCTCCCGATGTGGCGTGTTCCGAATGAACGCTGAAGGAGATACGACATAGCCCGAAGAATCGGGGCTCAATGGAATAACCGGTCGGCTAAGACCTGCTTCCACCTTCTTCTTTCCTTTTCCGCTAGATCGTGAGGATAATGATTTGCTTCGACCGAAAACCATGCTTTCTTCAGGGTACCTGTCAAATTGAAAGTCAGTACAATATACAAGATATCAAATCTCCCATGCATGCCTAGGGTACCGTTACCCTAACTCACACTAAGGACGATGTGTCCTATTACCCAATGCAAAAGCACACAAGGAGGGACTTTTGGTTTACGTCGGTCTGCTTGGATTCAGCAAGTCTTAGTGTACCTGTGGGTAGGAATGGCAGTCTGCAGTTCTGTAACTACTACCGACCTTACACTAATCCTTGAGATCCTCCTAACACACAAACCTTCACCTAGGTCCAAACAAGGGAAGACTATCAGCTTTCGTATGTATGCTAGGGTTCACTGAGTCTTAGTGCACCTGTGGGTAGGAATGTCAGGTTGCAAAGCTGAAACTACCACCGACCTTACACTAAACCTCAACTACTCCCTAGCACACAGACGTCCACCTAAGTCCTACACTTAGAACCGAGCATAGCCTTAAAGTTCTTTCTTAGAGGTTCAAGCATAGGGGCTCTAAGAGTCACGTAATCTGCTGGAACCTTGGGCTCTGATACCAACCTGTCACACCCCGCCCCGCCGCGCCCTGCCAGGCGTGGGGGAGAGGAGAGTGGGACCGGCCGCCCATATCAGAACACGCGGAAGCAAACAGATAGATGCAAGATCACAAGGTCAACACACACAAACGGACGACCCGTCCAATACAAAATCAAATACAAACTATAATGGACTTAATATGTTAAGTCTTTAGTATTGCACATTAGTCTACGCCCAGGCAGAACCTAAGGCTACCAACACAGTCAAAGGAAAAGACAACAATAACAAAGGATAGTCATGATGGGGAACAAATCCCAAAATCAACCAAATCAACCCCAACGGGTACAAAACCCAACTCGTCCCTAACATCCAAACGTGACATCCACCCAAAGCTTTACTTACCTGCACATGAACCAAAAATACGTCAACAACAAAAGTTGTTGGTGAGTCGTAGCGTGTTTGACTCAAATCCATGTTTCCATAAATCAAGTAACAATATTGTGCCTGTTATAAATTCCTATGGTTAAACCAGCACTCCGGGGGTACGATCCTACGGTCGCACGCCTCCCTTTGTGGACTAGGCATATACGCCATCACCCGACCCCTAATGGATCCAACAAACGGGTATGAGACACCTTGATCTACCTCTACAGCTGTATTGGTGCAATATATGTCTTTGTGGCCTAACACTAAGGCCCAAATTAACCATACTAATCAACATGAACGTCTCGTAACATGCGAGTTTAAATTTATAACATGGTAATAAATACCTAAGCACAGTAACAAACAAACAAGCAATAGTTTGACATGGTTCATGTACACCCCAAAACGTTAAAAAGTTAAAGTAGGGGAAAAGCTATCAACTCACAGATGAACAAGCGGTGGATCAAACAAACGTCACAGGGCACGAGAATCCAAACGTCCAGGTGTATCACAGTGCCAAGTCTATTATAATGATATATGCATAATTATATCAGAACCTATCCGCAACTATAACCGCTTAAGCAATTTGTAGCAACAATAACTAACCAAATGGGAGGTTTAACAACACTCCTGGGAACATACCGAGCGGACAACAAACACCCGACGAGATCATAGGGCCCCAACCGGGAAGTGAAATATCTTTACTAGAAACCAACATGCCCATACTCGTGAAAATAACCAAACCGGGTCGCTCGATATTGCCCAAAACACAAAACAAAACAAAACAATGAAACTGTCCAGGGACACATGAGGACTGCGCGTAAACCAGAAAAAACATCCCATGCGGTCCTCATGGGTGGTCAACAAACCACGTTAACTTTCCAGGCTATGAGGACCGCGAGCATACCAACAAACGAAACCCATGCGGTCCTCATCGACTATTTTGTCATTTAGTGAATTTTTCCCATTTTGCATTTTTAGCTCGTTTCGACAACGGGGTTTTGTTCTAACATGTTCCAATAGCTAATACTTAAATTTTAAGGCTTTGAGGCCGTACCAAAACAATGTTACAAGTCCCGGTTAGACACAAAATGTTCATAATTCAATTCCATTGCAAAACCGACAACCAAAATCATGTTCCAAACCAATGGTCTCCACCTAGGGACTGATTAACTCAGATTTTAAGGCTTTAAGCCACTGAGATGCCCAATGTGTCATTAACCCATTATTAATAATTCCAAAATGCTCGGTTTTCGGGTTAAATGCTAGAATACAACAAAAGGGGTCTCCACCCATTGGACCAACTCTCTTCTTGTGACATTTTAGCCACTGAGATGGTGGGGATTCCCTGACCAAGTTCCAGATTCTCAAACTAAACACAAAACAACAACATGCATGCATCAAAGACTTGTACCTTATGCACCAATTCTTGTACCGAGCTTCTCCAAGCGGGTTTTCACTCTCTCCAGCGTCCTAGTACATTCAAGAAGCTATTTCCAAGCTTGCATGCATCATCAAACACTGATTTAGAGGTGGTCTTCCTCAAAAATATGACCTAGGGCAAACCGAACACATATCTTACCTAAAATACCTCATGCTTGCTCCCAATGCGCGTTGATCATCCTTGATCGCACATGCAAGCATCAATTCCTAAGAACCAACACTAATAAGTGAGGATCCCCAATAAAACTTATCTTGAAATGGAGAAACAAGAGGAGTAGGAGATTACCCGAGCTTCGTATGTCTTGAAAATGGCTTAACCTTGATGATTCAAGCTCCCCACAACCGGATTAGGGTCTCTTGGGAGTGAAATGGCAGAGAAAACTCGAGTTCTTGAAGTGAAGAAGTGAAAAATGAGCAGAAAATGAGTAAAACTCGTTTTTATAGTGCTGGGCGTCGATGAGGACCGCGAGAGGTGCACAAACATACCCCTATGCGGTCCTCATGGGTCAAAAAAGTACGCGGATCCTGACCCGGAAACCTGACGGGTCATGAGGACCGCGAGAGGTTGGACCAGAGAGGGCATGCGGTCCTCATGCCCTCCAGAAAAAAAAATTAATTTTTTTTCTTTATTTTTCTTGTGATTTTATATTCCGAGATCAAGGTTTTTACCATAGGTGTTACATAAGGATCCTGAATTACGTTTCTTTACTAACGATTGCTTTTCCCCTTTTGTTTGTTATTCGCAGGTTAACTCCAACATGAATCACGTGTCCTAAAGACTCGGTCAGCTAACAGAAATGTGGACTAAGTGGACTTCAAACGACTATGTGGGAGACGTGGAGTTAGTTGCCGATATTTAGGAGGATTAGTTTCTATGTAATCTTATATATATTGAGCTATAGGCTTACACACAACACACGATACTCGCTATTAAAACTCTATGTAACACTTTGAACTCGAGCTCACTTCATTTATACTTAAACACTTTCCGATTATGTAAAAGTTTGAGGCAGCAGGCACTTTAAGCCGGCTCCCGAGGTTTTTTGCTAGGCTCCTTGAGGATACTCAAGAATTCCTGGATTTTTCCCTCATTACATCCTCGTGTCAATCTCCAAATTTACAGTTTCGTCTCTGTTTACATCAAACACTCTACCTCATCAACTAATTGCTTAGGCAGTTTTTGCCCAAAACAGCTACAGCAGATGAAATACCTGCATCATCAGATTGGAACATATTAAAGGTAGAAGTAAATGACTCAAGGTCATACATACTATTTGGAGCAGCATCTCTTGTGTTCTGAGTGTGCTCATTACAAGTAACGTTGCACGACTCAATAACAACTTGAGTTCTTCTGTTGAACACTCGATAGGCAGCAGATGTCGTCGAGTATCCAACAAAATAACCGTCATCCGCCCGAGGGGAAAATTTGGTTTACTGATCTGACTGAATTAAAACAGTACAAGCGCATCCGAATGGTTTTAATCGTTTTAAGTTAGGATTTTCTTTTTAAACCAGTTTGAATGGCGTCTTGTTAGCATGTTTGACCAAGAGTGTTATGTTCAGAACGTAGCAGGCTGTATTGACAGATTCTGCCCAGAAAGATAACTTTAAGTTAGAGACAACAAGCATTGTTCTAGCAGCCTCGATGATAGTTCTATTCTTCCATTCAGCCACTCCATTTTGTTGTGGTGTATACGGTGAACTGAACTGTCGAGTTATGCCTTTTTTCACTACAAAACGCGTCAAATATATGATTCTTGAATTGCGACCCATTGTCTAATCCGATGATTCTAACCCGCTATCTGCATATGCTCTCGATTCGTGTGACAAAATCCTTCAAAGTTTCAGCTGTCTCAGACTTCTCTTTCAGGAAGAACACCCACGAGTATCTAGAGTAATCGTTTGTGATAACCAGGCAGTATGACTTTCCCCCTAAACTCTTGATGCTCACTAGCCCGAAGAGGTCAAGATGGAGTTGCTGAAGTATTGTTGTCGTTCTACCCTGTGTCTTTGGCTTTTGGGACGTTTTGTGTTGTTTACCCTTCAGACATGCTACACAGTTGTCGATGTGGATGAATTCCTTCTCTGGCACACCGTCAACGTGTTTCCCCCTAACAAGGCAGTTCATGTTTCAAAAGTTCACATGCCCCATTTGCCTATGCCATAAAGTAGAGTCATCTTCTGATGCCTTTGCCAAGAAGCATGCTACAGAACCAGTCGGCCTTGCAGCAGACATATCCAAAGCATACATGTTCCCTTTCCGTTTTGCACGAAATAGAATCTGATCTTCAGGAATCATGAATCCAGGATTCAGAATATAGCATTCACGGTCATCGAAGAACATCGGCATCTTATTGTCATAGATTTGTGATACACTTAGCAGGTTGGACTTCAGATTGGACACCAGATTAACCTTATCAAATGAAATTTCCCCATTGGTCAGGAGAACATTTCCAATTATTCTACCACCCTGAACATCACCTCCAATGGCAACAGGACCACCATGTGATATTGTTTTGACATCATATAGCAGGTCCTTGTTCTCCGTCATGTGCATGGAACAGCCACTATCCAAGTATCACGTGTTGGCAGCACTATGGGTCAGTCCCTGCACATGAAAAGAAAAGAGATTAGTTCAGAGATGGACCCTGGCCAGATTGACCAGGTGCTTCTTTTTAGGTGCATTTTCGTTGGCGGAGCAGTTGGTGGTGTTAAGACTATAGCAGGAGGAGTTTGTGAAGCTGTAATATTTGGTCGAGGAGCCTAGACGGGTTGTTGCATCATAACAGGCCTTGGCATGAAGGCAGGCCTTGGTCGAGGCATCCAAGATCTTACAGGAAAAGGATTTGGTGCAGTCATCCCCACTGATTGTTGAACTTGTGGCCTCAAAGCATTCACATTCCTTCCCAAACCACGAGGGACATACTGGGCTTGGTTAGGAACATAGGGTTGGTTCGGGTAAGATTGCTGAAACATGGTGTCAAACCGTTGATCCATGTAGTCCTCACCATAGTTCCCACAATACATTAGAGCCAATTGATTTCCTTGTGGTACCACTTGTTATTGCTGGTAGAAATGAGCAGGAGGCACTGGAGCGTTGTTGAAAGCAAAATAACCTGTGTTGTACACACACACCCTTGCATCATGGTGTGGATTCCCGTAAACTGTACATCCTAATGTCTCAACTGTCCCGCTAGGGTTAACCACAAGAGGTGATTCAGCAATTTGTGGAGCCGTTGGTTGTGGCTCATTTGACATTGCACCTCAGCTTTATCAGTGTCAGTGACAGTCTTCTTCTTCCTCCTCCTAGTTTGTTTCTTCTTCTTTCACGTATTCTCACATTCAGGAGCATCAACAGTAACATCATCTAGCTCGACCACAGCAGGCTAATTTTCAACACTTGGTTGACCAATCAAAACAGGTTCATATTGAGGTCTCTTTTTCTTAGGATCATATGTCTTGAATAGTGTCATTGTTGATTTCCCAGCCTCATTGGGAGCTGTGTTGACAGATGCTTCACTTGGTTTGACAAACACGGGTGCAGAAGGTGATTGTAAGACCAGCTTATGTGTGCATAACTGTCTTACCATGTTTTAAGGCCATTTTGGCAAAAGCACAACTAAACTCATCATCATTGATGACTTGCTGAACCACAAGTTTCTCATTTGTAACCTTCTTCTTTGGCTTGCGCCTCCGAACGGTTTTAGTCCTTTTTGGAATTTCATTTATGTTGAAAACATCATAATTTTCATTGAACACAAACAATCGACTTTCAGAAGTGTTTTGTGCACACAAATTGAGAAACTCGGTTTCAGCAGCCTTTTGCACATATGCTTCTGAGATACTGGTGTTAAGAGAATTTAAGGAAATTGCATCAAAATCACCGAATTTAAGTGTTTCATCAATCGGTGGAAGACCCGAACCAGTTTTGGTGTTAGCCAATTGGTCGTCAAACGATTTGATTTCAGAGGCACTTAGAATCAAACTGGGGTCAATGAACTTAATGTGGCTCTTTGGATTGATTTTGGTCAATTCGGGGACACAAAGATAATTAAAATTTAGAGGATGTTCGGTAGCATTATCCAGTATCTCCCGAGTAAGACCTAAACCAGATCTAAAACACGACATTGTGTCCTTTGCAACCACACTGCCTAAAGTTTTAGGATTCAATTTCATCAAATCGATTGTTTCTCGAGCTTCAGCATAGCTGTTTCTCAGAGAAGTCAATTTATTTAAAAGATCAACAATTTGGATTTTTAAGTTTTATTCAGTGTGCTTCATGAATTTAATATCATCCTGAAGTGATTTAATTTTGACCAGAAAATTTTGTTCATTTGCTTGAAGAAGTTTGATGTGTTGCAAACACATCCGGTTTTCCTAAGTCATTTGTTATGAGTTTGAGTCTAATTGAGTCGGTTTTGCATTTGTTTTAGTTGTTTTTAGTTAAGTTTGAGTCTTTGGGTCCTTTTCATATTTTTATGTAAGTTTTGCAGTTTTGATGAAGTCCCGAGGCCTCGAGAGAAAGTTGGAAGAATAGAAGAAAAATAAAGAAGTGCTAAACAAGTAGGTCTAGGCGTATCGCCTGGAACCTGATGAGTGGGAGGCGATACGCGCGGAAGTAAAAGGTCAACGGAAGCTTTAAGTCGGTTTGACCGACTATTTTGTCGCGGAGCAAGATCCAGGCGTATCGCCTGGGTGTTTCTGGTCTGTAGGCGATACGCTTGGAGGTCCAAAACCAGCAAAAATTGCCAAGTCGATATAAAATCAAGTTTAGGGTTTGTTTCCGTCACTCTCGACGTCCAGACGACTCCATAGACTCTAAGAGGCGATTTCGGAGGCAGAGGGGCTAGGAATCAAAGGGAGTTCATCGGTGGATCGCATCTTCACTAGGAATCATTAACGGTTCATCGATTTCTTTCTTTTATTCGACAATTTTCTAGACTTGATCATGGTTGAACTTAAAGATCTGATTTTTATTATACTTGCTGTAGTTATCATGATTATTGGCTAAACTTGTCATGCCACCTAGACTCTTAGGATGACTATGATCTTTTGACGATTTCTATTCGGTTTTGACTTATTAATTGATGTTGCACTTTTATTAAAGTCCAATGATTATCATGTTTGATGCATATGTGTGTTATGAGCAGATTATTAGTTGATTGTTGATGCTTAATTTACCCGCGAATGTCTTTCGGTTTAGGTAAATTAGCTAAAGTAGTTGACTTTGGGGTTAATTGCTAGAGTGTAGTTAGGGTTTCCTTGACTATTGCATTGATACTTGATTGATAACTTGATTGTAATGTGCTGCTAAACTGGAGACTTAAAAGGTACAGGTTTAACGGGTAGTTGGGTTGGTTAAAGTTCTAGGGTTGCATTATCTCAAAAGGAAATGTCCTAGGGTTTTGTCTAGCTTGGTATTCCGTGTCATTCATGGTAGTTATTGGTAGCTCCTGTTAGGTCTAAGGTGCCCGAGATTAGGTTCGGAGGTGGTTAGGTCTAATTGAGGTAGGAAGGACTTAAAAGGTGAACTCCTGTTCGAGCGTTGGAAGTGTAGCTAGGAAGGACTTAAAAGGTGAACTAGCCACCATCAGATTAGTCATAACCGAGTGAAGTTGTCATTAGTGATTAGGATTCCGAGTCTAGGTGGTAGCTCTTCTTGTTCCTGAAGGTTGTCTCTAAGTTTCCTGCTTTCGTTTGTTGGTTGAGTTGTTAGGTAATTTTAGTTAATCAAATCTCAAATCAAAACCCAAATTACTCAGTATTTCCATTTCTTAGGTCCTAGGTTAGTTTTGTCTATAGAGTTTCTCTAGGGTTCGATATTCCCGGTCTTGCCTTAGCTATTCTACTATCCGATAGGTACACTTGCCTTAGGGTTCGGTTTAGTTTAGGTATTTTCGGTAAAATTAGGTGTGTCTAGGTCTAGGTTTAGGTCTAGGTTTTGATAGTATTTTTAGAGTCGTTCCGAGCACATCAAAGTTCAACTTGGCTCTCGCTCCCTGCCGCCCTAGCATGCAACTCAAGGTTGTATGTACGGTAGCGAGCGACAGCTTCAAGACATTTATCAGAACACAAAGATAATTTTACCTCATCTGGAATTGTTCCTTTCTGCACTTCAAGAAGACGCTTGCTAGATTCTGTTTCAACCTCAGACGAACTCACAGTAGTAGCGTTTTCGACAGACAGAAATCATTAGGAAACAGAGGGTTAAATTCGACAGACTCATTAATCTCTTCTCCATCTGAATTGACCAATAGTGCGTAATCTGAGTGGCTTGAAGGTTGGGATGTTGAAGAAGATGTCCAGTTGTAGTTACCACCTTCAATTGAGACCAATGGCTTTCCAGAGTTATCATTTCTTTGAACAAATTGTGAACTTGACTATCCAGGATGAGAGACATTTGAATTTCCATTATGTGGCTTTTAATAGAATGAGCTGCCTTGCTTCTGATAAGACTGGTTTACGTTGCCAGCTTGTTTTTGAAAAGCCTGATTTCCTCCACCCGAGCTTACAGGAAAATTCCACGTTCGTGGTTTTTGACATTCACGCACGAAGTGTCTGAGCTCCTGGCAGTTGTAGCATTGAGTCTTTGACTTATCAAACCCAATGTTGGCGTTTGAAGGAGGTTGAAATGTCACACCCTGTAAAATTTTGTGTCGGGATGTGAACCAGCGTTATCACAGTCAAGGTCAAGAATGTACTCTGGATGATTCAACAACTAGAGCCGTTTGGAAGTTGGTAATTGTTTGGAGTAAATTTTGGAGTTTTCAAATCATTACGCAGCGGAATTTAAGTAATGAGTTACACAAATTGTTTTAAGTTTCACAAAACAATAGTTTTCAAAAGATTTTTGAGACATGACATCGTCAGACGTTATGCCAAGAAAATCTCCAACGGCTACAATCCTACTCCAGAATTTATTGAAAGATCCTAAATGCAACAGTCATCAAAGCAGGTCCAGATAGGTAACAGCAGAAATGTTAAGCACCTGAGAATTCACATAAGAAAACGGTCAACAAATAATTTTGTTGGTGAGTCACACAGGTTTAAAGTAGCTAGCTTTGAAAAGTATACAAAAGTTGTTATGAAAGGTTGTTTATGCTATTCTTGACAAAATCAGATAAGACTTGTTGAAATGTTACCATATACCCTGAATTCCGAAACTGACTGATTACCCACCCTTGGCATCTTTGTCCGGCGGATACCGCAAAAGCAAGATATAACAATTTGTACCCTTTGACTAATAAAACGGAGTCATGATTGGAGCGACCAAATCAGAGCAGGGGCGTTAACCCAATAGATCTATTCAAACGTTACCGTTTCATATGATAATTAATCGGATTCAGTTAATAGTGGGGTTTGGTTATAACATGAATAAACATGAAATAAAAGGTGTGGACGGCCGAAAGGCACATGTAACAGATAGGTTAACAAAGTCTAATTTTCTAGCATAGTAAAAGTAATATGAATTCTCCCCCAAGTAATTGAAAATAGTTAAAGAGAAAAGGGGCCGTGAAAACTCACATGATTCAGTGATGGAAATCGGTAGCACGATCAATGAAAATGCAAGCCTAGATAATTATAAGACGTGCAATATAATAAGTAATTGGGTTGACATTAATGTCACTCTAATTAGGTAGGTCAAGTCTTGACGTCATGGTAGCCTTAGGGTTAAGTGATTTGAAAAGTCAAAGTAAGTGTATCCGGTTAAGTATTTATTTGGAAATAATGTAAAGTATATATTTTTAATTAAATAAAATATATAAAAATTCCCAAATAATATTTAAAGATGGTAAATATTTATGTAAATAAATATTAAGTCAAAATGAGGGTTTTCATATGAGAAATTGATTAATTTCACTAAGTAGTTGAAAACCGGGCGATCTTACGGTAACCGCCGATTATACGATATTTATCCGTTTAAGTTAGAAATCAACCAAGTATAATAAAATATGATTAGTTTCTGTCCAAAATGGGTAGATAAATATTTCAAGTGTTGGTTTGCATTGGTTTTGCCGGTTTGATGTAACTAGTGTCGGTTTTGCCGTTTTGGTCCCGTTTGCCCGTTAAATGATATCATTAGGTTCCTAAATTCACCATATATGTTTGTAAACATGTTTTTACCATTAAAATGACCCTATAAGTTCATTTGGACCAGATTTGGGTTTTGTTACAAAAATGGAGTTTCCGGGTTCGTCGGGTGTCGGTTTTAGTCCCGGTTTGTGCCCAAATTCAAGTAATTTATAAAGGGATCTTTTGTCTATGTCCTAGGTTCACTTTAACCATCATATCCTACTGTTAAAAGTCTAAACTTTCTGGTCAAAACGGATCTTTGGAAAAAGGCACTTTCTAGGGTTTACAAAGTGTACTTTTGTGTGTAAAAGGTTCCTATGGTGAGTTTAAGTACAAGCAAACTTTATAAGGTCTAAGATATCATGTCTTGGCTATATTTTCTGTTTAAAAACGTGTCATAGGCATCAAGGGGTCAAAAGTTGCAAGATCTACACATATTACATGATAAATACAAGTTTAATGACTAAAAATGCAAACTAGGCAAATACTTGTGTAAAAGTCTAACCAAACTAATTCTTGAACATAATAATGTGAGTAAATACTATCATGAGTTTCTAGTAACAAGATCTATGGTGAAACATGGAGATAAACACAAGTAAGTAAGCTTTTAAAGTTCAAAATGGTGTTTAGACAACAATGTGAGTCAAGACTTGTAAATGGAGTGATCTAGTTATGATAGAATACTAGGAATACTTGCTAGAACAAGATTTAACTAAGAAAAGTGATGATGGAACCTTGTTGAAGAGATGAATGGCCGAAAATGATGATGATGAGTGTTGTTCTTGAGTGTTCTTGCTTCCTAGTACCAAGAATCATCCATGGAATGAGAGATTGAGTAGAAAATTTAGAGAGAGAGTAGAGAGAGAGAGGACTTACGGTTCTAGAGAGGGGAGGGAGCAAAAGAAATGTTCTCCAAGTGTTTGTGTTGTAAATGAGGCTAGTCAAGGAAAAGGTGTTTAAGTATGAGGTTTAAATGAGAAAGGGAGTGTTTGGTTGTGTGTGATTCGGTCCCAAAGAAACCGAGAGGGAGAGAGATCCGAGAGAGGAGAGAGAGAGACGGGTTAGAGTGAGAGATGGAGAGAAAGAGAAGGTGTTTGTGTCTTGATTTGAGATAAATATCTAGTAAAGTGATAAGGTAAATAAAGTCTAAGTGTTTGTGTGTGTGTGTGTTAGTTTGGAACCGAAAAGAGAAGGGAGAAGGGCTCGGGTTCGAGCCTTCTTCTTGGCCGGTTCGAATGGGCTCCAAGGGGTTAAAGAGGTGTCCAAGCTTGTGTTTTATGTGTGTTTATTAGTAGTAAAGTGCAGATTTCCTTTGAGAGGGAGAGTGAATTCAAATGGGAGGGAAATGAAGATCCAATGGATATTAGATTTGTTGTCATAGGAGACAACCTTAGGCTATGTTGTCAAAAGGTCCATAGGCATGTTGGAGGTGATGGAACAAGGCAAAGAAGGTCAAACATGGTACAAGAAGTAACTAGCAATTTAAATGGGGAGGTGGTGGTTTGGTTGTATCGTAACCGGCAAAGAGAAAGGGACGGGTTGCGGGTTCGAAACCCGTGGGGTGACCGGGTCGTGAAGAGAGAAAACGAGGGAGAGGGGGCAAGGTGATGGTTGGTTTAATCGTGAAGAAACGAGAGAATTAAATAAATCAAAACGAGTCTCGAAGGTTTTATAAAATATTTATTCACGACGTTACAATTTAAATAAAAATAACTTAGTTTGGAATGAAAACACTCAAAGGTTAATAACATGAAATTATTACGTTGCATGTATATATATATTACATGCATGTGAAAATACGAGTGTCGTGGACGTTAATAAAGTTAAATAAAATGTTTTGGACGTAAAATATATTAAAGTTTACGTAGGGAATGGATCACAAGTCTCGTTTCGTTGTCGTCGTCTAAACACGTTGTCATTTTATGTGAAATAGTTTCTGTAAGTCATAAAATGATAAAAAGTGATCAAAGTCTATGTTTAAATCGAACGTATATGATAATGATTAATAATATATTCCAAGATGATGGAATAATGTTTAACGTGTACCACATAGTTTGGTAATTTTGATAAACGATTCGGTTAGTCGCTTTATTATTATTGAAATTCCAGCGACCATTCCGTGCAAAGAAGTCTTCATGTTCAATTATTGTTTACAACATGAACTAAGGCTACGTCAAGGCTATGTTCCTATTGTAAATGAAAGTGATTATGATAAAATTGGCACGTTGCATGTAAATAGTTACGTAACACGGTTAACACATAAGTATATATTATCGTTTTAAGTCCTTGGAAACTTACGGGTTGTTACATCCTCCCCTAGTTGGGAGAATTTCGTCCCGAAATTCAGCTTGTCATCATGGCTAAGCGGCTGCTACAGGAAAGAGGTGGGGATACTTGGCGCGAAACTGGTCTTCGCGTTCCCATGTGAATTCCGAACCACGGCGGGAGTTCCAACGAACTTTAACGAGAGGTATGCGCCTATGCTTCAATTTCTTGACTGCGCGGTCGACGATCTCGGCCGGTTCTTCAACGAATTGTAAGGATTCATCCAAGTGTATCTCATCGAGGGGAGCGGTAAGGTCTTCTTCGGCAAGGCACTTCTTTAGATTACTGACGTGAAATACGTTGTGAACGTTATTAAGCTCGGGCGGCAGAAGTAATCGGTACGCGACAGGTCCTACTGTTTCAATGATTTCGAATGGACCAATGTAGCGAGGATTTAACTTGCCACGTTTGCCAAAACGTATGACACCTTTCCACGGGGATACTTTCAGTAATACTTTATCGCCTTTCACGAAGGATAAGGGTTTACGACGGTTATCAGCATATGACTTCTGGCGATCACGGGCGGCTTTCAAGCGGTCACGAATTTGAGTGATTCTTTCGGTGGTTTCAATCACGACTTCTGGGCCTGTCAGTTGGCTATCACCAACTTCGAACCAACAGATAGGTGATCGGCACTTTCTTCCGTACAATGCCTCAAAAGGTGCACACTGGATGCTAGTGTGGTAACTGTTGTTGTACGAGAATTCACACAGTGGCAGATGTTCATCCCAGTTGTTACCAAAATCAATGACACATGCACGCAACATATCTTCGAGAGTTTGAATCGTTCGTTCGCTTTGACCGTCAGTTTGCGGATGGTAAGCCGTACTCATATCGAGGCGAGTACCAATGGCTTTGTTCAAAGACCTCCAGAAATGAGAGGTAAAACGACCATCTCTGTCGGATATGATAGAAATCGGGGCTCCATGTCGAGAGAATATTTCCTTCATGTACATCTTCGTTAGATGCTCTACAGAATCTTTCTCCTTCATGGCGAGGAAATGAGCAGATTTTGTCAAACGGTCGACAATTACCCAAATGGAATCGTTACCCTTGCGGCTCTTGGGTAACTTGGTGATAAAGTCCATGGCAATGCATTCCCATTTCCACTCGGGGATGATGGGTTGGACGAGTAATCCGGAAGGCTTCTGATGCTCGGCCTTAACTTTGGCGCAACTTAAGCATTTACCAACGTACTTAGCGATTTCCCCTTACGTGTTCGGCCACCAATATAGCATACGCAGGTCGTGGTACATCTTATCGGCTCCGGGATGAATGGAATATCGGGTTTTATGGGCCTCGTCAAGAACTAGGCTCTTGAGATCTCCATAGACGGGTATCCATAGACGATTAACGAAATATCGCAATCCATCAGGTTTGGTTTCAAGGTGTTGCTCCATGCCACGGAGACTTTCGTCTCGGATGTTTTCGTCATTCAAAGCTTCAGTTTGGGCTGCCAAAACCTGAGTGGCGAGCCCGGTATGAATGGTCATGGCAAGAGATTTGACACGAAGGGGTTTGACACGTTCCTTCCTGCTCAAGGCATCGGCAACGACGTTAGCCTTTCCAGGGTGGTACAGGATTTTACAGTCATAGTCGCTGAGCAGTTCAATCCATCGGCGTTGTCTCATGTTCAACTCCTTCTGATCTAAGATGTGTTGAAGACTCTTGTGGTCGGTATAAACCTTACATTCAGTACCGTAGAGATAGTGTCTCCAAATCTTAAGGGCGAAGACGACGGCTCCGAGTTCCAAATCGTGAGTAGTGTAATTCTTCTCGTGAACTTTTAGCTGTCGCGAAGCGTAAGCAATGACCTTGTCTCGTTGCATTAAGACACAGCCTAAACCTTGATGTGAGGCATCGCAGTAAACACAGAAATCTTCACATCCTTCTGGTAAGGACAGTATGGGCGCGTCACACAGCTTTTGCTTAAGTGTCTGGAAAGCTTGTTCGGCTTTGTGGTCCCACACGAATTTCTTGTCCTTTTGCGTTAAGGCGGTCAATGGTTGGGCTATTCTGGAGAAGTTTTCGAAAAATCTTCGGTAATAACTGGCGAGTCCAAGAAATTGTCGTATCTCGGAAGGATTGGTAAGCGGACTCCAATTCTTGATAGCTTCGATTTTTGTAGGATCCACGTGGATTCCAGCTGCGTTGATTACGTGGCCTAGGAAATGCACTTCTCGTAACCAGAATTCGCACTTTGAAAACTTGGCGTACAACTTCTCGTTCTTCAACAGCTCCAGAATAAGCTTCAGGTGTTTCTCATGTTCGTCCTTGCTACGCGAATAGATCAAGATGTCGTCAATGAAAACGATAACGCATTTGTCGAGGTACGGTTTGCAGACACGATTCATCAAATCCATGAAGACGGCGGGCGCGTTGGTTAGTCCAAAGGGCATAACGAGAAATTCGTAGTGTCCATAGCGCATACGAAACACAGTTTTCCCAATGTCTTCTTCACGAACTCTTAGTTGATGATATCCAGAACGAAGATCGATTTTCGAATAGTAACTGGAACCTTGTAACTGGTCGAACAGGTCGTCGATTCGAGGGAGTGGATATCGGTTCTTTACGGTAAGCTTATTCAGCTCGCGGTAATCGATACACATCCGGAAAGATCCATCCTTCTTTTTGACGAATAGAACGGGAGCGCCCCAGGGAGAGAAACTGGGTCTGATAAAACCTTTGTCAAGGAGTTCTTGCAACTGATTCGACAACTCTTTCATTTCAGACGGGGCTAGACGATAAGGGGCTTTTGCAACGGGTGCAGCTCCGGGTACCAGATCAATGTGGAATTCTACTTGCCTTGAGGGTGGCAAGCCTGGGAGGTCATCAGGAAAGACTTCAGGGTCGTCTCGTACGATGGGAACGTCCTTAAGTTTCTTCTCCTCGGATTGGCTAGCGGTAATGTGAGCTAAGAGGGCAGGATATCCCTTGCGCATAAACTTCTGGGCTTTCATGCAGGAAATGATGTTCAACTTAGTTCCACTACGGTCTCCTTGAATTGTCAAAATCTCACCGTTTGGAAGGGGTATTTTGACCTCTTTCTCGTGGCAAATGATTTCCGCACGGTTTTTAGTTAACCAGTCCATTCCAATAACTACGTCGAAGCTTCCTAATTGAACAGGCAATAGGTCGATAGGGAAGTGATGACCGGATAGGTCCAACGAACAATTTGGGAAGAGTTCATCGGTTCCAATTTGCTTACCGTTGGCTAACTCAACTATATACTTAGTGTCCAATTTAGTTGGGGTGACATTAAGAAGGTCTCTAAATTCACTAGCCACAAAGCTTTTGTCGGCACCGGTATCAAACAGTACAGAAGCATAATGATCATTGAGTAAAAACGTACCCGTTACCGTGTGTGGGTCCTGACGAGCTTCAGCAGCATTGAAGACGAAGGCTCGTCCTCGAGCAGGTTCACCTCCAGGTTTCTTGAGTTTTGGGCATTCATTCCTGAAATGACCAGTGCTACCACATTCGAAACAGGTGCCCACGGGGTGCGTTTTGTTCGAACGGTTGGGACAGTCACGGTAGATATGGCCTTTCGCCTTGCAGTTTCTGCAGTAAATGTTGCTACAGTCCAACGTGTGGTGCAAATTACATTTTCCACACAGGGGTAGACTCCCTGTGTAACCGGACTTCTTCGCATCAGGGGCCGGTGCGGTTGCAGCATAAACCTTCGCAACTTCAGATGATTTTCCAGCAGAATCAGATGGTTTCCTCCCCTTTCCATCATGACCGCGTCGGCGTTTGCGGTCGGATCTCTGATGACCAGTGGGAACAGGGGATGAGGGTACAACTTTGGGTTCAGCGGTCTTTCGAGCAAAAGACAAACCCTGACGATTTGCTTGGTACGTCAGATTATGAGCCAAGCGGACAACATCTTGAAGTGTCACGGGGTTGGATGCCATGACGCTTCCTTGGATGGCGGGTGAAAGACCCCAAATGTATCTTTCGAGTTTCTTGTGAAGCGGGGTCACCATGGAGGGACATAGATGGGCCAACTCATGGAATCGTCGTGTATAGGCGGCGATGTCAGAACCAGTCATAACTAAATTCCAGAACTCAACTTCTAGTCTTTGCAGTTCTTCACGTGGGCAGTACTCATCTCGCATGAGCACTTTCAGTTCATCCCATGACATTCCATAAGCCAGTTCTTGTCCAAGAGATTCGGCGTGGGAATTCCACCAAGTGAGGACGCCTTCTCCGAAGACGCTGGTAGCGTACTTGACTTTGTAGTACTCCGGACAGTTGCACATGCGGAACACAGATTCCGTTTTCTCGAACCAGCGGATCAAACCAACTGCCCCTTCAGTGCCCTTGAAGTGCAGGGGCTTGCAGTTCATGAAGTCTTTGTACGAGCACTCTCGAATACCTGAAAATCATGCCAAATCCTTGAAAGCAATTCTTCGTAACTGCCATCATACTCATTCGTTAGATGAGGAAAATCTTAGTCTTACCACTAGGGGATCCAGCTCGTCTTCCATTGGAGGCGGATGCACGGTCAGCTTCAGCGGCCGCAAGAGCGTCAGCTACGCGTTGATTGACTAGTGCTTCGATCGCGGCAGCATCCATGGTCGGAGGGTCGGAAGTGTCGCGGTTGGTCCTAACTCGTGGCGCACGTCTCGGCATACTACTTACATTTACAAGATAAAATAAAAGTAAGACAATACGCATAACAAATATAAGTCAACACAGACGACATATATATGTAATCACATCATACCATAACACATTCTAACATAACATAGCATATCATTACATCACGTCTAACAGTAGAGTCATAAGTAGCATACACACCTACAACATACGATACTTGTCCTACAATAGTTCATACACGATTGCAAACATTGTCGGGGTGATATTACAGTTTTCACCAATTACAAGTTACAATACATCATAAACATATAAATAGGGCTATAGTTCCCCAACTACTACACTCCACTAGAATGGTCCTCGCTCGATCAGGTCAAGGATGTCACGAATCTGGATGATGGTGTCGAGCAGCAACCGGATGATCTGTGCGAAATCCTCTGCAGTAGGGGCACCAGCAGCAAGAGTCTGGACGGCCTGGCGTGCCGCAGTCGCAATGCCAACTGCATCTGACAAGTGTGCGTGAAGGGTATCAAGGGCATGGTCCTGGGTCATGACACGACTCTCAAGAATGGTCAGGCGAGTCTCCAAGGCAGTGATGGCAGCAGGTGGTGCAAGACGGTGAACAGTGTCGTGAAGGCGACGAATCTCCTCGTCACGACGTGCAATACAGGTAAACAGCGATAAGACCAGGGACTCAATAGGGATACCCGTCAAGATAGGTGATGGTGTACTGACTCGAACAGGCGGGGGTGAAAGCGGCGGTGTGTCAGACGCGACTGAACTAGCAGGGGTGCGAGGGGTAACCGGTATCTCAAAGGTGTCAGTAATGGTGGACGACTCACCGATCTCGAAGGTGCTATCAGAAAACTTCACCCGTTTCTTGGGTGGAAGAGGCTCAGACTCAACTGGTGTGTCACAAGGCTCGGGCGATCGGGACCGTTTGCGGGACGGTTCCGAGTCACATACAGGGTCTACGGTACGCTGGCGGCTGCGGAGGATCGACTTACGCGGAGTGAGCATACGAAGAGGGCCGGTCGGGGTGGAACGATAGGGACGAAAGGATGGTACGCGTTCAGGCGAGGGAAGGTCAGATGCAGCAAGCGTCACGACTAATGAATCTCCGTTCCCGTCGGGTCCTGTCTCAGTGATATCGACTGTGTAGGGCGCATCTTCTTCCTCGGGATCCTCCTCTGGCTCTGTGTCCTCCTCATCGGGGCCTTCGAGTACACTGGTGGGTGATCGCGGGGAAGTCGGGGCTTCAGTGGTACCAGGTGAGGCAAGCGTTTCGAGATCGATGCTGAACTCCATCTCCGAGTCAGACGATAAATCGATGGGTCCGTTGGTTGCCATGCTGCGACAAAGTTTCCAAGTCATGGTGATAATATATATATATAATGTGCTATGGATAATACTCTAAGGGTTGGGGAATGCAAGTTGTAATGTATGCAAGTAAGTTTGACAGAGCTTAGGTCATAGTCTAGACTCTAAACATGCAATCTAGTTCTATAACCTTGGCTCTGATACCACTCTGTCACACCCTGTAAAATTTTGTGTCGGGATGTGAACCAGCGTTATCACAGTCAAGGTCAAGAACGTACTCTGGATGATTCAACAACTAGAGCCGTTTGGAAGTTGGTAATTGTTTGGAGTAAATTTTGGAGTTTTCAAATCATTACGCAGCGGAATTTAAGTAATGAGTTACACAAATTGTTTTAAGTTTCACAAAACAATAGTTTTCAAAAGATTTTTGAGACATGACATCGTCAGACGTTATGCCAAGAAAATCTCCAACGGCTACAATCCTACTCCAGAATTTATTGAAAGATCCTAAATGCAACAGTCATCAAAGCAGGTCCAGATAGGTAACAGCAGAAATGTTAAGCACCTGAGAATTCACATAAGAAAACGGTCAACAAATAATTTTGTTGGTGAGTCACACAGGTTTAAAGTAGCTAGCTTTGAAAAGTATACAAAAGTTGTTATGAAAGGTTGTTTATGCTATTCTTGACAAAATCAGATAAGACTTGTTGAAATGTTACCATATACCCTGAATTCCGAAACTGACTGATTACCCACCCTTGGCATCTTTGTCCGGCGGATACCGCAAAAGCAAGATATAACAATTTGTACCCTTTGACTAATAAAACGGAGTCATGATTGGAGCGACCAAATCAGAGCAGGGGCGTTAACCCAATAGATCTATTCAAACGTTACCGTTTCATATGATAATTAATCGGATTCTGTTAATAGTGGGGTTTGGTTATAACATGAATAAACATGAAATAAAAGGTGTGGACGGCCGAAAGGCACATGTAACAGATAGGTTAACAAAGTCTAATTGTCTAGCATAGTAAAAGTAATATGAATTCTCCCCCAAGTAATTGAAAATAGTTAAAGAGAAAAGGGGCCGTGAAAACTCACATGATTCAGTGATGGAAATCGGTAGCACGATCAATGAAAATACAAGCCTAGATAATTATAAGACGTGCAATATAATAAGTAATTGGGTTGACATTAATGTCACTCCAATTAGGTAGGTCAAGTCTTGACGTCATGGTAGCCTTAGGGTTAAGTGATTTGAAAAGTCAAAGTAAGTGTATCCGGTTAAGTATTTATTTGGAAATAATGTAAAGTATATATTTTTAATTAAATAAAATATATAAAAATTCCCAAATAATATTTAAAGATGGTAAATATTTATGTAAATAAATATTAAGTCAAAATGAGGGTTTTCATATGAGAAATTGATTAATTTCACTAAGTAGTTGAAAACCGGGCGATCTTACGGTAACCGCCGATTATACGATATTTAAACGTTTAAGTTAGAAATCAACCAAGTATAATAAAATATGATTAGTTTCTGTCCAAAATGGGTAGATAAATATTTCAAGTGTTGGTTTGCATTGGTTTTGCCGGTTTGATGTAACTAGTGTCGGTTTTGCCGTTTTGGTCCCGTTTGCCCGTTAAATGATATCATTAGGTTCCTAAATTCACCATATATGTTTGTAAACATGTTTTTACCATTAAAATGACCCTATAAGTTCATTTGGACCAGATTTGGGTTTTGTTACAAATATGGAGTTTCCGGGTTCGTCGGGTGTCGGTTTTAGTCCCGGTTTGTGCCCAAATTCAAGTAATTTATAAAGGGATCTTTTGGCTATGTCCTAGGTTCACTTTAACCATCATATCCTACTGTTAAAAGTCTAAACTTTCTGGTCAAAACGGATCTTTGGAAAAAGGCACTTTCTAGGGTTTACAAAGTGTACTTTTGTGTGTAAAAGGTTCCTATGGTGAGTTTAAGTACAAGCAAACTTTATAAGGTCTAAGATATCATGTCTTGGCTATATTTTCTGTTTAAAAACGTGTCATAGGCATCAAGGGGTCAAAAGTTGCAAGATCTACACATATTACATGATAAATACAAGTTTAATGACTAAAAATGCAAACTAGGCAAATACTTGTGTAAAAGTCTAACCAAACTAATTCTTGAACATAATAATGTGAGTAAATACTATCATGAGTTTCTAGTAACAAGATCTATGGTGAAACATGGAGATAAACACAAGTAAGTAAGCTTTTAAAGTTCAAAATGGTGTTTAGACAACAATGTGAGTCAAGACTTGTAAATGGAGTGATCTAGTTATGATAGAATACTAGGAATACTTGCTAGAACAAGATTTAACTAAGAAAAGTGATGATGGAACCTTGTTGAAGAGATGAATGGCCGAAAATGATGATGATGAGTGTTGTTCTTGAGTGTTCTTGCTTCCTAGTACCAAGAATCATCCATGGAATGAGAGATTGAGTAGAAAATTTAGAGAGAGAGTAGAGAGAGAGAGGACTTACGGTTCTAGAGAGGGGAGGGAGCAAAAGAAATGTTCTCCAAGTGTTTGTGTTGTAAATGAGGCTAGTCAAGGAAAAGGTGTTTAAGTATGAGGTTTAAATGAGAAAGGGAGTGTTTGGTTGTGTGTGATTCGGTCCCAAAGAAACCGAGAGGGAGAGAGATCCGAGAGAGGAGAGAGAGAGACGGGTTAGAGTGAGAGATGGAGAGAAAGAGAAGGTGTTTGTGTCTTGATTTGAGATAAATATCTAGTAAAGTGATAAGGTAAATAAAGTCTAAGTGTTTGTGTGTGTGTGTGTTAGTTTGGAACCGAAAAGAGAAGGGAGAAGGGCTCGGGTTCGAGCCTTCTTCTTGGCCGGTTCGAATGGGCTCCAAGGGGTTCAAGAGGTGTCCAAGCTTGTGTTTTATGTGTGTTTATTAGTAGTAAAGTGCAGATTTCCTTTGAGAGGGAGAGTGAATTCAAATGGGAGGGAAATGAAGATCCAATGGATATTAGATTTGTTGTCATAGGAGACAACCTTAGGCTATGTTGTCAAAAGGTCCATAGGCATGTTGGAGGTGATGGAACAAGGCAAAGAAGGTCAAACATGGTACAAGAAGTAACTAGCAATTTAAATGGGGAGGTGGTGGTTTGGTTGTATCGTAACCGGCAAAGAGAAAGGGACGGGTTGCGGGTTTGAAACCCGTGGGGTGACCGGGTCGTGAAGAGAGAAAACGAGGGAGAGGGGGCAAGGTGATGGTTGGTTTAATCGTGAAGAAACGAGAGAATTAAATAAATCAAAACGAGTCTCGAAGGTTTTATAAAATATTTATTCACGACGTTACAATTTAAATAAAAATAACTTAGTTTGGAATGAAAACACTCAAAGGTTAATAACATGAAATTATTACGTTGCATGTATATATATATTACATGCATGTGAAAATACGAGTGTCGTGGACGTTAATAAAGTTAAATAAAATGTTTTGGACGTAAAATATATTAAAGTTTACGTAGGGAATGGATCACAAGTCTCGTTTCGTTGTCGTCGTCTAAACACGTTGTCATTTTATGTGAAATAGTTTCTGTAAGTCATAAAATGATAAAAAGTGATCAAAGTCTATGTTTAAATCGAACGTATATGATAATGATTAATAATATATTCCAAGATGATGGAATAATGTTTAACGTTTACCACATAGTTTGGTAATTTTGATAAACGATTCGGTTAGTCGCTTTATTATTATTGAAATTCCAGCGACCATTCCGTGCAAAGAAGTCTTCATGTTCAATTATTGTTTACAACATGAACTAAGGCTACGTCAAGGCTATGTTCCTATTGTAAATGAAAGTGATTATGATAAAATTGGCACGTTGCATGTAAATAGTTACGTAACACAGTTAACACATAAGTATATATTATCGTTTTAAGTCCTTGGAAACTTACGGGTTGTTACATGAAACATCTTCCTCCCAGTCTTTCTGAAAATTTTTCTTGTTCTTGCAGCAATCATACCGGTCTGCCATTTAATATCGATCTCTTCCAGATCATCAGCAGATATTTGGTCAAGATCTTCTTGACAAACAGTCATGCTCTCAACGTTTCCTGACATTTGAGAGTTCATGCAGGCCAGGAAAGCATTACACAACTCTTGATCCAAGCTGGTGTTGTTGGTTGAATTTGGTGCTGACTGTTGAACCAAGTACCCAGAAGGTGGTTGTTGAACAAATGTTACATTGGAAGGCTGATGAGTTGCACGTGATACAGATACTTCAATTTCAACAAGAGCTGGTACAGGAGATGGAGCAATTGCAGTCAGTGTTGAGTCAGAAGAATTGGAAAACCGATAATTCTCCTCACAGGCAGAGGCAGCAAAAGCAGCATTAGGAGCCGAAAAAGATGAGCTCCTTGAAGTCACATTGCCCATGAGCGACTTACCAGTACGTTCAACTTCTCTGACTTCATAGTCTCGAACCTTGTCAATCCTATCCAGATAGTCAACCTTGGTTAGATCAGTGCTTTCAATCAGATACATGACATAGGAGGAAAATTCTTAAGGAAACGAATGCAGAATCTTCCTGATGATATCTCCAGAATCAGGACGAATTCTTTTGTAGTCATTTCAGTAATGATTCTGCAGAATCGATTGACATGAGTTTCAAATAACTCTCCATTTCTGTGAGCAAAAGTGTTGAAAGCCAATCTCAATTTTCCAAGTCTTCTTTCTTTAGTGGCAGCATTGCCTTCTTACTTTTTCTCCAAGCCAACCCATATCTCATGACCTGAGGTGGCCTCTTTAAATTGATGAAGTAGATCATCATTAAGAGCCATCTTAATGCAACCTAATGCACGCTTATCAATCTTCATCTGAGCATGTTCAGCCAAGGTTAACTTGTCCAAAGGTTTTGGAATCTTCTTCTTGGGTATCGGCGGGTCAGCAACAGTGACAGTAACTCCAAGAGCAGTAGCTTCTTCAATTTCAAACACAGCAGGACCTTCAACAATTGAAGTCAAAAGATCAAAGTCAATATACTCAAGAAACAACACAAACTTTCATTTCCAATCATCAAAGTCACCTGCGCCCATTAGTTTTGGTGGACGATTTTAACTCTGCACGACGGGATTAAACTGGGTGCCTTCAGCCATTGGAAGTGAGAAACACAAAAACTTTGGCACAAACTTGCTAAATTGATGAATGGTTCATACAGATTGAACGATTGGTTCAGAATGCTCGAATGCTTGTAGAATGCTTGAACTCGCATAAGATTCACAAACAATAACAAGTATATTTAGTCATTAGCAAGTGAGATTTCCACAAAAAATTTGAAATGTCAAATTTCCACACTTAGCCAAATTTTGAACAACTTGTTCTTGAGCAAATTCAAACTTCAAAAATCAAAGTTTAAGAAATCTGTGTTTTAGGGCATTAATAGTCTCGGAATTTATGTAGGATCAATTGATTCAACTAACACAAACTCCAAAAACCTCTCTAAATGACCTAATTTAATGGAATAGTAAGATTATTTGAAGAACACCAAAACCGTGACTTTTGGCCTCTAAAATCTTCAATACTTGATGTTATTGAGTGTAATTAGTGCCTACCAATTCGGCTTTAGGTGTTATAACCTCGCAATCCATCAAATTTTAACAAAGAATCAACATTTGAACGAATTTGAAAAATTTGCTCAAGTACAAGTCCATAAAAATGGCGTAACTATCCTTGGCTAAACCCTAGAAATTTACTAAATGGCATGAAATTTGTAGAAATCTGAGTATTGAATTGTGTTCATTGAGTGATTTCTACCAAGAATCAACTCAAACAACTAGCAAAACCAACTGAAATCGACAACTCATATGAGATTTTCTTCATTTTGAGAAAAATCTCAAAAATGAAGAACATGGCTCTGATACCAATTGTCAGGACCAGATTTGAGCACAAGTTTCTTATATGATTTATCACACAAGTGCGGAAATCATGTGTGATGGTCGATTCGGGTTGAATCTGCATCAATGCTCACCCATTGATGATTTCTAAAGCTCAAGAACCCACACTACACCAAGAACACACACACAAAAATGCTCTCTCTATAGAATAATCCAGGAGTGGCGTATTCCAAATAGGGTTTTCTCAACTGTATATATACTACTAGATAGAGCATAGGACATAATGAATGTTTGACACAACAATCATTACATAGATTTCAGCAATGAATATTCCATTAGACAGACAAGTTCGCTAAGCATTAAACAAGTTCGCTAGGAATTAACAAGTTCGCTAACAAGTCCGCTAAACAATAACAAGTTCGCTAAACACAAACAAGTTTGCTAAGAAGTTCTCTAAGCAATAACAAGTTCGCTAAACAATAACAAGTTCGCTAACAAGTTTGCTAAACACAAATAAGTCTGCTAACAAGTTCGCTAAGCAATATTAAGTTCGCTAACAAGTTCACTAAGAACAAAACAGGTTCACTAAGATCATGAACAAATCTGCTAAGTAAACAAGTCTGGTAGGAATTAATTAAGTTCGCTAAGACATGTATATTGAAAAATCAACAAGTACGCTAAAAGTAAAACAAGTCCGCTAAATACAAGATCAAAAGTTCGCTAAGAAGAAACAAAAGTCCGCTAATACAGAAACAGAATTTTACTAAGTACGAACAAAAAATCTATTACAAAAGCAAAGTATCAATTCTAGATAAGGCATCAAGAGGTCTTCACCAGCAATACTCAACGGTGAACGGTTTGTGTTGCCAACAACCAAAACGGGTTCCAACAAGTTTTCGGTTTTGGTAAAGAGTTATTCTAGCACATTGAACTGATTTTTCATAAATTATTCGAAAATGAATGCATCACAAGCTATTCCTATGATACCTATATTAATGAAATGGAAAGATTATCATGACTGGAAAGTTGATTTTGAAATTTACATCAATAAAGATTTGAAAGATTTTTGGAAGATAATCGATAAGCAATTCAAATGGCCTACTGATGGAAGGGACATGTAAAAATACATCGACATATTTCTCAAGAAGAAAAATATTGATTTTCGCTAAGACCACTGATTAACATATATCATTAATTTGTACTTTGTTGTCTTCATATTATGGCTTGATAACTGGAAATATGCCAAATACTGATCCGTTTAACGAAGATTTTGATCAGATAGATTCTGATAATCTTGAGAAAATAGATCTGAACTGGTGTATGGAAATGTTAGTTCAAAGAGCAAAGAGTTTCATGAAAAGAACTAGAAGAAAAGATTTATATCTTGAAGGTCACATTGCATTGGATAAACAAAAAGTAAAATGTTTGAAATGTTCCAACTTTGGTGATTTCGCTCGTGAATGTACTAAGCAAAAATGAGCTAATCCTTCTACGGTCAAAACTACTGATAAGAATTCTAATCTAAAAGCCTTGGTTTCTCAAGATAGTAAAAAATATGACTGGAGTACATAGTTTCCTGATGAATCTTCATTTGCTTTTACTACAATTCATAGTTTGTTGGATTCTATTTATGCTGAGATAGAAAAGGCAGCTTTTGATGCTATTATGGAAACTCAGTCAGAACTTGATTTCATTGAAGAATCACATCAAGCTTACATGAAAAATGTTAAGATAGAACAAAGTGATTTTGAATATAAATCTAGTGGATATGAATCTTTATGTGATATTCGTTCACAAAAGGATAAAAGAAATCAAGGTTTGACAAAAGAAATTGAGTTGTTAATTGATGGAATCAAAGGCAAGACAAATGAAGTAGTAGACTTTAAGATAGATGGAAAGGTTGATTCAAGAATCATCATTTCAAAATGAGAAGTTTTCAAATCTTCAAGCTAAAACAGCTGATAAAGAATTGAAATTTCTAATTGCTACCGAGGAGTTAGAAAAGAAAATTATCTAGTTGTCTAAAGTAAATGATGAGTTGAAAAAAGAAGTTGAAAAGTGGAAACAGAAGCTAAAGAAACTGAAGCTAGTTTTAATGATCTATTTGAAAAGTCAAAGATAATGCTTGACGTTCCGAACAAGAAATCTAATAAACTCGCTACTAAAGCAGTAGGTTATCAGAATGATAAATCTAAGACTTTTGAAAGATAAAAAAGTGTTCACAAGGCCGACCTGATCGTTGTTCGTTTGACGTTCTGCTTTATTTTCTTTGGTGTTTCGTATAACTCATCAGACTTTCTCTTCGTGTCCACAAGACTGACCTGATTGTTATTGAGTTATACAATTTCAACTTGTTTTATTTTCTTATTTTGTTAAATTCGAGGCCTTATCTGCGTATCGAAAGATCGACCTTAAGATAGACGATTTAACGTTCTTATTTCTTTTTGCATGGAACACAGTTGAATATATCATGTATACAATTATTATGTGATAAATCACAAATGAAATCACAAAAATGTGATAAACAAAAGCATATCTGAGTATGTCTGATAGTGTGGGGTACACTGGTTAATGCAAATATAATCAATACCTTAACATATCCAGATGTTATGTGTATGATTTTGCCTGAGTTAAAGTTGGACAAATTATATCTGCAATCGACATGGTTTATGTGCTACAATAATCGAAATTGAAGTGTCTTTTAGTGTGTTATGTCCAAATTTGATCCCAAGTCGTAATCTTTCTTGCAAAAGAAAAAACATATTGTCTGATTCTGTACTGCATTTACTTTTCTTTTTCAGAAAATATCAAAAAGATTTTAGGTGTGTTTTGATATAAAGTTTCTAAAAGTCAAAAATATTTTGCTTTTTATTTGTTTTCG
>JBCNJP010000009.1:39133229-39365773 GCA_039602395.1 Deinandra increscens subsp. villosa
TCAAAAACTGTCTCAACAATGGCTCCCAAAGCAAAAGCGAGTGGCAAGAAGCCCATCGGTGACTTGAAATTCCCTGTAGAGCATAACCTGGTGGCATGTCTAGAACCACCAAGCAAAACTGACATCTACAACAGCATGATAGAGTTTATCAAAAGTTCTCATCTTCATCATGCGCTCACTGTGGAAGCGGAAATTTTTGAAGAAGTACTGGAAGACTTTTGGTTTCATGCTAGGGTTACCGAAGGCGAAAATGGTAGTGACAAAATTGTGTCAACTGTTCAGGGGAAAGAAGTGGAAATAGATGAAGCAAAAGTGCGAAAACTGTTGAAGTTAAGGGATGAAGGTGGATATGAAGCGGTTGACCACAACAAATATCTCCGCTTGTTCAGATATCTTGGATATGGTGGTACCCTGCAGAGCAAAACCATCAAGAAAGGGCAATTACCATACAAATGGAGGTTCCTGTCACACACAATTCTAGTGTGTTTATCTCCAAAGAAGGGCGGATTTGACGAGCTTGCCAGCGAACAAGCCTCTGCCTTCTATGCCGTGGTAAAAAGTGAAAATTTTAATTTTTCAAAACTCATTTTTCAAGCCCTAAAATCAAATGTCCAATCTGAATATGTTTACCTATACCCCAGATTTTTAACTTACATTCTCAAAGAAGAGTACCCCCACATTGTTTGGCTTGGTACAATTTTACAATCTAAACTTCTGAATGAGAAAACATTTTCAAACTTGGCTCTAAACAAGTCTGCTTTTCTTGGAAGGGACACTGACTATCCCTTGCCAACTCCAAGGCAGTTTACAGATGAACCTGCTACTTCAGAGGTTCAACCGGAAACTGCAGCAGCAACTGAGCCACATGCTCAAGATGACAGTGCTAGAGAACCCATAACTACTGAACCCACATCTGTCCAAGCTTCCTCTACACTCAAAACTTTCCAATCCAAAAAAAGGAAAGCTCAACCAATCACTACCACTGCCACCTCCTCATCCAACTCACCTCCTGTCATTTTCAAAAGACAGAGAAATGTGGTCACTAGGTCTCCTCCACCTAGCACCACCAACCAACCTGCAGCTTCTAACGCCGCCCAAGGCAAAAAGCCTAAGCGGAAACTGGTAAAATTGGGATTATCTCTTAGGGATGAACCTTCACTTGAGGGGGAGTCATTAGAAGCATATGTACCTTCCCCATCTGAACATCATTCACCCCTACAACCCCTGTCACCTAGGAGTGACAGTGCTATCAATCTTGGCTTAGATGAAGGTGTTATTAACTCACCTGCCTCATTACATGAGAACATCCTGATAAGCCAAGACCATGTAGCACTGCAACCCCACTCGTCACCGGAGGTGAATCTCAGGAGACAAGAAGAGATTCATGCCAAAGGGCTGCTGCTGCCCAAGTATCCACACTGGATCTTGGTGTCAGTAGTAACATTAATAAGACCCAATTTGCGATAATCTTCTCTGAATCAGCACCTAGAAGTCCTTTATTGGAACCAAGGGCTGCTGAAACAGTTGAAGAGAATCCCTGGAGCCAAAAAGCCATGGGTACCAATGCTGATCAATCTTGGATTGATAGCTTGGTTTTGTCCAAGGATACAGGTAAAAAGCCAGTTGAGGATAGCTATACACTACCAGAATTGACGAAATTGTACCTCTCTCTGCAAGCACAGGTTGAAACTCTCAACACAACTGTTGCAAAATTGGTTCAAGCTGCTCCTACTCAAACTGATGCAGGCCCTTCAAGCCCTATCAGAGATGCTAATAAAGTTGTTGAAACTATTGAAGCTGATACTGTCAAATTGGGGGAGAAGATACCCTTAAGGCCTGTTATCACATAAATTGAAGAAGTTCAGAGGATACCAGCTGAAGTCAGAGCCACAGCTTGCCAAAGAATCGGTGTGAATCCCTTCTCAGTTGAAGACAGTTGGGTGAACATGAGATGCAGTCAACTGATTGCTATTTCTCCTTTTGAGGACCCCAATCTCACTAGGCTGGTACAGTCATCCATGTTGATTGCTGGTGCTCTCCTTGAGCACATCAACATGATCACGACACTCCTCAAATATGTCATCTTTCCGGCTGAAAGAGCCAGTGATCAAGTTGTAGGAAACATTGCCTCCACCAGCAAGGCAGCACATGATATTGAAGAAAGCACTGCAACTGTTGCAGTTGCTACAATGACTGAAGGGGAAGATGAAAATTTGATAGGTGAAGACGAAGGAACAGAGGTATTGGAGATTGCTGATAAAGAACCTAAAGTCACCCAACCTCAGGTGGTGACTGATGGCCAAATTCTGGTTCAAGCGGAAGTTCAACCGGATGTTTAACCGGAAGAGCAAAGAAGTGAAGGGGCAGAGGATATAGCCGCAACTTTAATAGCCTTAAGGAGCACAGAGCCAGTTCAAGCTGAAGAACCTGTTCAAGCTGATATTGCTAAAACCTTTCAACAGGTAACTCGAACTCCTGAAGCTGAGGCTGTAGTGAAGATGGTAGAAGACGCCAAAAGGGTAGCAGAAGATGAGAGGCTAGCCAAAGAGCTTCAAGAGGAATATGATCTGTATCTGCAAGATAGTGTTTTTGAAAATCTACTTGAAGAGGCAAAGACTAGGTCTTTCAACTGGTGACTGAAGGATTATAACTTGGATGCAGTGTCTGATGCTGTTAGGCAGAGGTTAATTTCCATTGCCTCTCAATTGCCTACCAAGCTGATAAAGAATGATGAGAATTACCTACTGCTGAAACTATAGTGACTGTGGTAATTCTCATCATTCTTTATCAGCTGAGGCTGTAGTGAAGATGGTAGAAGACGCCAAAAGGGTAGCAGAAGATGAGAGGCTAGCCAAAGAGCTTCAAGAGGAATATGATCTGTATCTGCAAGATAGTGTTTTTGAAAATCTACTTGAAGAGGCAAAGACTAGGTCTTTCAACTGGTGACTGAAGGATTATAACTTGGATGCAGTGTCTGATGCTGTTAGGCAGAGGTTAATTTCCATTGCCTCTCAATTGCCTACCAAGCTGATAAAGAATGATGAGGTTATATCTCCTTCCAGCGACACTGACCAGCGAAACTATAGTGTCGCCGGTGACCTGACCAGACCAGCTCGAGCGAAACTACCGAGCGAAATACCAGAACGAAAGTTCAAACCAGTTTCTCTGCGAAACTAGGCTAGCGAAACTGCGTCAGCAGTTTCGGGCGAAACTAGCCTAGCGAAACTGTGTCACCGGGCATTGCCTAGCGAAAGTGCTGCCCGTGCACCTAGCGAAACTGCCTAGCGAAACTATGCTAGCGAAACTAAGACCTGACCTAAAAACCAAACTTGTGAAATTTGCTTAAGTGTTATGCCATGACTTACATGATTATGCCATGATGAAACATGTTTGATATCTGATTTATATGAGCCCTTGTTTATGATCAACCATTGGTGTCGTGTGTCGGTATGTCGAGTCATTGTTGCAACGTGCTATGTTATGGGCCATAGTGACGTTAAGTAAAGATTAGACACGAAACTAATACTTAAGACCTAAACGTGTTCTAGGTCTTCGTTAAACAACAATATTTGGATTACTTGAAGTGTAGCAGTGCAACCAAAGGTGAGTGTCACTAACCCGGTTACCGTGAGTCCGTTTGGGCCACACCGAACAACTTAACGAAAGACAATGCTGACAAACTCGAGAGTGCTAGGCACCTCCCTGATAAACTTGAAAACCTGGAGTGCTCGGCACCCACTTGATGAACTGAAGTGTTTTTATGGGAAACACTTGTGTACTATGAACAAACTATTTTTCTGAGACAAAACTGAAAACGTTTTAATATGGCTAGTGTAGGTTAAAGTCTGAACCACATGATATCACATGTTTTCTAAGGATGCCTTATAACTTAAAAGTCCTCAACTTAAATTGTGCCATTAATTTGTGAAAGCGAGGGGATGTTGGGTAGATCTACTGGAGTTTGACAAACTCCGCCCCGTGGCACGGGGAGTGCACGGAGGAACAATATCAGCCTATTTGACCGTGGTCCCGAGAGGACACGGGGGAGGCAAAAACCGCGATGACGTATGTCCGCACCGTACGGGATGGCTCGGCCCCCACAAAATAAGTCAGCTTTGGTACAAACTTCCTTAGAGCATGGAACAACGGATTAGCTACCCGCGATATCGGTTGAGTCCTTTAACTTTACGGAACTAGTACGTACCCGATGACGTAGGTCACGGACAAACCTTTCATAAACTGAGATTTAATTACGAGCATTGCTTTTTCACAAATAAATAACTTGTAAGTATATCTTGACACGAATTATGATTATGAGACCGGGCCAATGCATGACAAGCCCACTGTGAACTCACCAACCGTTAGGTTGACACTTGCATGGTTTAAACTTTTGCAGATCGCTAAGGAGTATCCACCGGAGGTTGGCATGGCACGTGAAGACTCTTATTTTTGATTTAACTAAATTGGGAATTTAAAACAACATTTATGTAAAGCACGTGGTTAGTGCTAAGGACAATTATTTTTCCGCTGCGTATGTAATTTAAGACTTTGACTTATAACTTGTGTTTGAACTAACCCTGATTCGTTTAGTATTTGTAACTATGGTTGTGGATCCTGGTCTAGTCGCGCCCCTTAACGGTATAAACTCCGTTAGTGGTATTTTGGGGGTGTGACAAAGAGGCCCACCCAGGCAGAACAAAATAGTTGGGTGGACAGTTAATGAAGACACCTTTGACTTCAAATTCCAACACCTAAGTGGGATCACCATAGTAGTAAATGCTCATCTTGCCACCAGAATGCCTGATATCTTCCAACTTTCGGATATTTATGCCAAACTGCAAGGCATAATGAGTTTGTCTAGAGCTGAGCTCTTGCTGAGAATGACCATAGAACCAAAGGTGCTCGAGCATGGACAGCTTTCTGAAACTCAGGTTGTTGAAGAAACTGAAGAAAAATCAACCAGTCCGATAAAGTTTGTAATTTGGGAAGAAGAAGAGAAGCTCTTCTACGTGCACAGAGCAGATAGCAGCTTCACAACCCATGAAACAATCAATGTTCAAGATGAATGGAATGAACAAGATTGGGAAGCTATGAAGCATGTAAAGGTCACCATGACCAGCATGAGTGTGCTCTCAAAAGATGTGAATGCAGGGGTTAAGTTCTTTGACAAGTAGGTCAAGGAGAAGAAAGTTTTTGGGTACAAGTCAATTTTTGAAGATAAACATTGAAGTTGAAGAATAATTTGACAGCATCAGCTTAGGGGGAGATTGTAAGGAATATTGCGCTTGGAAGATTTCTGGCTGAATGCCAATTTTACTATGTTCCGGCTGAAGTTGAAGTTGAAGCGAAATTCTCACTTCAAGCGGAACCGGCAGTTCAAGCGGAAAGAAGCAGTTTTGTCTGTTAGCGAATATTCTGGGTGAACTCGATTATCCACCAGATAATGAGTTCAACCGGACTTTTCCTGAGATGTCTTTTCAGCAAGTCCAATCCTGCAAAAGCTTCTCGTATGCTTCTATATCTGATTCAAGCCGCTCTCCTAAAGTAGTATGTTGCTGCAAACACGCAAGATATTCCAATTGTCGATGTTTATCCTTTTGGTAGTTTGTATTTGACTTTTAGTTTACGGTCTAGATTAGATCACATGAGATCAATGGCTATCATTGATCTCATTAGCACTATATATAGCATTAGTTAGCTCATAGTTTCACACAGATGTACGAGTACACAGTTCTTGAACAACTTGTAATAGTGTAGCTTTGAGTTAATGCAAATAGTGCCGAGTATTTGATACTTTGTCGTTACTATAATTCTGCAAATCAAGCTTTTACATTATACACAAGAACTCAGTATTGCTTAAGTAAAATGAAATATAACAATAATTTCGCAGGGTTATATTTGCAAGTAAAGGGCTTTGTTTTAGTTTAACTCTAACTAATAACGATCCTACAATTAATCGTTAAGGGAAGGATATTCTTCTTCCTCTTCATCCTGGTTCACATTGTTTACTCGACGTTCATCGACCCTTGAATATGGCTTAGATCGTTGTGACCTAGGGTGTGACGACTCTGATTTCCTACTGGAGCTGTTGAATCCTGAGGAGGATTCAGCCTTTCCTAGGATTTTCCTGTCCTCCTCTAGCCCGATGTGGCGAAGAGCCCTGTGACGAACTTCGTCCATCTTGTGACACGGGTTCATGACCAGATCTTCTTAGAATGGTGAGTCTTTATTAAGTCCCATCTTGAAGGCCTGGACTGCAGTCGTCATGTCCATGTTTGGGATTTCTAAGGCTTCTCTGCTAAACCTGCTAACGTAATTCCTTAGGGTTCACATGCATTCTGGGTTACCCTATACAAATCACTTGTTAGTTTTTCAAAACTACGGCTGCAAGAGAATTGGTTGTTAAATAAATTAAACAAGTGTGAAAATGAAGTAATAGAGTAAGGAGGAACATTCAGGAGCCATTTCAAGGCTGCTCCTGTTAGAGTGGACCCGAATCCTTTACATAGGCATGCCTCCTTAATTTCAGGGGGCATGTAGATAACCTTGATTCTTTCATGGTATTGCGCCACATGTTCTTCAGGGTCTGTTGTGCCGTCATAAGGTTTCATGCTGGGTGTTTGAAACCTCTTGGGTATCTCCACGTCACAGATCGGTGGAGCAAACCTGGACAATCTATGACTTGTTGGTCCAACTTCAGGGATAGGCTTCACAACTCCTGGGACACTTAAGATCATCTGCTTAAGTTTTTGGATTTCTCACTCCATTGATGGGCTGATCCCTGGATCCTGCATTGAATCGTTAGTATTAGCAAAATGGACGAGAGTTTGGGGAGTGTTACCGACATCCCGGGTCATATTTGTCCCAGGATTAACGACTGGTTCCCTGATGGTGGACATCCTGGGTAAATCAGCCTGGGTCATCTGAGCAATGAAGGACGCTGATCTCCTGTCCAGTGGGGTGACATCTTCATGTACACTGGAATCGCTCCCATGGGTGCTGAAACTCAGAATCCTGGGATCGAGTGTAGAAGGCTGAACCGGTGCAGCCCTGGGTATCTATGATCTCATGCTCACCAATTTGGCCATGAATTCCTGGTTCACCTTTTGTTGGCGTTCCATGTAGCGCTCCATCTTAGTGAGTGTGGTCCGGATATCATCATTGGATATCATGACAGGGTCTTCTTGGATGTTTTCAGTCTCGATCAGTTCACGGTTGACTGTCGCTCCGTTGCTGTGTGTAGTTGAAGTCGAAGTACTGAACCTCGGAGCCGGTGGGATGACTCCGCTTGTTGAAGTAGTCACAGCAGAAACCGAAACATTTGAGGTGTTCATTTGTGTTGACATTTTTTGATAGATTTTGGTAAAAATCAAGTTTAGGACGAATCTGAAAAGAGTTTGACAAAAGATTGACACCAATTGCCCCACGGTGGGTGCCAAATTGTTTTGGCTAAAAATTACTTAAGCAAAATTAGTAAGATTTGAACCAAATAAGATTGTGAGGTTTGGTGCCTAGGATTAAGATACGAAAACTATTTGCAAAAATCCTGGGACAACAGTTGAATTCCAGGGACAAAAGCCGAAATCCTAGGTAAAAACGTAAGTTTAATTATGAAAACGATTAAGAAACTTGATAACACAAATGAAGCCTTGAATGCAAATAAGAACACCGAGAATTTTACTAGGGAAAAGCCCTTAGCCCTTAGATGTCTCTAAGGCACTGCCGGCACAAAAACCCCGGGTAGCGATAACACACGCTACCAATTTATTAATCACGAAATCGTTTGAGTACAGTGAGTGATGGGATATACTCCCAAATGGCCTCCAAAAGTAGCGCCACGAGTGAAGGGAATGAAAACAACCAAAGCTTGACGGGGAAGCACCTGGGCGGAAGGGTCTGCGTGAGAAGCGACTGAATAAACAAAGAATATAGTACAAGGGGACACCGATGTGACTAGCGCTGGCCTCAGGAAGTGGCGAGCGGCGATGTGACAGGCGCCAAGGATGAAGGGCGCCATTCACACGTTTCCTCAACCACGGAAGGGCCTCCAGTGAATAATGTTTCCTGCAGAATTGAGGCGCGGCACGTCCGAGCATTTAATGCTCGCCATACTCTCCCGATTATAAAAGGATAGGTACTCCAGACTTAGAAGATAAGTTACTCATACACTCAATACTCTCTCAATACTCTGGTAAAAGAGTGGGGAGCAAAGCGAGACAGCGGAAGCTCCTACTCCACAGGGAGATCTGAGACCCGGTGAGGGGGTCCCCAAACGAGGTCCAGGGGAAGCTCAAAAAAGAAGCCCCCGGGGTCACCATACAGTTCTCGTGGAGGAAGGAGCTCAGATCGCTCTCCAGGTAATCATAATCGCTCTGATAATCACTTTGATAAATTTACTCCACTCCTTAAGTCCCCAAGCGAGATTTTCGCGACCGAGAAGGAGCTTCTGCCCTTCGGTAAGCCCCATCCCAACAGGTACGGGAGCAAGGCCCATCCCCATGAATTTTGTGAATACCACAGGGGCAGTGGTCATTCCACTGACGACTGTGTTCAGTTGAGAAAAGAGATCGAATTATCAATCAATACGGGAAAGTTGTCCCACCTTGTCAGAGAAATCAAGGGAAGAGAGAAAGCACGAGGGAAGGAAGGTTCAGCCAAGATCGAGCCAGAATACATCGACATGGTCAGAAGAAGGGACTATGAAGACGATGAGCCCCAAAGAGCCGTCAGGCTCAGAGGGGATGAAGGGTCCATTTGGCTTGAAAGATCCATCACATTCCCTGCTCTGGGCCCCGACGAGGCCCAAGAAGCCCCTTTAAACATATCAGCAGACATAGCTGGGCACAGGGTAGCGCGTATACACGTCGATGGGGGAAGTGGGGCAGAGGTGATGTACGAACATTGCTTCGTAAGGCTGAGGCCAGATATCCGGACGGGACTGGTGGAGGAATATATGCCCCTCATTGGGTTTTCAGGAGAGGTGGTCAGGCCCTTGGGCAAAATCACCCTGCCTCTAACCTTCGGGGACGGGTTCACAAGAAGGACAATCGATCTGATCTTCTCCATCGTAAGGGGGAACTCTAAATACAATGCCATTTTGGGAAGACCTGGGATATGGGCCCTGCGGGCTCTCACGTCAATAGCCCATGGCATGATGAAGTTCCCCACAGCGGGAGGAATTGCCACCATAAGGTCAGCCTCCGAGATTGTCGCAAGTGTATCGTGGATGCCAGACATGGTGGTCGAACCTGGAATAGAAAATTGGATCCTGAATGATCAGTTCCCAGAACAAACCATCAAAGTAGGGGCACAACTGCCAGGTAGGTGGAAGACCGCTCTGAAGGAGCTTCTCCTCAAAAACATTGATGTCTTCGCCTGGCAGTGCAGTGACATGGAAGGCATACCATCCAAATACATTGAACACCACCTAAACATTCCTAAAGGAACAAAACCAGCCAGGCAAAAATTCAGAAGCTTGGGTCCAGAACATGCAGCGGTAGCAAGCGAAGAAGCAAAAAAGCTGTTGGCAGCCAGAATAGTACGAAAAATACAGTATCCAAAGTGGGTAGCCAACCCCGTCATGGTCAAAAAACCAGACGGAACACTCCGAATGTGCATAGATTTCTCCGATCTCAACAAGACATGCCCTAAAAATTGCTACCCTCTGCCCGTGGTAGATGTGAAGATCGATGCCCTTGCGACATTCCCAATTAAATGTTTCTTAGACGCATATAAGGGCTACCATCAAATCCATGTGGCCAGAGGGGATGAGGAAAAGACGGCGTTTCATACCCCCGACGGTACATACTATTAAACAAAGATGCCCTTCGGTCTCAAAAACGCTAGAGCAACATACCAAAGGCTGATGGATTGGTTGTTCCAGGATCAAATTGGGAGGACCTAGAGGTATACGTCGACGACGTAGTCATAAAAAGCAAAAGGGACGGGGACATGATTCAGGATATAAAGGAGACCTTTGACACCCTTCGGGATGTCAACATGAAGCTAAATCCAAGTAAATGTTCATTCGGAGTAGAAGAAGGGAAGTTCCTCGGAGTGATAGTAAAGAAGGACGGGATTCAGGACCGTCCCGAAAAAGTTGAAGCCATTACCCGGCTCAGGGCACCCTGGACCCTGAAAGAAGCACAAAGCTTAAATGGGCAGCTGGTAGCCCTTGGAAGATTCATCTCGAGACTGGCAGAAAAAACTAAACCCCTGGTCAAAACATTGAGAAAGTGTCTGAAGAAAAATTAGTTCGTCTGGACGCCGGAGGCAGAGGAAGGGTTTAACAACATTAAAGCATCCCTTTGTGAGTTACCAGAACTAGCCATTCCAAGAGAAGGGGAGACCCCGAAGCTCTACTTAGCCATCTTAGATCAAGCAGTAAGTTCCGTCTTACTAGTAGAAAGAAATGAGGGCCATATTCCAATATACTTCCTCTTAAGAACCCTCAAAGGGCCAGAAGAAAGGTACCCGGCACTCGAAAAGCTTGCACTAGCTTTGGTTCACACATCCAGACGTCTGGCCAGGTATTTCCAAGCTCACCCTATACAGGTGCTAACCAACAAGCCAATGCAGCTCATCTTTAAAAGGCCCGAGGTCTCGGGAAGATTGGCCAAATGGGCTGTGGAGCTTGGGAATTATGAGATCGAATACAAGGGAAGAACAGCGAGAAAGGGTCAGTTTTAGCAGACTTCCTAATTGAAATACCCCCTGAAGAAGAGCTCAAAGATGGTCTCCCCCCGACAGTAAAGCGCGGTGCAGCCCCTTATTCCACATGGAAGTTGTTCACCGATGGAGCCTCAAACGAAGAAGGCTGTGGGGCAGGGCTTATTCTAACAAGTCCTAAAGGCAAAGAGGTTACAGGAGCCCTGAAATTTGACTTTACAACCACCAACAACGAGGCGGAATACGAAGCCCTTCTAGCTGGCTTAAGAATGGCCAGGAAAATGAAGGTGAAAAATCTAGAAGCGCATGTTGACTCAATGTTGGTGGCAAGTCAAATAAATGAGATCTATGAAGCCAAGGACGACAAAATGAGAAAATACCTTGCAAAGGTAAATCAACTCATCAAAGATTTTTCATACTGCAAGGTAATTCATGTACCAAGATCCAAGAACAAGAAGGCAGACGCCTTAAGTAAGATAGCTTCAGTAGCTTCTGAAAACCATGGCGAAGAAATAAAGGTGGAAAAGCTAGCAGCACCCTCAATTGATGGTGAAGAAATCTTGGCCATAGAAGGAACATCATGGATGACTCCTCTGATGGACTATCTATCTGAAGGAAAATTGCCAACAGATTATGAAGAGGCCAGGAAGATAAAAGCATAACAAACCTTTACTGCCTAGAGGGAAATCGTTTGTACCGGAGGTCCTACCTTGGGCCCCTGCTGAAATGCATGAATGAAGAAGAAGCAGCAATAACAATCAAGGAGATCCACGCCGGAATCTGTGGGCTACATGCAGGGCCAAAAACCATTGTGTCACGAGCACAAAGAGCGGGGTTCTATTGGCCGGGGATGTACAAAAGTGTAATCGAAGAAATTAGAGGGTGTGATAACGGCCAAATTCATGCACCCATACCAAGACACCCAAGGCATGATCTAGTCCCTGTCAGCTCTGCGTGGCCCTTTCAGAAATGGGGGATTGACATAGTAGGCCCCTTCCCAGAAGCCCCAGGGAGGCTACGATTCCTGGTAGTAGCCATCGACTACTTCACTAAGTGGATAGAGGCTAAGCCACTCACCAACATCTCAAGCAAGCAAATCCTAAGGTTTGTATGGGAGAACATTGTTTGCAGGTTTGGCATTCCACAAAACTTGATCACCGACAATGGCACTCAATTCACAGACAAGAAATTCAGGAAATGGTGCTTAGAGTTGAAGATAGATCAGATATTCATCTCGGTGGCGCATCCACAAAGTAATGGCCAGGTTGAAAGGGCCAACAGAAGTATTGTAAAGGGCATAAAAGCAAGGCTGGGAAGGAGAAAAAAGAGCTGGGTGGAAGAACTCCCACACGTGCTATGGGCACATCGAACCAGACCAAAGTCAAGCACTGGAGAAAGCCCCTTCAGTCTCACATACGGGACTGAAGCAATGATACCAGCAGAGGTTCGAAGCCCTATAGAAAGGACAACCCTGACGGGGCAACAAAACGAGAAAGACCTCTGTCTTAATCTCAACCTCTTAGAAAAGAGAAGGGAAATTCCCGCTATCAAAGAAGCAGCTTCCAAAAAAGAAATGGAAAGACAAAATAACAAGAGGGTCAAGGGGGTAACTTTCAAAGTGGGAGACTTGGTGTTGAGAGAAAATGAAGCAAGCAGACAAGAAGACTGCGGCAAACTAGGACCAAGATGGGAAGGGCCCTAAAAAGTCACTTGGGCAAGTGGGAAAGGCGCCCACAGGTTGGCCACAGTGGACGGGTTCAACATCCCAAGGACTTGGAACACCCAGCAACTGAAGAAATACTACCTATAAACTACTTTTTGTGTAATGATCAAAATGGTTGAGCCTTACGACTAGGCAAATTTTGTAATATTAACTTACAATATCTAATGAATGGCACCGATGAAGAGCCAAATTTTCAAGAAATTTCCCTAAACTATCGGAAAAGTCTAAAAACGCCTGTAAAGCGGCTAAGGCTAAAAACTCACAAACGTTCGAAAAAGTACTAAGTAGAACAAACATAGAACAAGGCCTCACAAGGGCCAAGTCCTTAAAATACCTAAAAGGTAACAAAGGGCGACCTTAATATAAAAGGTTATAGGCCTCCGGAAGACCTCACAAGGGTCGCTTAGGCCCCTTCTAAAAAAGAAGGTTGATACCAAAGATTAAAAAAAAAACTTTCTATCGTTGAGAACCCGTGCTAGGTCGAAATCCACTTGGAAAAACCTAAGGGGACGCCCTTCAAACAAGTTAAAGCCAAGTCAAAAGGACTAAGACAAAATAAGCATGCAAAATAAAACAGTTATAGATCCAAGCGGTCATAGCATTACTAAAGCATAGAAGGCATTGGCCACTGGCCATGCCAGGAAAATGTGCGCCCATGAAGAGGCCAAATATTATCTATGAAATATTTAAAGTTATTACAAACCAAATGTAAGAAACATCAAATGAAATTCAGGGGCCAGGAGTGGTCGGATCTTCAATGGAGGCAAAATCGCTAAGTTCTTTGATTGACCATTCTGGGTGAGAAGCCATGGTAGCCAACACATCAAATGAAGCATTGGCAAGTTCCTCCCCAGCCTCCTGCACCTTCTCCTCAGCCTCAGCATCAAAAAAGGGCATCTACTCCTTCGGAACCTCTTGAGCAACAAAATGATAACCAGCATCTAAACCACGCTGGTAGCCAACAGTAGAACAAGCGTCAAGAAGCCCCTTCAGGAGCAATGAGTACTGAGAAGAAGTGTGCACCCGCTTCACGGCCTTCGCAAGGCCCTCAGTGATGAGCCAGCTCCGCTCATTTTCAAGTTTGGCCACACGTGCTCCAACTGCATCACCTGTAAGGGCCCCCACCTGGGCCCTTAACCCTGCCACATCAAGCTTCAAATGCTCAGCCGCTGAAGTAGCAGCATCACGCTCCTTCAGCACAGCCTGGTAGATGGTAGTCATCTTCTCCAAAACATCCTACAAGGAAGTAAAAGAGAAATCAGAAACAAGGTTCAAAGGAAATACACAAACTGGTAAAACGTTTAAAAGTTAGTCAACTTACCTCTCGATTAGCCATGACCTTCTTCTGCTCCTCCAGAGCCAAATCACGAGCTTTGAGCTGCTGCTCAAGCTCTTCCATCTCTTTTAAACGGCTGTTGGCCACACCAACCTCCGTCTCCAGCAAACCAACTCTCTTTTTCATCTCCTCCACCTTCGCCTGATCTTCCTCCAAGTCCACAAGGTCCTCCAACAGCTTGTACTTATCCTCCAGAGCCTTCTTCAGTTCTTCCCGCTGCTTCCCATAAGCCGTCTTCAACCTCTCAAACTGAGCATGGGTCTAATCCAGCCTCTTGTGCACCTCAGTACCAATTCGAAAAGAATCAACAACGTTACAAGAGAAATGAGCATTCAGCTCAGAGGTCTTAATGGCACCAACGGATAGACGCTCAGCTGGAGGAAGGGCCCGTCTCATAAACATAGTGCACTCATCAAGGCCGGCAATAACACTCCCTTCAGTGACACTCTAGTCAGGAGTATAGGGGAGGTTCTTGGAAGCAGCAGTCACAGGGTCCACGCCATCAGAATCATAAGAATCACATACAAAGTCAGAGTCATCCATCAGGGATGCATCCTGTGACTCTAAAAGGCGATCCTATACGGGAAGAAAAACAGCAACAGAAGAAGGGCCAACAATTAAAGGACCAAAAAGCTCAACAAGCTTTGCAAAAATGGCAGGAGTTGAACTAACAACCTTCAGTGGAGATTCAGATAAAAACATACCAGGTCGGACGGTAGCCTTCGCCTCAGGCTCAGAAAAAATCGGGGAGGTACTGGAAGAAGGAGCTTGCCCCTTTAGCTTCTTCTCTGGGGTGGTATAACTCGGGAATGGCACAGTAGCTTCAACAACTGGAATGGGCATCTCCACCGAAGGAGATGCCACAATCTTCTTATCGCTTCTAAGATTCAGCCGGATGGTAGGTTTCTTGAGAACTCCTGCATCGGTGGAGGGGGGAGGTCGCTTCTTGCTCTGTTGCTTCTGCGTAATCGAAAGCCCTTCCAAGTTGGAAGGCTCGGCAGCAGAAGAAGCACTAATCGTATCAGAAGCGTCAGCCGCGTCAGCAGGGGATGGCTCCTCAGCAAAAGAAACCCGAGGGCCTGAGGAGCTACCCGCTCCAGCAGGGACTGCAGTAAACTCAAAACCCTTCCCAACAGAACCAAGTATCTTCTTCAAACTTATCTCTGCAAAACGAATGAGAAGGAGCAAACAATTAGATGCATGCAAAGATAAGTAAGGAAAAGACATGCAAACAAAGAACCCAGGTGATAAACACACCTTTCCCATCCTCCATCAGAACAAACCGATGACCTTCAGGAAGCCCTTTCTTGCTCAGTCCGGCCATCACCAGCAAGCCCTTGCTAAAGTTTTGCAGAAAGTGGGATAGGAAACAACACGCTTCAGCAAAGCAGCGTCATACCCACCCTTTGGGTGCGAATTAGTAATGGCCGTACCCGAAGGAAGAATGGGCAGGGCCTCAGGCAGAAAATCGGAGGATACGAAAAAAAAGCTATCTTTCCAATTATGAACACAATTCAGGATGAAATCAGTACAACAAGGATGCTTGGGGGCACGCCGCTTTTTGTAAAACCACTGTACGATCTTACTACTGCATGATTCGGTAATCGGATAAGCAACAAGAAGTAAATAAAGCTTCGCTTTATTGATTCACAAAGAGAATTACACAAAGTCTAGAGAGAGAGAGAACACACTCAATTACACACACTTAAGATGTAGAATGACTCAAAGTTCTATCTAGCTCTCTCTATAAAGAACTATTTATAGTGTTAACATACTAACTGGCGGACCACCAGCGTACCATTTGGTATGCCCGTACCAAATAGGCTGCGGACCATTTGGTACGCCGACACTAGCATGTTACCACTAAGACTCACAAAGATGCTCTAGATAAGATACAATACACGAGACACACGTTAGCATAGAGATATGCTCTAACAAACTCCCGCTTAACGTGTAGTGTATCTATATTCAACAAAACTTCAGTCTTTAATCTTCAACATCGTTGCGGCCGATCTTCAACTTGAAATCTTGACAGAATTAGAGCTTGCATGGCTGGATCAATCTTGAACAGTCTTTGAACTTCAAGATCCACTTGTGAAAGATATAACAAACTCCCCCTTTCACCATGCTTGAGTCTTGTCACATAGATAACCTGCAATTTCAGAAGACAAAACGCGGCTTTCTTTTTCATTTTGAAAATTAATATAATCTTGGTGCAAAACTTCTCTTCAAGAATCCAAGATATAGATTTGAAATTTTGATTTCGTATCATGTATCGATTAGTCGAAAACAAATAAGAAACAAAATCTTTTTGGCTTTTTGAAACTTTTTATCAAAACATATCGAAAATCTTTTTGATTTTTCTAAGTTTATGCTAAAACACACCTAAAATCTTTTTGAAATGTTTCTAAGTTTATACTAAAGCACACCTAAAATCTTTTTGGATTTTTTAGATATGAAACATAAATGCAATATAGAAGTCAAATACTGAATCACACACTGTTTTTGTCTTTTGTGAGAAAGATCACAACTTGGGATCATATTAGTCATGACATGCTGAACTACACTTCAATTTCAATTATTTCAGCACACAAGTCATGTCGATTACTGGTATAATTTGTCCATCATAAACTCAGGCACAATCATACTCATAACATCATAATATGTTATTGTATTGATTAAGTTTGCTTTGACCAGTGTACCCCACACTATCAGACATACTCAGATATGTTTTTGCTTTTATATCACACTTTGTGATTTCATTTGTGATTTTATCACATAATGATTGTATTCATGAATCAGCCAACTGTGTTCCATGCAAAAAGAAATAAGAATGTTAAATCGTCTACCTTAAGGTCGATCTTTCGATACGCAGATAAGGCTTCGGATTTAACAAAATAAGAAAATAAAACAAGTTGAAATTGTATAACCCAACAACAATCAGGTCGTTACTCCCGTACACACAGAGAAAGTCCGATGAGTTATACGAAACACCAACGAAAATAAAACAGAACGTTAAATGAACAACAATCAGGTCGATCTTTCGATACGCAAAGAAAGTCCGATCGTTTGACAAAATAAAGAAAATTAAACAAGTTTAAATCTTTGCAAAATGAACACATGTATACACAGTGACTTCTCATTTTTCTCTTTTTCACATATCTTTTCTTGATATATCATGAAATATGCATCAAGATGTTGTCCACTCGGTCAAGCATTAGTATTTAATATATATCACATTTGAATACTTTCTGATTTAATGTCGAGCCTACCAAGCACATCGAACAATGATCTCGTGGCTTTTTCATCTAATTTATCCATGAGCCAGACATGTAAGCCAATGTACCATCATTTCCCAAATATGTCAGATAAATTTCTCATTTTTCAATGTTTTTGTATTTTTATGTTTTTTTTCAATGTTTTTGTATTTTTCCATTTTTCTCCCCCTTAAAATGAAAACTCTATTTGTGGATTTTCATTTTAACACAAGCAAAAACACAAAGACGCTATTTTTGGTTTTTCAACTTTCTCCCCCTAAACTACATACGAAATGTAAAAAGAAAGAAAATTGACCAATCGATACTGATACCTTTTCAGTTTAAACTTTCAAAAAAACTTTTAGGTTGAAATATGGATCATTCAATTTAAATTAAGCAGGAGACTCCACTATCAGTAACTGCTTGAAGCTAGAACTTCTCAATCACCAACAGGTCTTCTTGAAGTAACCTGCAAACTGGATTTAAAAATTAGACTTCAAATGACCCGAAGCACACAGCTTCTGGTCGACCAATGTCTTCCACAAAATCAGTTGCAGCATTTACAACCAACTTAGGTCGCCACTGCATTTTTACAGTTTCAGTTTTTAATGAATCATCATCCTGTGAGGACCCACCAACACTTGAATCAAATTTAAAAAATTGTTTCGATTTAGAGTTAGTTTTGAAAGGTGGCGACTCAGTAAAAATTCTGCCTGATTCATCAATCAAAGTGGCAGACTTGTTTGAAAATGAACGTTTTGCAATTTCAGGATAATACTATGCCATGTATTCCTTTCGGCGACACTGATAGCACAAACGATATGATCGTTTAGATTGTGGTTTGCCCTGAAATCGATGACATTTTTCATCAGATTCATAATCATCAAGACAATCATCAAAAACTTGAAACCTGTTCGCATGCACCTATTTGGAAGTAGGACTGCGCGGAGTAGAATTAGATCCAGATGAAGAAGATTCCTTCGGAGAACTTGTAGACGAATCTTTCGTCTTTTGTGTTCCTCCGAATCCTTTCTCGATAGTAGAAATGAATACATGTGCCAAATGATAGATTTGTTCAAGACTTGTATCTTTCTTCGCCTTTTGAGTCTTCTTTGGCATGTTCTTCTTGTCTTTCTGCTCAAATCTCTGATTGTTATTACCCAAACCGGATCGTTTATAACCGGGTAACTTTGACAAATCTATTTGAGACTTAGAAGAACCAGCTTGAGCAACTTCGATAAATTTAGCTTTAATACCCTTCAAATTGTTTTCTTGAACAAGCTCAGCAGCCAACGTTTCATCAGACCCTATCATCTCATCTGTCTCCACGTGCTTGGTTGAAAACTTTGGTTCCTTCTTTTCAGATTTCTCAGATACAAATTCAGAGTAATCTCTAGTTATGTCAGAAGAATGAATATCAGCCAGAGCATCAGATGAGATAACTGGATGTGGAATTTGATTATACTCTTCGCTTCCAAAAACTTTCTTGAAATTTTCATCTTTGCACAAGTAGCTTGTGAAAGAATGTGAATTCTTCAAATTATTCAATTGTCGCTTCAGATTCAAAACTTCAACATTTAAATCAGAAATTTTATTTTGAGCTTCACCCAATGCTTTTTCTGATTCAATCAATTGCTCCGAAGCTCTATTGGACAAAAATTTCTCTTGTCTCATCTGATCATGTGCATCATAGACTTCTTGAGTAATTTTCTTCACCATTTCCTCATGAATCTCAATATTTCTTTTCAACAACTTGTTGTCATGTGTCAAAGTTGTGACTTTATCAAGTAATGTTGAATGTTCCATTTGACGATCATGTTCCTTAGCAGTAACATCATCAAACTCTTTCTTGAGAGCATCATAAGATTGCTTCAGCGATTCTACTCTTGCAGTTGATTTCTTAAACAAATCATCAAAATCACCAATCGCATCGTTTGCTTCATTCTCCCATTTCTCAACACTTTTGACCAACTCTTCATTCTCAGTTTGCAACTTCAAAATTTGTTCTTTATCTGAACTAACCATTTCATCCAATTTTGTTTGAAGCTCAACAAATTCTTCCATCAAAGTATTCTTTTCTTTAACCAACTTCTCATTTATTATGAGAATCTCATCAGAAACTTCAAACTTCTTCTTGAGACTTCCTAATTCTTCTTCCTTCTTATCATTTGCAACAATCAAATTTTATTTTTTAGAAATCAATTCTCGAATCTTTCTTTCTTTTTGAGCACAAAATTCACATGTTGACTCATATCCACTAACGTCAGAAACACTTGATTCAGATGTGTTAGTCTCAGATGCATATCCACTCGATTCAACCTCAATATTTGTCATCAATGCATAATGGTCTGAAGGGCGGACTACAAATGCATATTCATCTGGAAAGTCTTTAGCCTAATCATAACCTTCATCAGTTTGAGATATCATAGCTTTAACTTCTTTATCTTGAACATTCTTATCAAAAGTACCTTTGTCAGATGACTTGTTAGGACAATCCCGAGCAAAATGTCCATGTTTGGCACATTTAAAACATTGAATCGTTCGTTTATTCAAACCAAGCGTTTCTCCTTTAAGAAGAGATGTCTTACCATGTTTCTTCATAAATCTCCATCCTCTCTCCACTACCATAGCAAATTGCCATTCCAGATCGAGTTTATTCCATTGATCATCATCCAGATGATTTAAATCCTCGCCAAACAATCCAGATTGAACAATTTGACTAAATATAGATCCAGATGAAGAAGATATGAAAGCAGATAACAAAGCAGCTAGATCTTCAGTTGCTTGATTAGAAGTAGACTTGCTTGATGATTTATCAGGAATAGTAAAACTGCAGCCTGAAGAATAACCAGTATTTTCTGACTTTCCAGCAAGAAATGCTGTTACTGGTGGATTACTGCTTGAAACAGAATGTGACTTTGCTTTAGCATGCATGGTAGCAGAATTTTCTCCAAAGTATACTTCAAGATTTTGAACAGATGGAATTGTGGACTTTTTCACAAGTAGTTCCATTTCACGAGCTTGTAATTTGCTTATTAATTGATTGAATGTCCAACTTGAGTAGCTTGGATCATTAGTCAACATCATAACAAAATATTCCTATTTTTCTGGTAGAGCTTCTAGAAACTCCTCCTTCAATTCATCACTTTCCTTCTTGACACCTATAACTTCAAGTTCATTGATCAAATGCGAAAACCTTGCAATCAAATCTTTGATTTTTTCATTATTACAATGCCCAAAATTATCAAATTCCTTCTTTAAAACCTTCGTCCGAGTCTTCTTGTATTGCTCATTACCCTCACATCTTTCAGCTATAGCATCCCACAATTCTTTACAAGTTGTGTAATTCTTAAACTGATGCATCAAGTCTTTAGGTAAAGCCATTGCAAGAAAACTATGTGTTTTCTTCTCTCGGGCAAAGAATTTCTTTTCATCAGCATCAAAATCACTTATCATCTTTGGCTTTCTTGGGCTTATCATTGGATACTCATATTCTTTTTCAATCGGGATCCAAGAATCAACATCTTGAGAAAATATGTATGACTCAAATCGTTTCTTCCAATTGTGGTAATCTTCCAATTGTAACAACTTAAACACCTTCTGATTTGTTCCTATCTCATTATCATAGTTCATCATTGCTTGTATCGATGTTTGAGCAGCTGAAAGTGCGTGAAAATCACTCATTTTGAAGTTAAAAATCGACCGTCAAAACTTCGAACTCAAAAACGAAGGTCTTCCAAGCGGATTTTGGGGGTCAAACCGGAGGGTATTAATCGTTAGGTAGTAAAAGTCTAGATCTCGGAAAGACGAACGTTTTGGCTGGTATTAGCTCCCGTAACTCTTAACGGTTTGCAAGTTACGTCAATTTTAGTGAAGACATGTTTTCTGCCTGGGGACCAACCTGTTCTCAGCGGACCAGTTCCGTACCAAATAAACTCAGCGGATCAAAAGCGGACCAGATTATCTTAGTGGACCAGATTTGTACCTGCGGGCCAGACACGGACCAGGTATATTCTGCGGACCAAATTTGTACGGCGGACCAAATCGTACGGCGGACCAGAAAATAACCGCCACGGACCAACTTTGAAGATAGCCTAGCGGACCAGTTACGGACCAACTGTTCTTCGGCCGGACCAGAAGCGGACCACACTGATCATGACTGATTTTTGCGAATTTTGACGTTTGTAGCTGGAATTTGGTTCAGTAAGGTGCGAACTCACTTCTGTAGAGGCTAGATTATGAGGCTTGTAATATTAAATAAGTTGGGCTGGGCTTAGAGGGTTTCATTAGATTAGTAGGCTAGTTTTATTATGTTTAGGCTAGTTTACTATTAGATTGGGCATGGGCTTGGGTTTATGATTGGGCTTATTGGGTTTATGATTAGCCCATTAGGTTGTAAGAGGTGGTATAAATACCACCTCATGTTTATGATCAAGGTAAGCATTTGATATTGTTGTTCACGATTTCTTCAAGAGGGCTCTAGTTTACGATCAGCTTATCTTTGCTTCAATAGTAGCCGATTCCATTCAAGACTTCATCTTTCTTAAAGATCTAGTCTTTTATTCTACTATTCTTCTTGAATCAATCTCTCACGAGGATTCCGCACTCGTGTTAGATCTTTATATCGTGTGTTTGGGAGATTTCAGGACCTACAATTGGTATCAGAGCCAAGAATCTTTGATTCGAGGCTCTCACGATATAGATTCAAGCGTTTTCTGGGTTTGTGTTCGAGTTTTTGTTGAAGATTTGAAGTTTTTGGGTGTTTCCGATCGGTTCTGCTGCTGTGTTCTTCGTGTTCTCGGTGTTCACGATCAGTTCTCCTTGAAGATTGCCTGTTTACGACCCGACAAGAAAGTGTTTACGACTGTACTTGGTCTTGTACTGGCGTTTACGATTTTGCAAGTCGTAAAAGGGTGTTTACGATTTTTTTGAATCGGAATCAAGTGATTACGACTCCGGCGGTCGTAATCGAAAATCGTAATTAGTGTTTACGACTGTTTGAGGCGGTGGAGGTGTTTACGATCGATCCAGCTGTCAAAAATCGTAAACGGGTGTTTACGATCGGAAATAGAGTTTACGATCGGAAACAGGGTTTTGCGGCAAAAAGTCACTTTTTCACACTTCACGGAAACGGGCGTAACTTTTGACTCGTTTGGAGTTAGAAGCTCAAATTTTTACACGACGTTCGTGACATCAAGCCCCAGAATTACCCCAGACTAACGTCCAGGGGAGCTCGTTTGGACCCCCAAATTCCACTCCGAAGGCCTCCGTTTTTCAGTTTTAAGTTTTTGACACTATTCTTTGAATAGTGATTTTGCCGTTTTTGCTAATTTTTCTAAATTTTTCAGAAGCTGCATATTTAAAGAAAGAAAATGAGTTCGGTTGACAACAAGGATGATTTTGAAGGTGAAATTGACAATACTGAGATATGCCCCAATCCCACCTGTGCTCGTATAATTCCTGGACTTAGGCGAATTTGTAAAAATTATCAATTAGAATTATTTGAGATAAAATGTGAGAGGAGTTCTTTTAAGGGAAGATGGCAAAAGAGTGAGGAGAAGGTAAAAGCTCAGAAGCTAGACATAGTGAAATATCAAAAGATGGCTACTGAGAAGTCTATCCTGTATGACGAAGCTAAGTTAAAAATAGCTGACCTTAGTAAACAGGTAGATGAATTGACTCATATGAACAATGAAATGCAGGTGAAATTAGATATGAATCAATTAAGGAATAAGAGAATGCTTCAGGCTGGAAAAGAACTGTCTCAGGCTGTTATTTGTGGTCAAGTAGGGAAACACACACCAGGATTTGGGTCAGAAAAGTCTGACAAATCCTTGGCTGCAAATGCTATTATTCCCTCACCTATACCTAGAGATATCATAGGAATGCTCTATGAGGAGGATCAGGTAGATAGATCTGACTCAGGAGTGCATGAAGCAGGACCTCCGATGGATAGTGTCTTGGTTGGAACTACACCAAGGACTCAAGAAGGGAGAGTGGAGGACATATCAGACAATGATGTTGAGTGCCAGAAATATGACAGGTGTCATAACTCTAAGTCTGATGATGCTGGGATAGAGTTGAAACCACACTCTAAAATTGAAGTAGAGAGGCCAAAGATCACCATTAAGCATCCGAGTGTGAAGCCAACAGCTGGAGTGAAGGATGAAAAACTCAAGGAAGTAGCTGTGTCTCCTATTTCTTCAGTTGGTTCATGCAGCTGTGAGTGCAATTGCAAAAATGGTATTTCTTCATCGGGAAATACAGAGAGCACAAAGACAATGAAGATAGGTTCAACACAGGCTTCGAGGAACCAGCCGAAAGTCAAAACTGAAGCTGCACACAAAGCAAAGAAGCAGACACAAGGCAAACCAGCTCCATATCTGCCACCAAAAACAAATGGGTACACGTCTGACTTCTATCTAAAGAAGCAGACTTGCTTTAATTGTGGCATTGCTGGTCATATTGCTAGGAACTGTCTTTATCGCCCCTATGAACCCAATTATCCGAACACTCAAAGGGTTTCATCTCAGGAGTCTGTAAAGTCTAAGCCGATGATGGTGCAAAAACCTAAGGCAATGAAGACTGTTACTCCTAAGGTTAAACCCTCTGATCAACATTGGGGCGCTGCCAAAGCTGAAAGAAAATCTTTTAATCAAAACAACAGCTCTCCAAGTTATAAAAACTTTAAAAAACAGGTGAAGAAACCGTTTTCAAAACAATCAAAGTATGAAAAACCCAAAGTTACCCCTCCCAAGGTAACTAAAACTGTTTTGAAAAATATTTCTAAAATGCAGAAGGTTGAAATACCTAAAGTCACAACTCAAAAGGTGACTAAAACAAAAACTGTTTTGAAAAATGATTCTAAAACGAAGAAGGTTGAAATACCTAAAGTCACAACTCCGAAAGTGACTAAAACAAATGTTAAATCATCTGGAATTTGGAAGCCAAAAGTCAAGGCAGCTACAACCGAATCATCACAACTTCCTGATTTTTCAAAAGGAATGTTTTTAAAAGAAGTTTCATTCATTGATTCCTCAGGTGTACCCAGAAAAACAATGGCCTGGGTACCACTGGCTAACTAATCTCTCACTCTGTGCAGGAACGATCAAGGAGGATTATCACTAATTTTTTTATTTACTAATGTGTTTGTTGATAAGTGATTGTTCCAGGCACAGTTTAGGAGACGTATCTTCATGTCATGTCAAGTAATCTATAAATGGAAGGTATGTCTCATTGAGAGGTAAAAGGTAAAATTTCAGCACGAAAGGTACTGTTCTTAACTTGGTTGTGTGAATGAAGCGGCAAAGGGTGTTTTGAGTCAAACCAAATTTCCTAACATTTTCAATTGATTGATTAAGTGGTTGACTTCAAACGGAATGAAGTGTGCATGTCATGAAACCCTATTTTCTAAAAATTTTCAAATCAATACTTTGAAAGTTAGCTTGGCCAGATGTGTGTAAAGTCATTTAATGTGTTTGTGTGTTTTATTTTGTTAAAAAAAAAAAAAAAAAAAAAATGATGATGCTCACAAAATTGTGACATTAAAAATCAAAAAGCAAGGGGAAGAAATGTAAAGAAGATGAAAATGTTGACCCCTCAAAAATAGTGTGCTTTTCAATTTTTAATTGTTTCTTGTTTTTGAGAAGTTTAGGGGAAGTATAATGAATGACTGGGTTGGAGATGGCTGACACGCGTAAGGTGGAAGTGAAAGGCAAGCTCCACGGTGATATGCTCGGTAGGCTCGACCTAAACGTATGACCACCAATGAAAGTGCAGTAAACTTAAAAGATATATATGTTTAGTTTCCCATCCTAGGTTGCATGGTTTAAAAGACTGAGTCCCGACAAAAATGAGTTGAGAGTGGTAATTACCTAGTATTCACTCTCTCACACGCCATGTTTATGCTATCTTGACAACACCACAGAGCAAAAGAAAATGAAAAAGAAAAGAAAAAGAAAAGAAAAAGAAAATGAAAAAGAAAAGAAAAGAGAATAAATAATCACTCAGTTGGTCTTCTTTGCGTGCTTAGCGGCCGACCTGATCACCAACTGATGGTTAATGAAATAAGTGGTAGTCATAACGGTGTTGCATGGTTCCTCAAGTTGGGGGTTTGTGAATCCTCAATAAACTCTGAGGTTGGGTAGGTTTTGCTGTGTACACTTGGGTGTGGGGACAATTAAACATGACGGTAATATTGTACCATATTAAGCATGACGCATTCGGTTGGGATTAAACGGGTTTGAGTTTAAAGCGGACAAACATACCGGCAATCACCTGGACTAGTCGAGTAACTGAAGCTGAAAAGGGTTCCTCAGTCAGATTCATACGGTTTGATCCCTTGTAAACTTTCTCATGTTTGATATTGGTAAGTAGTTGTTTATTTATATCTTTCGTGTGTGAGTCGTTAAGTTCTTTTTGGTGTGTTTTTGTCTTGGCCAGGTTGATTTGAGAAGTCAAAATGTGTTTTTCATGGGTTTCAATGCATGTCAATATGCCCCCGACAGATCTTGACAAATTTTTAGGGGAAGGAGTATGGGATAATAAGTATTATCCGAAGGGAACTCGAGGATGATACTTATTACCTAATGGAAAAGACTTCCTCCGTCAGATCTTGACAAATTTTTAGGGGAAGGAGGGAGGATAATAAGTACTATCCGAAGGGAACTCGAGGATGATACTTATTATCCGAAAAGACTTCCATAATACATAGTATCCGAAGGGAACTCGAGGATAATATGTATTATCTCAGGGGAAGTCCTTAGCTGAGGGGAAGTAATCAGCTAAGGGGAAGTCTTTAAAGGTCTTGGGTTCAGGGGAAGTTTTATAAGAAAACCCGTAATCTATATTAGGGTTTTTGGTTAAAATAATATTAATTTGAATCATCTGAACTGATGATAATTACCTTCTAACCCAAAGACCAGTCATCAAATGTCTGGTGGAGTATTTTTTTTGAAATGTGTGTCAGACAGGTTGATGATAGAAAGTCGCTGCTGCTGCTCAAAGTTAAAGAACCAGCCGGTCAAGACTTCCATCTGAAAAGCAACTGTTCAGGGGAAGTTGTTGGTGTCTTTACAAGTATCCAAAAATGTCAAAAGTTTTTCAAAGAAAATGCCCACAAGTTTAGGGGAAGCTGAAGATCTCAATTCAATTCTTTGAAAAAGAAAATGATACAGAGAGCAGTCAGAGATCATGAAGTTTGAAAATCAACAATCAAGTTCTCCAACGTTAGGAGGTTTTCAAAATTTACCCTCTAACTTTTGGAGATTCAAGACAGTTACCGAAGATTCAGCAAGAACCAGTTTTTTCAAAAGAAGCAAGTCATTGAGAATCCTCCATCTGATTGCTTGTTCAATTTTCAAGAAGTTCGAGCTGATGCTGATCAAGAGGAAGTCCCAAGTGCCCGTCATGAAACCCATTGAAGATTTCTGCGGAAAGAATCTTCATCAACGTCTTTGCCAGCCAGTCAAGAAGAAGAATTTCAAAGATCGAAAACATTTAATATCACAAGCCTAGGGGAAGATTGTAGAGGCTAGATTATGAGGCTTGTAATATTAAATAAGTTGGGCTGGGCTTAGAGGGTTTCATTAGATTAGTAGGCTAGTTTTATTATGTTTAGGCTAGTTTACTATTAGATTGGGCATGGGCTTGGGTTTATGATTGGGCTTATTGGGTTTATGATTAGCCCATTAGGTTGTAAGAGGTGGTATAAATACCACCTCATGTTTATGATCAAGGTAAGCATTTGATATTGTTGTTCACGATTTCTTCAAGAGGGCTCTAGTTTACGATCAGCTTATCTTTGCTTCAATAGTAGCCGATTCCATTCAAGACTTCATCTTTCTTAAAGATCTAGTCTTTTATTCTACTATTCTTCTTGAATCAATCTCTCACGAGGATTCCGCACTCGTGTTAGATCTTTATATCGTGTGTTTGGGAGATTTCAGGACCTACAACTTCAGAAACACTCAGAAATCATTTTCCATCGTTGAAACACTCGGAATTGCGGAAATTTGATGAAAAACAAAGAAAACCCAAACTTTCTCACTCTAGAACTTGAAAATTTACCAAAATCACAGCAGTAGAGCAACCAATTGCTCTAATACCACTTGTAAAACCATTGTACGATCTTACTACTGCATGATTCGGTAATCGGATAAGTAACGAGAAGTAAATAAAGCTTCGCTTTATTGATTCACGAAGAGAATTACACAAAGTCTAGAGAAAGAGAGAACACCCTCATTTACACACACTTAAGATGTAGAATGACTCAAAGTTCTATCTAGCTCTCTCTCTAAAGAACTATTTATAGTGTTAACATACTAACTGGCGGACCACCAGCGTACCATTTGGTACGCCCGTACCAAATAGGCTGCGGACCATTTGGTACGCCGACACTAGCATGTTACCACTAAGACTCACAAAGATGCTCTAGATAAGAGACAATACACGAGACACACGTTAGCATAGAGATATGCTCTAACACTTTTCAAAGGTCAACCAATCGTCGTCCCACCGGAGTTTATAGAACTGACGGAAAAGGGGGACGGAGGGTTGACCAGAAAGGGAAATGCACGCAACGTCGAAGTCAACGATCTTGCACAAAGCAATAGGATGCAATTGAGAAAAATGGCAGCCATAGCTTTTCAAAAGAGTGACCAAAAAAGATGACAAAGGGTACCGAACATTGCATTGACGGAATGACGATGTATAAATCGTCACGCGATCAATCAAAGGCTCGGCACATTCATCAGGTCCAGGAATCCTAGGGTTCAGAGTCAACGAAATGTCGAAATCCTTAATGAAAGCTACAAGCTCCCCCTCCGTAATAGAGGACGCGACTACAGATAGCCCGGATCGAGACATTCCAGGTACGAAAAGCAAAAATGGAAAAGTTCACTAACCTTTGAAAAATCGGGAGAACGGCGAAACGTCAGGCAGAGTAAAAGAGGCAGTTATGTCGTCTGCAAAAAACTGCAGAGATTAAATAGGGGAAAAGGATAGAACCGCCAGGATCCGAAAATTCCCTCCGACGCTGATGCGTGTCTTGATGGGACGGTTAAAACAACCCCCACCGCTAATCATGTTTACAGCTATAAAAGGGGGTAAAACCGTCCTGGTAAAAAAGGGGAACTGGGAAGAACCTTCGAATGCACTGAAGGGACTACGAAAAAACCCAGGGAAGGCCCGTCTAATAAGAGTCTCCTGCTCTCTTCACTTTGGATCCTCGAAAGCAAGAGGCTAAGGGGGACTTGATGGGATATACTCCCAAATGGCCTCCAAAAGTAGCGCCACAAGTGAAGGGAATGAAAACAACCAAAGCTTGACAGGGAAGCACCTTGGGCGGAAGGGTCTACGTGAGAAGCGACTGAATAAACAAAGAATATAGTACAAGGGGACACCGATGTGACTAACGCTGGCCTCGGGAGGTGGCGAGCGGCGATGTGACAGGCGCCAAGGACGAAGGGCGCCATTCACACGTTTCCTCAGCCACGGAAGGGCCTCCAGTGAATAGTGTTTCCTGCAGAATTGAGGCGCGGCACGTCCAAGCATTTAATGCTCGCCATACTCCCCCGATTATAAAAGGATAGGTAATCCAGACTTAGAAGATAAGTTACTCATACACTCAATACTCTCTTAATACTCCGGTTATCTTCCGACGAACGTATTCTTACTCTCACGCCGTAGCTTGGTCACGAAGACCACCTTCGGGGCCCTTCGTGTCAAGGTTAACGGTGTTTCTTGTTTTGTAGGACACTTGATCACTACTTGAAGTCGCTAACCAGGAGCTATCATACCCCTCGGGATTCTGGGACGCAACAGTGAGTAAACAGAGAATTGAATACGAGAATACAATGTGTAAAGCTCGAGTGAGCCGAATGAAATGACTAAGTGTCCTATATATACTCCTAGCTCTTCAACAACTTCTCCGATATTCTAGGGATCCTCTCTTCAATGCGTCTATCAGTTGGTTGACCGAGTTTTCAGCTAAAGCCTTTTGACCACGTGTAAAATAAGTCTTAAGCTCATCCCATTTTACCATTGGTGGACTTCGTCAACATGTCCTTGATCAGATATAGACACACAATGCATTAGTAACTATGTCCTAGCATGCAGGGTCATTTCCACATGCTGGGTCATTCGTACAATATAGGTGATCCTGGATTATGCTCATCCTAGGCCATAATAACATATAACAAAATTAAAATGAATACGAACTTCCCTAGACTATGGTGACATCCTGGGACATTACCTTACTCCTGATACATTCAGGGTCATTGAGCGTTACCTGTCAAATTCTGGGTCATACAATTCCTGGTCAATCCTGCCCTAAGTCTATATCTGTACCCTGGATTTGTGACACCATGTCCAAAACAGGTCAAATCTCTCTCCATTGACTTTCCAAATTAAATATCATTACGTTTTGATTTTATGATTAACTGCATTAGTTTCGATAACTAACTAATAACTGATTTAAATCTCGCGTTTGTATACCCGTAAAATATGAAAGTTTTCATATTTTAATTATGGAATTTTTATAACAAGAAATTAAATATATAAATTGACTTTTTATATTTTATCTAAATCGATATAAACTGTTAAAACATTTTAAGAACTTAAAATGTGATGAAAATGTTCCGTTGTCAAGACTTAGCCAAACGAGATAACCGTTAACCCTATTGGGCCCGGTTAGGCCGAATAAACCCGTAACTCGACCCTAAAACTCAACCCGACTAACCGAGTCACCGACCCGAACCAGGACCGCCGCGGCCCGACCTTGGCCGAACCGCGCCTCACTCTCGGCCCACTCGAGAGCCTGACACCCGGCCCGACCCGTTTCCCCTTCGCGGCCCAACCCTTTACCCGATTTAAATGGGCCTCAGCCCATTCCCCTTCCAAATTCAATTGGGCTTCGGCCCGATTCCCCTCCCCATTTCGTTGGGGCTTCGGCCCAATTGTAAAACAATTTATTTATTTGTTTTAGCCCACAAGTTTTATAAAATGTAACCCACTAATCTTTTTATAAAATTTGGCCCATCAACTTTTATAGAAACAAAAATCACCACCTTGCTAGATTAAATATACTTGCTTGATATTTTAAAAAGTTGTGATTTTTAATCACCACTAACCACTTTATATTTTATAAAACCTTTACCATTTTAATAAACATGAGTAAAGTTTACAAAATTTAAATGTCCTACAAGTAACTAGTTAGTGGAATTTGGAGACCATGAGAGTGTGACAACACACCTATTCTAGGGTATGATTAAGGTTATTAACCATTGGTTAATACAACCAATTTTGATTATAAGAAGAACCCACCATTCACCCAAACCACCACACCACAAACAAACCCGCACTCACTCTCCCTTCCTCCCACTTTCGGCCAACCACCACCCAGCACCACGAGCCGCCGCCGGACCACCGCTATCCGCCTCTTCTTCTCGGTTTCTCAAGCCTCAACTCCTTGTGAGTTTTCTAAACCCATTCCTCTTATGATTATCCTACATTCTTAAACACCCAAGTTACTACCAAGTCTTGACAATAAACACAAATCACCTACACTTTGCTTAATCATAAATCTAATCTCTCTCTTCTTACACCCCCAATTCTTTCATGATCTAAACATAACCATGGTGTTCTTGAAACTTAAAGTAGCCATGGGAGTGGGTGAAACACATAGAGAAATCAAAAGAAAGTATATGTGTGCACCTAAAGAACATCATGTTTACATTTGATTAATTTGTCCTAACACAATGTGTTAGTGATTGTCATTTAAATTACTTGTCCTAACACTAAAATGTTAGTGATTGTCATTTAATTTACTTGTCCTAACACTAATGTGTTAGTGATTGTTATTTAATTATTGTCCTAGCACCAATGTGTTAGTTGATTGTTCTTTTACTTAGGATGTCCTAACATGAAAATGTTAGTTGATTGCTTATTATTTATGTCCTAACACAAAATGTGTTAGTTGATTTAATCATGAAATATGTTATGTTAACAAATGAACATATCACATTAATACTTATGATAAATTCATGGACTAAATGACTAGAATGTTACATATGTAACTTATGGCATAAATGACTAAAACAAATAAAACAATGTTTAAGTAACTAAATATAAGTTACATGACTAGTAACTTATAAAATGTAACAAAGAGAATAATTCTTGTTTAATTAAAAATATAACACATTAAATGTGTTATAAAAGCTTCAAGACAAAAGAAATTTTATAGATTTTGTTACTAAAAATGAAAGGAATAAAATTTATGTCAAATGATTAATTTGATATAAATTCTTGGATTTATTACAAGTTTTAACCATTTAAGTACTTGTTACTATAATGGAGATTTTATATAGAAAGACATTTGTAGAAATAAATATTTTATAAAAGACTTTTATAAAAATAATCAAAAGACAAGCAATTGACTTTATATATTTTTATGAACTTTTATTATTACTTTGATGGAATCAAAGTACTCGAAAAGGTAAATACGTTGCGTAGTAATAAAACCGGGACCATACGGCGATATACGCGAAAACGTGAATGTTTAAAATCTCCCAAACAATTACCTATCATGTTTTATTAAAACAATCCAAAAGTTTATGATAAATAAACTTTTATAAATCCAAGCATCGCCGAGTAATATTTTTTTAGAACAATGTTTTATAAAAGAAATGAATATATCATACAAGTGAAATACTAAACGATTTCGAGAAACTGAAATGATTAAATGTTGTGATCTATGATTTAAAAACTTTAAATGATTATTTATTTGACTAATAATTATTTACAAAAAGATTTAAACTATGATTTATTCACCAAGAATTGTTAATCATAATTATTTAAAAATAATTATAACTTGCATGATTAACAAACCAAACATATAATTATTTAATAATTATATGAACTCATAAAAATAATAATAAACATTATTATTTTTAACTCAATATTCAGGATTTGATTAAACTACTAAATGTTTAACCCTTTGTATTTATTGAACATAAATATAAACCATCATGAAAGTATTTATATAATAAATACTAACGGGTTTTCAAACGAATACAAATGGGATTAAAATGTCAAAACTTGACCGGTATCACTTGGGTGACTTATGTTACTCAAATGATTGTAGACCTTATGCAAATGTCTTATTATTTATTTAGGGCATTACTTGCTACCGCTACTTCACTGTCTATACTTCATATCTGCTGAATCTGTGAGTTTCACGGCCCCTTTCCTTTTAACTGTTTTATACTTTGGGGGAGAAGTCATGAAATCTGTTAAATGCTTTTTACTTAATATTATGGTTTATCTGTTAGCCGTATGACTACTTGTTCTCTTACTGATTGCCCAACTTGGTACATTATCGTTATAAACGTTTGTACAACCGTATCCCACCATTAATTGATTTCAATTAGTTCTGTACGAAACGATAGCTAGTGAATAGATCTATTTGGGTTGATAACCGTGCCCTAACTGGTAGCTCCAGTTCTAACTCCGGATTGTCTGGGGGTACACGTCAATTATTCTACTCTGTTTAACATCTCTGGACAAGAGATGCTATGGGTGGGGAAACCGTTAGTATTTGAAATCAAGGTTCAGGTGAGTTCATACAACCATAACGGTAAACCAATGTAATATTTAAGTATACTGAAACTGTTTTACCAACTTTAAACGTAGAGTCATAAACCTGTGAACCTCACCAACTTTATGTTGACCTTTTAACCTCATGATTTCTTAGGTAATTGAAGCAAACCTTCGGAGGACATGCAAATGGGGCTTAATCATGCTATCGGACCTGCTCTTTGAGTCATAGTCCCAACCTATCCAAATAAACCGTTTTATGTTTTAATATTAATTTAGACTTTATGTTTTCCAAAATGTAAGACATTATCATTTCCACTATCTTTCCGCTGCCATTGAAATGACGTAATGTTTTATGAAGTTTAAATTTATTAGATATTGTTCTATGTATCCTCGACTATGATTCCATTCTCCTTTACACCCGATACCATTGACCGGGGGGGTGACAGATTGGTATCAGAGCCGTGGTTATAGCGAACCAGGATAAACAAACAAACAAAAAAAAACCGAACCTGGACTATAACCCACTCCGAAGCTACCATTTGCATGAAAGACCTCATCTCCAACATGTTTACTTATGCTAGATTATATGTTACTTATGCATTAATTCCTATGCCGTTATGACATTACTGATACATGTTTCCTGTGGGAATATTTATCGCAGAGATGGCTTCCAGGGAAGTCATTCGCATTGCCGATTTCGACGGGGAGCAAAGTGTGGAGGACTACACTCCATCACCCGAGGACCCAGCACCTGAGGACTACACGCCCTCACCAGAGGACCACGTACCCTCGAGCCCCGAGTTAGGAGCTACTACTATGGGTACTATCCGCCGATCCACCATACCTTCCAGCTTTCTGAGGCCACTTAGGCCACAGACCTCAGATGACACACCGGACCACCCTGCTCCCACCGCTACTGCTGGCGGTGAGGCCCCCATTGGTGCTTCAAGCACCACCGACCCCTTTGCAGGCCGTGATCGGTCTGTAAAGACCTATGTCGCCGTACCTGGTAGCGGTAGACGGGGATACACCCCGGGACGGATGCCTGGTCCATCCTGGAACCGTGAGGTTGGTGCTACCCCCGAGGTGCCTACGCCCAAGAGGCGCTATGTATTCGAGCTACCACACTTAGCTTGGATGCCGGGACAGGTACAGGCCTGGAGGATCGAGGAGGAGATCCCGAGCAGCTATGCACGGGGCGAGTCCTCTCTTCCCGATCCCTCCCGCCGTGTCCCGATGGGCATCTCACCCTTCACTAGGGAGCCCATACCTGACACAGTACCTCTCTTGGTAGCCCGCCTGAGGCGCATCGAGACGGACCTAGGTGAGCTTGATGCTGACGTCGCCCAGCTTCCAACCACTAAGGAGGTTAGGATCCTTAGGGATCGGATATCAATGCTGGTGAGACGCATGTGCGCCACTGATAGCGCCATGGACACCCTTCATGCACACATGACTGGGGTTAGCATGGCCACCACTGACCTGCTTCTCTCGCACGAGAGTCTGCAGAGGAGAGTCGGTGCATTGGAGCTTGTGTCTGGACGACTCCTCTCCACCCTCCTTGCCATGACCCAGGTCCCGACCTTCTTTGTCATGCCCCCAGGTCCACCACCACCACCACCTTTCTAGGTATATTTGACCTAGTCTTTTGATTGCCATTTTATAGATGAAACATGTTATCTTTTGATTATAATCGGGACTGCGAGCCCATGATGAAAAACTTGTTTCTTTTGAATATGTTTTATCTGTAATATGGTGGAAAAACATTGGATGTATTATGATTATGATTAATGTTATTTCTTCTTGTGGTTATGGAGTTATTATTATCATTTTATGGTTATGTTGTTTATATTTATGATTACTATGACACGTTATGTTACTTCATTCTTTTCATCTCACGTTTCTTGGTTGTGTTTGCACGTAACATGTTTTGGCAATTGATGTATGTCGTGGCAGTTATTCTTGAGCATGTAATAACCCCACTTACATATTATCTAAACTTTCTTTATGTTGACAATTGTAACTTAAAGTGAAATCATGCCGCCACGACGCCGAACCACCAGAAACACTTCACCTCCTCCTGCTATGACCGCTGCTGAAATTGAGGAGATGATTGCTCATCGAGTCGCTGAAACTATAGCCGCTGCTGAAACCCAACGTCAAAACGACGATGGGGCACGCTGTAAGGACGAACTGACCAATGCTAGAAAACCTTAGACTACAATTCTAAAAATTGTATTCAAACGTTTCAACCTAACAAATGCAGGCCCCCGCACTACAAAAAAAAATGTCATTCAGTGGCACACAAAAAATGCCACTAAAAGCCAAAAAAATGCCACTAAAGGCCGTTTTAGGAATCTGCGGCATAAAAGAGAAGAGCCACTAAAAGTGGTGACACTAAAGCCGTTTAGTGGCACTTTCCAATGTGCCACACAAACTTTTAGGCTTTTAGTGGCACTTTTTTTCTGCCACAATAAAAGCAAAAAAACTATTGTGGCAAATGCTTTATGCCACTAAAAGGTTATTATAGTTATCTATCTATAGTATATTTAATGGCACTTAATTTTTATGCCATTAAAAGATTATAATCTCTCTCACACATATATATATATACTAATTTTAATGACACATTGCAACAAAAGCCATATTAGTTACATTATAAGATATAAAATAAAATGTCAATAAGATGATTAAATTGTAAATGTAGATCCAAATGTTTACAAAAGTAAATTTAACATTCAAACATGTTTCAATTTTCAATCACAAATAGCTCAAACATTCAAACGTAGCTATCATTCATCATCAACCATAGAAACACAGCTTCGAAACCTCTCATTGTATCCACCCTGTCATCATCAACCATATGATCATGCATTAGTACAAATTAAAGTTCAACCCGTATTATATACACATTTATAAATTGAAATTCAATTCATGCATACTATTTTTCTTGTTATGCATCATTTTTAGGTGTCGAGGAGCGCGCGTTACGCGCAGCGAAAGCGAGAAACGCGTTAAAGGGGCAGAAGATTACCAATTAACATCTTTACATTCATATTAACTCAAGATATTAACATTTGTACATTCATATTTACAAATTGCAAAGAAGCAATAAAACATGACACGGTCAAGAGCCATAACAGGTCAAAACTACACGTTTTAAAAAGTCACTTTAACGTCAAAAACCATCAGTCCTATGTATATAAATGACAAATAGAAACATAAATAAATATATAAATAATACCTGCAACATATTTTACACACTGATCCCTCAATTGAGCCCTAAGCACCATCATTTATGTCATAAATTCTTTCTTTAATTTTGGATTTCGCCTTTTCTTGCTCAAAAAATGCAGCAGCAGCAGCTGCTACTGCAGCCTTTTGAGCAGCGATTTTCTTTTAATGAGCTTCAAAGAAAGCCTTCTTTTAGGCAGCAAACACAGGTTAGGCAACAGCCTCTTCAACGTGTTTAGCAACATAGCAACACACTCGAGACCCTCAAGATCTCTAAAAAAAACATCATTGATTTCACATGAGTGGGTAAAAGGTAAAAAAAAATGATAAAGTGATAACCAGTAGAAATATTCTACTGGTAACATAATCAATCATCATATATCAAATAACACAAAAACAAAATGCTTACATTTCGAATGCCATTCCTTCCTCAACTTTTGAAATCTACACACAAATGCAAAACTCTGTTATATATTCTATAAGCTATATATACGAACCTAGATGTTAAGATTATGAACATGAGGTAAGCATATTATTACCTTGAGAACTTTGGTGAGTACAAAAAAAAAGCACAGATGAAAATTCATATGAAGATGTGTTAGTCTATAAATAACATCCAAAGGGAGGTGGCTAAAGAAAAAGAGCGTACCTCGGCAGTAAAACCTCCCAATTGAACACAGTCGGTGTGTCAATCCGAAGGCAACGCGAAATTCATGTTCCAGAGATGTGACGAATATGCATCTGTTTGACTTTCTGTAAGTCAAACTGCACATGCCTAACCCATTTTTTTGGTACTTCTGTTAAGCCACAACTTGATCAGTTTCTACCAATTAAACTCTATTATGTCATTAGATGCAACTCAAGATTTCCATCATCAAATCAATCCTTACTCCAAGGTTTTTGAACAACAAAACCATAGTGGTTCGGATATAATTTTCCCTGACCCATTTACTTCACATTTTGATGCCAATTTTATTAAAACTTTTGCCTACGATTGATCAGCAGTAGTACACAATCTATTGTTGGCAAATTAGACTTGCTGTTAGGTTAATGAATGGCTAAATTGGATATTAACTAATAATCATTGTGTAACATAACCAAAAAAAAATGGATTTTACTGTATGTCATAAGCGTCGCTTGCGGGTAAATGCGGGCACATCAATTATTTGCCCGTGCGGCCATCAAGCTACATATTAGGAGCACAACAAAGCTAAAACCGACTTTGGAAACCGACTTCGACCTTTATGGTGCTCCCGTGCATATTCATATATTAGTGTGTAAATGTACCTGTTTGGAAACCGACTTCGACCTTTATCGTCATTGTATGTTCCTCTTCTACGTTCTTTGCGATAATTAGGACTTCTGCTACGACTTCTGCTTCTGTAACGATCCTTGTCACCCCGATGACTCTCATAATCAGACCGATCCAAACTTCTGCTACGGTTTCTCCTCGAATAATCTTGGTCCCTGTGGTCATCTCTATGCCTAGAACTTGACAAAAAATTAAAAGAAAATATGATTATTAGAGCAAGAAATACCCTAACATGTGTCCTTATCTACATGTACATCAACAGATTCATTTACAGCACTCCTTTGGATCCACATGATGCTAAACCTCTTTATTTTTGTCATCGTTAATCCATATACACTGACCATTCACCGTTCCATGTGTAATCATATATAAATACTTCCAATCATATTTTCATTTCCAAGTTTACAAAGTCGTATAACAATTTTTGAGATTCAAATATTTTAAGAAACAGTTTAATTAGTCAAACACATACAAGCCAATAAACCTCATTAACAGCACCGTTTTGGATTCAAACTCTACTCAACCTCTTTGCTTTTATCAATATGATAGAAAATGAAGGTTATGTATATGATATCTTCAGAGCAAGATGTCTAAAGAGCTACATAGCATTATAGCAAGTGCAGGGTGTATTCACTTGTAATACCATAAATCATGCAATAATAACATAAAAAGAAGCTAGGATATACAGGTTAAAAAAAATCACAACCTTGCATCAAAAGCTTCAAACCACAACCATCAGAAAAACATTAATCTTCTAACTAAGAGTAGTAGAAATTATAACATCAGAACACAAAATCAATTAAACATAAAAGAAATGACCAAAACCCACCTTGTGGTTGCAATTTATTAAAGAGGTGGCTAATTGAACAGAACCCATGGAGCAGAAGAATGTATTTGGCCACAAATTCACTTGATTACCATATAACGCTACCGGATGGGATAAAAACAATCTTTATGCTGATCTGGTTGGAATAAAAACAATTATCATGGCAATTGGGTAATAAAATCTGGTTAGAAACAAAAATAATTATCATGGCATTTGGGTAATAAAATCTGGTTAGAAAGAAAAACAATTATCATGGCATTTGGGTGTGTGTTAAACTAAATTGTTGATGAACAAACTCGTCAACTGATCCCATCAATTTCATTTCCACAATACACTTATTATTATTTAACTATTATGTACTTATGAAGGAGTGCTCCATATAACGCAATGAACTTTATATTTTCATTTGCTTTTAATAAAAGTCAAGTCAAATGGTCAAAGTCTCCTCTTATTTTACTCCTACGTATTCTCCTCCCCTATTAATATTATTGACCCATTTATTCTCTCTTCCAATTAGTTGTATTACCATATATATCCTCCTCCATTTACTCCTTTTAATTTGTATAAATTGCATGTATCCTTTTCGATTCTGTATAAGAAAATAGAAACCCTTTACCATATTAGAAAATTATATGGCATCAGAGCAGGATATCCCCTACCTTTCGTAAACCCTCAAAACCCAAAAAAAATTGCCGTCACCATGATCAACAAAAGCCACGAGAAGAATGTAAAAGGCACCGTCAATGTCGAAGAAGGAGACAATCCCATTGCGGGCTCGAACAGCGAACAATACATACAGTTTCTAAACATGTTCTCTGAAGCACTTGGATCTAGAGAAGAGGAGACTCCGCCTACCGCAACACAACTGCTAAACTCGAACCAAGTGAGAAATGGATTGTGGACTCGGGTGCATCAATCCATATATCTCACAGAACCGATTGGTTTGACGGTCAAATAAAACACACTAGTGAATTACCCGTCTCCATACCTAATGGTGCTTACATACCCGTAGAGGGAAAAGGAAGTTGCACCTTATCTAACGGGATACAAATTGAAAATGTTTTATATGTCCCTAAATTTACATGCAACCTTCTATCGGTTAGTCGTTTATCAAAAGAGTTACAATGTTCGGTAACCTTTTTCCCTACTTTTTGCATCATGCAGGACTTGAACTCGAAGAAGTTGATTGGAGTTGGTAAGTGTAAACAAGGACTTTACGAGATGGAGATGGTGGGGAGTGGAATGAAGGCTATGATGACTACTTCAGATGTTTGGCATAAACGATTGGGGCATGCTTCCCGTGAGAAACTCTCGCATTTTGATTTTGTTGAAAACTTACCTTTGAAAACTGATGATTTTGTTTGTGACGCTTGTTCTAAAGCAAAACACACCCGATTACCATTCCCTGTTAGCTCCATCAAAACAAAAACTTGCTTTGAATTGTTACACTGTGATATATGGGGGAAATACCGTACACCGTCACTAAGCCGAGCTCATTATTTTTTAACAATTGTGGATGATTACAGCCGCTCGGTTTGGGTATTCCTCTTGAAAAACAAACATGAGGCTAGTGACTGCCTTATAGGCTTTCACAAGTTCGTCAAAACCCAATTCAACAAGACCATTAAACGAGTTCGTTGTGACAACGGCGGCGAATTCACATCCAACCGGATGACCAATTTCTATTTTGAGCAAGGTATATGTGACAACTCGTACTTTCCAGGTATACTTTAATATATTAATTATGTGCAATTAGCTGTAATTCTATGTGCATTAGGCTAATTTGTTTAAATTAGATGCCTTTACGTGCGAACATAGACAATCTAGGTCCGACAACAATTACCCGTAATGGAAATCAAATAAAATTCCATAACAATTCACGATGGAATTTTAATAATAAGAAATTCATAAACAATGTTTTGTGAAATCTAAATATAAAATGACTATTTTATATTTTCTAAACTTTTACGTTTTGACAAACGTATTTCAAACACGTCGTTTATTCAAACGACCATTCTAGTCCAACAATACTTTGGTTTTAATTCTAAAACTAATTCAATTATAAACCGTTTATTTTCCTTCAAACTATTTAATTCCGTCAAACAAATCACGTCATACTTTTAAACGAAATCCGCTCACGTCAAGCAAACATTTTAATTCAAGTTTGAAGTACATCATTAGTGCACAACAACATAAACACCAAATCATGACAAGTGACATTCCAATTATCCGTAAACGTCCGCGATAAACAATATTTTTATTGTTACGATCACTCGTTTCACGTCAAAAACCCATTTTCATTCCGGACATCGTTTTTGCACAAACAAAGTCTCATTGGACTCGTAGGACCAAACCGGACTCAACCGACCCGACTCGATACCCGGTTCGGCCCAGAAAGCCCAATGGGCCTACGGCCCAATTTCTTTCTCTTTCTTTCTTTCTTTTCCTCGGCCCAAACCCTTCGGCCCGTTTCCTTTTTCTTTCTCGGCCCACAGGCCCGACCGGCTCGGCCCGTTACCCTTTCTCTTTCTCCTTCCGATTGGGCCAAAGCCCAACTCTCTTTTTCTTTTCTTTTTCCGGTCCTATTCCACCCTCCTCTCCCCATTCGGTTTTAATCACAAATCCAACCAAGTCCTCAACTATACCAACTTGAACCTTGAATTGTTGTGTCATCTTGATTAACAACACACTTGTCCCTAATAGTACAAAGCAACTTGGTTAACCTTTGGTTAATGGGTTTAACCACTTACACAAGGAGCATGCTTGTCTCCCTTAGCCATCATTTCCATCTTTTGTCCCTCTTGTCCCATCCCCCTCATGGCCGGCCTATAGACACCCCCACCACACTCCTACATTTCAAATTCCAACACCCAAAAGCAAGAGAAACTTGCTAGGATCAAACCAACCTATTCCCCCTCTTTTTCTCTCTTGTTACGGTTCACACAAACCAACCAAACCAACCTCATTTTCGGTTCATTTGAACTAAACCCAAGTCACCACTTAACCATTCCTTTAAACACTTAAACACCTCACCTCATTCCACACAACTTCAAGAAACAAAACACACACTTTCTCTCAAACTCTCTCTCTTTCTCTCGGCTCACAAAAACCGCCACCACCACCACCATTTCACCATCAACCATCTAGTATTCTAACTTCTAAATACCTTCCTTGTTCAAGGTAAATCACTTCTAGTTCCTAAAACTCCATTATTCTTCCATTTCTTTCTTGATTACCTCCATAAACAACTCTTTCTAATCTTTGTTTTTCTTGTCAAAATCCATGACAAACTCTTGAACTCTCATCACCATTTCTTTCACATTCAAGATCAAGGTTGGGTTTGGAGCTAAACTTGGAAGCTAGTTCAACAACCCATTAACGTCATTACCGATCCGGAAAACTCTAAGTGAGGAAAACTTACTTTCTTTGGTTATTTTTCTCTAAATCTTTCATTTCTTTATGTCACATGTCATGTTCATGAATAAGTCTTGATTTGGTTGTTGTATGACTTGCTAGCAAACATGTATGTTAGTATGGTTATGTGCTTGTGATGGAAACTAGTTATGTTAAAAAGATTATTTGACAAAATATATATATAACTTGTGTTTTGTTAAAAGAATCACTTTAAATGACCAAGTGTGGACAAATACTAGTTCTTGTATGTTAAAGATAATTTGGGACACTTAACTTGGTATGAAATGGGGATACAAAATGTCAAAAATCGAATTTCATGAAAAATATAAGTTTTATGAAACTGGGCAGAGATGACACACATTCTGCGTGTCATAAATCTGCTGTCATCTGTGAACTATATGAAGCAAGAACACTGAACAGAGATGACACACATATTCTGCATGTCATAAAACTGCTGTCATATAGAAAAATGTATATTTTTCCAAATCTTCAAACACTTGTATTTTGACTTCAAACCAAGACCAAAGTTTGTTAAAGGGTGATTTTGAGTCACAAAAGTGTTTACCAAAGATTTAAACATGAAACTTCAAGGAAATAAAAACATGGGATTTTTATGACAAAATACCATTTATTTTTATGAAAAATTAAGTTTAAGACCTTTTGACAAGTTGTGACCACTTAGGACTTGTAATGTATTATTAGGGATGCCAAAGATGTTTTACTAAACATACTAAATAATTTGAGAAGTTAAACACTTGGAAACAAAACGGTTAAATATCGTAACTACGACATTTCGATAAAAATTATAACTTATTTTCAATTTGGAATTGGGTCTAGTCCAAAACATGAAACATGCTTATTTTGACATATAAAAATATCTTATAAAGTTCAAATGGAGAAAAACATGTTTTATAAACAAACCGGACAAAAACTGTAACTTTCGGTCACTCGAAAATGTCGGATTTTACAAGTTAAATTTCCACTAATTAATTTGGCAACTCAAAACCCTAAAACACATTAAAACAAGTCTACTAACAAATCCTAAGTGTTAGGAAAACCTAAAACGTCACAAAACAAGTCATAACAGTCAAACCGGCGAAACCGGTTAACTACCGGACGAACCTACGCTTAATTTTACCAAAATATAACTTCATATATTTTTGGAAACATTTCTTCATACTAAAGAAAGATTATATTTATTAATCGAAAAGTCCAAAACCTTACAAATATTTAGCGAATTAAATATTTACGATTTTTCCTAACGTTTAATGAAAAATAATCCATATTATTCAATATTTATTTTTCAAACGTAATCATTATTTATTATTCAAATAAATAATAAACTCCATCAACTTCAATACTATTTATTAGACAATAAATAAGTCCTAGGATTTCCATCACCATCATTGGGTAATAACCAGTCGAGACTTAACCTTGAACATTGAGTGACGTATTCACTAACTCAAGATAGCCAAACCCTAATACGTCATAACATTACCTTGTAGACGTTTGCTAGGCTAAGTTCAACCAAACATATCTGACATCCACCTTCAAACAAGTGAGTCTTCACGGCCCCTTTTACTTTTCTGTTTTCTAACTTGGGGGAGAATTCAATGAATGCCTTTCAAACTTCATTTTGTCTGATATTATGATAACTGTAAGACGTACTGATTTCATGTTCTTTTCGTTTCCCCAATCTGTGTATTCATGTTGATTCATGTTATATGCCTAAGTCCCACTATTAATTGGATTCAATTAGTTCATTCGAAACGATAGCTTGTGAATAGATCTATTTGGGTTGACGACCCTACTCTGACTTGGTCGCTCCAGTCATGACTCCATGGTTATAGTCAAGGGGTACATTTGTTATTCTGGTCATTCGGTGTTCTTGGGGAAGAACATCAGGAGTGGGTAAACAGTTAGTTTTGAATTCAAGGTTCATGCTTGATCTTTACAACAACAGTGTCAACAAACTAATATCAAGACAAGCCAAACATTTTCAAACATATTTTCAAACAGTTCAGTGTCATTAAACCTGTGAAACTCACCAACAATTCTGTTGACTCTTTTTATTCTTGAATTCTCAGGTGATTAAAGACTGCAACTCCATGTTTTTCTGTTCTGATCCTGCTTGTCATATCATGGTCTGCCTGCTGTGTGTTCATGCATTTCATTTTGGAGATTTAGACGCATTACGCCTTAGGGTAGTTATGTTTATAAATCTCATGACTTTGTCTTTTGGAAAACTTATCATGTAACCACTACCTTATTTCCGCTGCCACGGTTTTAGATGTTTAATTAAATGTTTGAAACTTACATTTTCAGAAGACAAATGGTTAAATTAAATGTTCATTAGACGTCATCATTCATAACCATGACCATGATGCCAAATTAGTCAAATGCCCACATTCAGTCATTTTCTCGGGGTGTGACAGACGTGGTATCAGAGCCATGGTTATAGTGAATTAGGATGCATCGGTCTGCACCTAGTCTATAACCTAAGATTTGCATCATTCATTTGTGTGTGTGTGTGCATTCATGCATTGCCTTGTATGTGTGCCAACTTGCAAACCAATGTGTTTTCTTTTAGTTGATTGCCTTACATAAGTATTAAATATATTATTGTTATAACTTGGAAATGACACAGCATGGCAAACAAAGAGATCGTTGTGATACCTTCTGACTCCGAGCCAGAGCCAGACTACACTCCGTCTTCGCCTGATGATGTACCTAGATCGCCGGAGTACACACCGTCTTCTCCTGTCCCTGAGACTGCTCCTGTGATTCCACCTCTACCTGACTATTCGACACAGCCGAACGCTACGAAGGACAACTGGGATCCTATCACGTCAGACGACGAGTTCTACGAGGACGACCCTGAGGAGACTATTCCCGCTACATTCTACCCTCATGTCGCAGTGATGTCGATTCCCGACCCCATTTTCTATGTTCCTGACCCTACTGTTTCTGTGCCTGACCCTTCTATGACTCACCCTCCTGCACGAGTTCTTGACCCTGCATCTACCCCTGCACCGTCTCATCGTCTCTACTGTTTCACTCCAGGTGGTCATAGGCTTAAACATACACCTAGGAAATCTGTCATTCGTACTCGCCCTATGCCCACTGCCCCTGTTGATGAGCCTGCCCCTAAAAGGCAGTGCGTTTCCGAGCCACCCATTGTTCCATCTGTTCCTGAGCCACCGTTTGTTTCGTCAGTCCATGAGGTAGGAGAGTCGTCTGCTTCTGCAGCTGCTCGTACTGCACCCATCTATGAGGGTATCCCTGTTCCACTTCCTGACCTCCTCTCCATTCAGTCACGTTTGTCTGGGCATGATGATGCCATTCGTCGAGTCATCGCCGAGCTTCGTTCACTGTTGTCTTATCACACTGTCCAGACCCTTGAGACACGCCTGACTACTATTGAGGATCATGCCTTTGCTACCGGACTTGCTATGGATTCACTGCACACGAACTTCACTGATGTTTCTGATTCGACCACTACCATGATGTTGACCGTGGAGATGCTCCAGATGCGTATGCAGGCTATGGAGGATTTGATGAGGATATTTCAGACGTTCATGGCTTCGCTCAGCCAGGTTACCGGACTGTTCTTCATGCCGCCGTTACCACCATTTCCCAGAGGCCCGTACTAGTGGTACTACCTAGTGATGCATTCGTATCATGTTTAGTTAATGTATGAAAACTATGTTGTATTTTGGCAAATGGAGCTGCGCCTCCGACTTTTGAAATAATTATGGTATGTTCGTACTAGAATTGTAGTGTTTGTCATGATGTATGTTTTCGAATATTAATTGACTATGGTTGTATTACTTTCATTGTAGCTTCTTATGGATGTATGGTTGTTATGGTTGTTATGCATGTATGGTTGTTCATTATAGATATGTAGACTGTATATTGTCATATATTGTCTAATTATATTTCTTGTTTACATTCGTGGATTAAGAAAAACATGTCTGGACGCCGAGGACGCCCGCGAACCAATCGAGCTGAATCACCTCCACCCGCACCAATGAACGCTGAACAAGTTGAGGCACTAATAGCCCAACGTATTGCTGATGCCATCGCTGCTAACGAAGCAAATCGCGCCGCTGGAGGCCATGGTGAAGGTGCTCCTGGTGGTAAGACCTTCGATAAATGTTGGAAATCCGAGAATTTAAATTCCCCCGAATTGTTTTCAAGGTTTTGTCTAACGTTTCAGGTGCCCGTGAATGTACCTATAAGGACTTCATGAATTGTAAACCTATCAATTTCAAAGGTACCGAAGGTGCTGTTGGTCTTATTCGCTGGTTCGAAAAGATTGAATCTGTTTTCCGTATCAGTAACTGTCCCGACCACTCTAAGGTAAAATTTGCTGCTTGCACATTCATTGATGGTGCTCTCTCATGGTGGAATTCGCATGCCGAAACCGTCGGAACTGACCAAGCACACGCTATGCCTTGGGAAGAATTGAAACAACTGTTGAGAGATGAATACTTCTCGCGAGAAGAACTTCAACGTTTAGAAGTTGAATTCTGGGGACTCACCATGAATGGATCTGACATTGCTGGATACACCAAGAGATTCCATGAACTTGCTCATTTATGTTCTTCAATGGTGACACCACTATACAAGAAGATCGAACGTTACATTTGGGGTTTAGCACCCAACATTCAAGGGAATGTGTTGTCTTCCAACCCTACCACTCTGCAAGCCGCCGTTCGTTTGGCACATAGTCTGACCTATCAGGCTACGCGCCAAGGTGTTTCCTTTGCTAAGAAGGCTTCTGATCAATCCAAACCTGTTGTTGATGCCTGTTCACCGCCTTCTTCGTCTGGAAAGAAGTTTGATCGTAAACGCAAGCGCGGTCATTCCGGTAAGAAGAATTCTGAGAAGCGATCTGAGAAACAACCCGAAAAAGCCCCAGAACCAGTCAAAGCTTTTGTTGCTTCTGCTTCTGTACAAGAACCAAAGAAATCTGGCTACACCGGAAATCAACCTCTGTGCTCAAAGTGTAACCTTCATCATACGCTGGATTGCGGTAACGTCTACTGCAACAACTGCAAAGCCAAAGGTCACATTGCCAGAGACTGTCCATCCCGCACCTGCTATGGTTGTGGAGCTGTTGGACACATGAAGAACCAATGTCCAAAGAAAAATCAAGCTGTTGGAACTGCCCGTGGAAGAGCCTTCGTGATGAACGCTGGAGAAGCCCGACAAGACCCCAATACTGTCACCGGTACGTTCATCCTTGACAATAATTATGCCTCTATTTTGTTTGATACCGGAGCAGAGAAAAGCTTTGTGTCTACCGATTTTGGCCCATTACTTAAAATCGATCCATGTGCCTTAGACACTAAGTACACCGTAGAACTAGCAGATGGTAGTCTAATCGAAACTGACAAGGTTTTCCGAGATTGTCCCCTACGCCTTTCCGACCATTCATTTAGCATTGACTTGTTGCCCGTCGAATTGGGAAGCTTTGATGTCGTGATTGGCATGGACTGGTTATCGAAGAATCGTGCGGAAATCATTTGTCATCTTAAGCAAGTTAAAATCCCACTAGAAAATGGCGAAACTCTAATCATTCAAGGTGAAAAGAGTGGAACCAAACTAGATATCATATCCTGTATGAAGACACGCCGATACCTTCGTAAAGGTTATCATGCTATCCTAGAACATGTCGTTGGTAAGGAATCCAAGGAGAAAACGCTGAAGGATGTCCCAATCGCCCGTGATTTTCCTGAAGTATTTCCAGAAGACTTGCCAGGACTGCCGCCAGCCAGGCAAGTAGAGTTTCAAATCGATCTTGTTCCAGGTGCTGCACGCGTAGCCCGTTCTCCCTATCGTCTCGCCCCTTCGGAAATGCAAGAATTATCCAATCAGTTGCAAGAACTATTGGATAAAGGATTCATTCGACCGAGTTGCTCCCCTTGGGGTGCACCTGTTCTTTTCGTCAAAAAGAAGGATGGATCATTTCGCATGTGTATCGACTATCGCGAACTAAACAAGTTGACAGTGAAGAATCGTTATCCACTTCCGAGGATCGACGACCTATTCGATCAACTTCAAGGATCAAGCTATTATTCAAAGATTGATCTACGATCCGGTTATCACCAGTTAGAGAGTTCGTGAAGAAGATGTTGCCAAGACTGCTTTTAGAACCCGTTATGGTCACTATGAATTTCTAGTAATGCCATTTGGCTTAACAAACGCACCCGCCGTATTCATGGATTTGATGAATCGTGTGTGTAAGCCATACTTAGACAAGTTTGTGATTGTGTTCATAGACGACATCTTGATCTACTCCCGTAGTAAAGAAGAACATGAACAACACTTAAGACTCATCTTGGAGTTACTCAAGAATGAGAAGTTGTACGCGAAGTTCTCAAAGTGCGACTTCTGGCTTCGAGAAGTACAATTCTTGGGTCATGTAGTTAATGAGAAAGGAATTCATGTCGACCCTTCCAAGATTGAAGCAATTAAAGATTGGAGTGCACCCACTACTCCAACCGAAATTCGTCAATTCTTAGGACTCGCTGGCTATTATCGAAGATTTATCGAGAACTTTTCAAAAATAGCCCAGCCTTTGACTGCTCTCACCCAGAAGGACAAGAAATTTGTCTGGGATTCTAAAGCCGAAACCGCCTTTCAATTGTTGAAGCAAAAGTTGTGTAACGCACCGATTTTGTCCCTACCCGAAGGAACAAATGATTTCGTGGTATATTGTGATGCATCCCGCCAAGGTCTCAGGATGTGTACTTATGCAACGAGACAAGGTCATTGCTTATGCCTCACGACAATTGAAGATTCACGAAAGGAATTACTCGACTCACGATCTTGAGCTTGGAGCCGTTGTTTTCGCTCTGAAGATTTGGAGACATTACCTTTACGGTACAAAGTGTACGCTTTACACCGACCATAAGAGTCTTCAACATATATTCAATCAGAAAGAGTTGAACATGAGACAACGTCGTTGGATTGAGTTACTCAACGATTATGATTGTGAAATCCGTTACCATCCAGGTAAAGCTAATGTTGTTGCCGACGCATTAAGCAGAAAAGACCGAGTGAAACCTCTTCGTGTACGTGCTCTTAAAATGACCATTCAATCCAATCTCACTTCTCTCGTCCGTGAAGCCCAAGTCGAAGCCCTCAAAGATGAAAATATCCCTAATGAAGGCTTACGTGGAATGGAAAAGCAATTAGTCAAGAAGTCTGATGAAGCTTATTATTTCATGGAAAGACTGTGGTTACCAAATTTTGGTTCAGTGAAGAAATTGGTCTTAGACGAAGCTCATAAGTCTAGATATTCGATCCACCCTGGTTCGGATAAGATGTACCATGGTTTGAAAGAGTTGTATTGGTGGCCTAACATGAAGGCTGATATCGCCACCTACGTTGGTAAGTGTTTGACTTGCGCAAAGGTCAAAGCTGAATATCAAAAACCCTCTGGTTTACTTGTTCAACCCATAATCCCAGAGTGGAAATGGGAAGGAATTTCCATGGACTTCATTACCAAGTTGCCAAAGACTCGAGCCAGAAATGATGCCATCTGGGTTATTGTCGACCGTCTGACCAAATCCGCTCATTTCCTACCCATTCAGGAATCCTACACCACTGAACAACTTGCCAAAATTTACATGAAGGAAATTGTATCTCGTCATGGAGTACCTATTTCTATCATCTCGGATCGAGATAGCCGTTTCACCGCCCGATTTTGGCAAACCCTTCAGAAAGCTTTGGGTACTCGCCTTGATATGAGCACAGCCTATCACCCCCAAACTGATGGCCAAAGTGAAAGAACTATCCAGACTCTCGAAGACATGCTTCGTGCTTGTATCATTGATTTTGGTAACAGTTGGGACGAACATCTACCACTAGCTGAGTTTTCGTATAACAATAGCTATCATACTAGTATTCAAGCCGCCCCCTTCGAAGCTTTGTACGGAAGGAAATGCCGTTCACCACTTTGTTGGACTGAAGTTGGTGACAGCCAACTTACAGGTCCCGAGCTAGTACATGAAACTTCCGAGAAAGTCACCCAGATTCATAACCGTTTGAAAGCTGCCCGCGATCGACAGAAGAGCTACGCTGATAATCGACGCAAACCATTGAAGTTCTTCAAAGGAGATCGTGTCATGCTAAAAGTAGCACCTTGGAAAGGTGTTATTCGTTTTGGAAAACGTGGAAAGCTTAACCCTCGCTACATTGGTCCTTTTGAAATCACCGAGGAGATTGGACCAGTAGCATACCGTCTTCAGCTACCTCCCGAACTTAGCAAAGTTCATGATGTGTTTCATGTCTGTAACTTGAAAAAGTGCTTGTCTGACGAAACTGTAGTCATCCCCTTGGATGAAATCGAGATTGACGATCGTTTACATTTCATCGAGACTCCTGCTGAAATCTGTGATCGTGAAATCAAACGAGCTGAAGAGAAGTCGCATTCCCATCGTAAAAATTCGTTGGAACTCACGCCGAGGTCCAGAATATACATGGGAACGAGAAGATCAAATGCGTGAGAAATATCCACACCTCTTTGCCAATGCTGACAACCCTGGTGGTCAAGACTAAATTTCGGGACGAAATTTCTCTAACCGGGGGAGTATGTGACAACTCGTACTTTCCAGGTATACTTTAATATATTAATTATGTGCAATTAGCTGTAATTCTATGTGCATTAGGCTAATTTGTTTAAATTAGATGCCTTTACGTGCGAACATAGACAATCTAGGTCCGACAACAATTACCCGTAATGGAAATCAAATAAAATTCCGTAACAATTCACGATGGAATTTTAATAATAAGAAATTCATAAACAATGTATTGTGAAATCTAAATATAAAATGACTATTTTATATTTTCTAAACTTTTACGTTTTGACAAACGTATTTCAAACACGTCGTTTATTCAAACGACCATTCTAGTCCAACAATACTTTGGTTTTAATTCTAAAACTAATTCAATTTCAAACCGTTTATTTTCCTTCAAACTATTTAATTCCGTCAAACAAATTTCGTCATACTTTTAAACGAAATCCGCTCACGTCAAGCAAACATTTTAATTCAAGTTTGAAGTACATCATTAGTGCACAACAACATAAACACCAAATCATGACAAGTGACATTCCAATTATCCGTAAACGTCCGCGATAAACAATATTTTTATTGTTACGATCACTCGTTTCACGTCAAAAACCCATTTTCATTCCGGACATCGTTTTTGCACAAACAAAGTCTCATTGGACTCGTAGGACCAAACCGGACTCAACCCGACCCGACTCGAGACCCGGTTCGGCCCAGAAAGCCCAATGGGCCTACGGCCCAATTTCTTTTTCTTTCTTTCTTTCTTTTCCTCGGCCCAAACCCTTCGGCCCGTTTCCTTTTCTCTTTCTCGGACCGACAGGCCCGTCTACCTTCTCTTTCTCCGTTGGGCCGAAGCCCATTTCTCTTTCTCTCTTTCATTTCGGGCCGAAGCCCAACTCCTCTTTTTCTTTTCTTTGTTCCGAGTCGGCTCACTTCCACCTCTCCTCTCCTTCCATTCGGTCTTTACCCATCTAATCAAATCTCAACCAAGTCCTCAACTATACCAACTTGAACCTTGAATTGTTGTGTCATCTTGATTAACAACACACTTGTCCCTAAGTACGTACAAAGCAACTTGGTTAACCTTTGGTTAATGGGTTTAACCACTTACACAAGGAGCATGCTTGTCTCCCTTAGCCATCATCTCCATCTTTTGTCCCTCTTGTCCCATCCCCCTCATGGCCGGCCTATAGACACCCCTCACCACACTCCTACATTTCAAATTCCAACACCCAAAAGCAAGAGAAACTTGCTAGGATCAAACCAACCTATTCCCCCTCTTTTTCTCTCTTGTTACGGTTCACACAAACCAACCAAACCAACCTCATTTTCGGTTCATTTGAACCAAACCACAAGTCACCACTTAACCATTCCTTTTAAACACTTAAACACCTCACCTCATTCCACACAACTTCAAGAAACAAAACACACACTTTCTCTCAAACTCTCTCTCTTTCTCTCGGCTCACAAAAACCGCCACCACCACCACCATTTCACCATCAACCATCTAGTATTCTAACTTCTAAATACCTTCCTTGTTCAAGGTAAATCACTTCTAGTTCCTAAAACTCCATTATTCTTCCATTTCTTTCTTGATTACCTTCATAAACAACTCTTTCTAATCTTTGTTTTTCTTGTCAAAATCCATGACAAACTCTTGAACTCTCATCACCATTTCTTTCACATTCAAGATCAAGGTTGGGTTTGGAGCTAAACTTGGAAGCTAGTTCAACAACCCATTAACGTCATTACCGATCCGGAAAACTCTAAGTGAGGAAAACTTACTTTCTTTGGTTATTTTTCTCTAAATCTTTCATTTCTTTATGTCACATGTCATGTTCATGAATAAGTCTTGATTTGGTTGTTGTATGACTTGCTAGCAAACATGTATGTTAGTATGGTTATGTGCTTGTGATGGAAACTAGTTATGTTAAAAAGATTATTTGACAAAATATATATATAACTTGTGTTTTGTTAAAAGAATCACTTTAAATGACCAAGTGTGGACAAATACTAGTTCTTGTATGTTAAAGATAATTTGGGACACTTAACTTGGTATGAAATGGGGATACAAAATGTCAAAAATCGAATTTCATGAAAAATATAAGTTTTATGAAACTGGGCAGAGATGACACACATTCTGCGTGTCATAAATCTGCTGTCATCTGTGAACTATATGAAGCAAGAACACTGAACAGAGATGACACACATATTCTGCGTGTCATAAAACTGCTGTCATATAGAAAAATGTATATTTTTCCAAATCTTCAAACACTTGTATTTTGACTTCAAACCAAAACCAAAGTTTATTAAAGGGTGATTTTGAGTCATAAAAGTGTTTACCAAAGATTTAAACATGAAACTTCAAGGAAATAAAAACATGGGATTTTTATGACAAAATACCATTTATTTTTATGAAAAATTAAGTTTAAGACCTTTTGACAAGTTGTGACCACTTAGGACTTGTAATGTATTATTAGGGATGCCAAAGATGTTTTACTAAACATACTAAATAATTTGAGAAGTTAAACACTTGGAAACAAAACGGTTAAATATCGTAACTACGACATTTCGATAAAAATTATAACTTATTTTCAATTTGGAATTGGGTCTAGTCCAAAACATGAAACATGCTTATTTTGACATATAAAAATATTTTATAAAGTTCAAATAGAGAAAAACATGTTTTATAAACAAACCGGACAAAAACTGTAACTTTCGGTCACTCGAAAATGTCGGATTTTACAAGTTAAATTTCCACTAATTAATTTGGCAACTCAAAACCCTAAAACACATTAAAACAAGTCTACTAACAAATCCTAAGTGTTAGGAAAACCTAAAACGTCACAAAACAAGTCATAACAGTCAAACCGGCGAAACCGGTTAACTACCAGATGAACCTACGCTTAATTTTACCAAAATATAACTTCATATATTTTTGGAAACATTTCTTCATACTAAAGAAAGATTATATTTATTAATCGAAAAGTCCAAAACCTTACAAATATTTAGCGAATTAAATATTTACGATTTTTCCTAACGTTTAATGAAAAATAATCCAATATTATTCAATATTTATTTTTCAAACGTAATCATTATTTATTTATTCAAATAAATAATAAACTCCATCAACTTCAATACTATTTATTAGACAATAAATAAGTCCTAGGATTTCCATCACCATCATTGGGTAATAACCAGTCGAGACTTAACCTTGAACATTGAGTGACGTATTCACTAACTCAAGATAGCCAAACCCTAATACGTCATAACAATACCTTGTAGACGTTTGCTAGGCTAAGTTCAACCAAACATATCTGACATCCACCTTCAAACAAGTGAGTCTTCACGGCCTCTTTTACTTTTCCGTTTTCTAACTTGGGGGAGAATTCAATGAATGCCTTTCAAACTTCATTTTGTCTGGTATTATGATAACTGTAAGACGTACTGATTTCATGTTCTTTTCGTTTCCCCAATCTGTGTATTCATGTTGATTCATGTTATATGCCTAAGTCCCACTATTAATTGGATTCAATTAGTTCATTCGAAACGATAGCTTGTGAATAGATCTATTTGGGTTGACGACCCTACTCTGACTTGGTCGCTCCAGTCATGACTCCATGGTTATAGTCAAGGGGTACATTTGTTATTCTGGTCATTCGGTGTTCTTGGGGAAGAACATCAGGAGTGGGTAAACAGTTAGTTTTGAATTCAAGGTTCATGCTTGATCTTTACAACAACAGTGTCAACAAACTAATATCAAGACAAGCCAAACATTTTCAAACATATTTTCAAACAGTTCAGTGTCATTAAACCTGTGAAACTCACCAACAATTATGTTGACTCTTTTTATTCTTGAATTCTCAGGTGATTAAAGACTGCAACTCCATGTTTTTCTGTTCTGATCCTGCTTGTCATATCATGGTCTGCCTGCTGTGTGTTCATGCATTTCATTTTGGAGATTTAGACGCATTACGCCTTAGGGTAGTTATGTTTATAAATCTCATGACTTTGTCTTTTGGAAAACTTATCATGTAACCACTACCTTATTTCCGCTGCCACGGTTTTAGATGTTTAATTAAATGTTTGAAACTTACATTTTCAGAAGACAAATGGTTAAATTAAATGTTCATTAGACGTCATCATTCATAACCATGACCATGATGCCAAATCAGTCACATGCCCACATTCAGTCATTTTCTCGGGGTGTGACAGTATATTGCTTGAGACCACATGTCCACACACACCACAACAAAATGGTGTAGTGGAACGAAAACACCGACACCTTCTTGAAACGGCTAGAGCCCTAAGGTTTCAAGCCAAACTTCCTACAAGTTTTTGGGGTGAGTGCATACTTACCGCTGCATATATTATTAATCGTCTTCCTTCCAAAGTTATCGGGAACAAAACTCCCTTTGAACTAGTTTTTGAACAAAAACCCGACTATAATTACATGAAAGTCTTCGGGTGTCTCGCATACTACAGAAGTAATGAGACCAATGGTGACAAGTTCGAGGAAAGGGGGAAGCCCGAGATTTTTGTAGGGTATCCTCCTGGCACAAAAGGGTATAAAATTTTTGACAAAAACAAAAATAAAATAGTCATCTCTAGAGACGTTAAATTCTTCGAAAACGTCTTCCCATATAAAAATAGCATGGAGCACGAAAAAAATGAGAATGAAGAATTTTTTAATTTGGCTCCTTGCAATTATGAAGATATGGCATGTGACGTAAACAACTTTAACGAGGAGCAACAAATGATGACAAGCCAAGAAGAAGAAAATGAATTGCATGGGGAGGTAAGTCCAATGCATGATGTGAAGAATCAAACAACAAATAATAATGAGCAAGACCCACCTACAAATAATGAGGAGAGCCCACAACAAAACATTCCTCCACAAACCATGCCTGAAGCCACAATCCAATTTAGAGAAGGAAGGAAGAGGGTTCAGTCCAAGCGACTAGAAGGATACGATGTCCATCTCCCACCATCCATCGACTTTGCTTTACCTAACTCCAATCAAAGTTCTTCGACGGTACACTCAATGGAAAATTATATCTCTTACAATAAATTTTCCAATACTCACAAAGCTTTCCTAACGGCCATTACCACTAAAAATGAGCCAAAAAAATTTAACCAAGCTATGCAGGATAAAAATTGGAGAGAAGCCATGCAACAAGAGATAAAGGCCCTAGAGGCAAATGGAACGTGGACACTTGAAGAACTTCCAAGAGGAAAGCGTGCCATAGACTCAAAATGGGTATACAAGTTGAAGTTCAAGCCTAACGGAGACGTGGAGAGATACAGGGCAAGATTGGTGGCAAAAGGATTCACGCAAATGGAGGTGTTGACTTCCACGACACTTTTGCACCGGTTGCAAAACTGGTAACAGTTCGAACCCTACTAGCAGTAGCCGTCAAAAGAAGTTGGTCTATACACCAACTCGACGTAAGCAATGCCTTCTTACACGGGGATTTGAACGAGGAGGTATACATGAAGATTCCTCAGGGTTTTGACAAGGGAAAAGAAAACAAGGTATGCAGACTAAGGAAATCGTTATATGGGCTAAAGCAGGCTTCAAGGAATTGGTACCAAAAATTTACCGCTGCTCTACTTGAATACGGCTTTCGGCAGTCCAAAGCTGATCACTCTCTTTTTATCTTCAAACATCAAGAAGTTTTTGTGGCTGTTCTCATCTACGTGGATGACGTTATTATAGTTGGAAACGATGCAAGTAGAATCAAGGAGACAAAGACCTTCCTTAACAAAAGGTTTAGCATAAAAGACCTTGGGCCTCTTAAGTACTTTTTGGGGATTGAGGTGGCAAGGACCAAAGACGGTTTAGTTTTAAGCCAACGAAAATATGTTCTCGACATCCTCAAAGATAACGGGATGCTTGGTTGTCGGCCTAGTGCTCTTCCAATGGAGCAAAATCTAAAGCTAGGCAAGGACGATGAAGGAGAACGTGTGGATGCCAGTCTTTATCGCCGCTTGATAGGGAGGCTTCTTTACCTTCAAGCAACCCGTCCAGACATCACATACTCTGTAAATATTCTTAGCCAATACGTTGCTGAACCTAGGCAAAGCCACATGGACGCTGCTATACGGGTACTACGGTACCTAAAATCAACAGAGGACAAGGAATCTTACTACCATATACTGGGGGAACCAATTTGGTTGCCTACTCTGACTCGGATTGGTTAGGATGTCAAGATACACGGAGATCAAGAACGGGTTATCTTTTACTTATTGGGGGAGCACCCGTCTCATGGAAATCGAAGAAACAGTCAGTCGTGTCCAGATCATCCGCCGAAGCGGAATATAGAGCAATGGCTACAACGGTTAGTGGAATTCTATGGATGAGATGGCTACTATGTGACCTCTGTGTCAACCAAGACGGCCCCACGAACCTATTTTGTGACAACTTAGCAGTCAAACACATAGCTAACAACCCGGTTTTTCATGAAAGAACGAAACACGTGGAAATGGACTGCCATTTTGTTCGAGAACGTGTCGAAAGCAAAGAGATAGAGCCATTGTACATTGAGGCTAAGTTACAAGTTGTCGATATTTTCACCAAAGCCCTAGGTTCAAAGCAACTACAAACTCTTCTTGGCAAGTTGGGTGTTTGTAACCTCCACACTCCAACTTGAGGGGGAATAATAAAAGTCAAGTCAAATGGTCAAAGTCTCCTCTTATTTTACTCCTACGTATTCTCCTCCCCTATTAATATTATTGACCCATTTATTCTCCCTTCCAATTAGTTGTATTACCATATATATCCTCCTCCATTTACTCCTTTTAATTTGTATAAATTGCATGTATCCTTTTCGATTCTGTATAAGAAAATAGAAACCCTTTACCATATTAGAAAATTATAGCTTTAAACAGGTAAGTGTTATAGATTATTACCTGCAAACCACATACTCCACACTTGTATCAATATTAAAAAAATTGGGGAGATTATGGCTAATCAAGCACCAGACTATGGCTCTTTTTGTGCCAATGCTCGCAAAATTCGTTAGAAATGGAATCTAAACTCAAATGACAAGTGATGACATGATTGATACGAGAATGAACAGAATGAAACGTGAATAGCGTGTGCTTCTACTGAAGCTCAATATCAAACTCATTCGATGCAGCAGAGAGGTACATATGAAGCTCAAAATGACAATCACATAACAAATGTGAGTTTTTTTACCAGTCATTCTTCCCTATAAATATGAACCTTTCTAGCAGTTCGTACTGGTGTCCTCTGATCTATAGAAGTTCCAGACCACCAAATCAGTTTCAATTCAATACAACAATTCATCAGAAACTCAGATATTGTTATATGAGAACAAAACATAACATGAAACAGATCAACGGATAGTCATATCAATCACATTTACCTCTTAGGGCTACAAATAATCAGATTTTTCCTAATTACTGTTTACCAGGAATGATCAAAATGTATCTAAATACAAAGGTATTAAAGGACTCGTACGGCTATAAAACATCGAAATTCAAACAAAATGACCTAATAGTGATTTCAACTTCCGATCCCCATTCTTCACAAAACGAAATTCGCTAATTACGGTTTACCATAAATGATCTATTTGGATCGTTGAAATCCATGACAAACACACACTAATTCCTGTGAAATTCGCTATGATTTGATATAGATTGAGAAGCGAAGCAGATCGCAACAATAATTTCAGGAAGAAGGAAATTTAAACAGTATAATGATAGGTTTAGATTGAGAAGCGAAGCAAATCGCAACAATAATACCTGCGATGAAGAATTCGAACCTTTTGCTTTGCGTGAAAGAAAACGAAACTAGCTAGGTTTTGAGGTGATTCATAACATAAATGCCGCTAAAGGATCTCGCCGAGTCGTTTGTCGAGAATCAAATAGGGCAGAGACGTATCTTTTTTTGGAAGGATTTTGGTTTTCAACTTTTCATACGACGAGTTTAGGAGGGATTTGATGATTTTGGTGGGGGGGGGGGGGGGAATTTTTATTTGGAGGGATTTGAGGATTTTGGGTTACCCGCTAATACGTTTATTAGTTTCGGAGAATTGGACTTTTTATTTTTCATTCTAAGTTAATTTTTAAGTAAATACATTTAGTGGTATATTGTAAAAGCCACAAAAAAGATAAGTTAGGTAGTGTGGCACAATTAAAGTGCCACAAAAACCCATATTAGTGGCATAAAATGTAAATGCCACTAAAAGTATACTAAAATCCTATATTAGTGGCACAAAACGTAAATGCCGCTTAAAATTTGTGCCACTAAATGGCATCTTTTTTGTAGTGCCGTGAATGTTCATACAAAGACTTTATGAACTGCAAGCCCTCGAATTTCAAGGGTTCTGAAGGCGCTGTTGGTTTAGTTCGCTGGTTTGAGAAAATGGAGTCCGTCTTCCGCATAAGCAACTGCCCTGAGCAGTACATGGTCAAGTATTCCACATGCGCACTGATTGATAGCGCTCTGACTTGGTGGAACTCCCATGATGATGCTATGGGAACTGATTTGGTTTATGGCATGACATGGGACGAACTCAAACAACTGCTTCGCGATGAGTACTATCCTAGAGAGGAACTTCAGAAACTCGAGGTTGAGTTCTTGAACCTATCCATGAATGGAGCCGATGTTGCTGGCTATACCAAAAGGTTCCGTGAGCTCGCTCATCTCTGTCCGACCATGATCACTCCACTATACAAGAAAATTAAACGGTACATCTGGGGACTTGCACCTCATATCCAGGGGAACGTCCTCTCCTCGAATCCTCAGACTTTTCAGGATGTTGTGCGCCTGGCACACAACCTTGTTTACCAAGCTAACCGTCAAGGTGTGAGCCTTGGCAAGAAACAGTCTAAGAGTAAGACCCCTGATGCTACTACCACTCCCTCCTCAAGCAAGAAGCCTGACAACAAGAAAAAACGAGGATTCTGGAAGAATCGTGATAAGAAGAGCCCTACCAAGGAAGCTGAACCAGTGAAAGTCTACGCTGCTACTACCCCTGCTCATGTTGTCCGAAAGACCGGATACACCGGTGGAGCACCCTTGTGCAACAAATGCAACCTCCACCACACTCTCGATTATGGAAACGTCTTCTGCAACATCTGCAAGACGAAAGGGCATGTAGCACACGATTGTCCGAAGTGCACCTGTTACGGTTGCGGAGCTACCGGACACTTCAAGAAGGACTACCCAAAGGAAAGAAACCAGGATGCTAATCAGGCTAGAGGAAGAGACTTTGTAATCAATGCCGGAGACGCTCGCCGTGACCCAACACGGTGACGGGTACGTTTCTACTAAATAATCATTACGCTTCTGTTTTATTCGATACTGGTGCCGATAGAAGCTTCGTGTCTACCGAATTTGGCCAATTACTTGAAATTACTCCTGTTGCCTTAGACACTAAGTTCACAGTAGAATTAGCAAACGGAGAATTAGTAGAAACTGGTATAATCTATCAAAACTGCTCGCTAGAACTCTCCGACCATTCCTTCAGCATTGATTTAATGCCCGTCGAATTAGGAAGTTTTGATGTAATCATTGGTATGGATTGGTTATCAAAGAACCATGCGGAAATTATGTGCCATGAGAAAATAGTTTGAATGCCACTTGCAGATGCCAACACTCTAAACGTGCAAGGCGAAAAGAGTGGAACCAAACTAAATCTCATATCTAGTATGAATGCACGGAAATTCCTTCGTAAAGGATGTTATGCCATCCTAGCACATGTAACTGAGAAGAAACCGAAGGAGAAGCGTATGGAAGATGTTCCCGTTGTTCGCGAATACCCGTAAGTCTTTCCTAAAGACTTACCAGGTTTACCTCCAACGCGACAAGTAGAGTTTTGCATTGACTTAGCACCCGGTGCCGCTCCCGTGGCCAGATCTCCGTACCGTCTGGCACCATCAGAAATGCAAGAGTTATCTAGCCAATTACAAGAATTGCTAGATAAAGGCTTCATCCGTCCAAGCCACTCTCCATGGGGAGCACCCGTGTTATTTGTTAAAAAGTAAAATGGAACATTCCGGATGTGCATTGACTACCGAGAATTAAACAAGTTGACCGTGAAGAACCGTTACCCGCTTCCTAGGATTGACGACCTATTTGATCAACTTCAAGGATCAAGTTTCTACTCCAAGATCGATCTGAGATCAGGATACCATCAACTCAGAGTTAGAGATGAAGATGTTTCGAAGACAGCGTTCAGAACACGCTATGGCCATTACGAATTCCTCGTAATGCCATTTGGTTTGACAAACGCACCAGCTGTGTTCATGGATTTAATGAACCGCGTATGCAAACCTTATCTGGATAAATTTGTTATCGTGTTCATTGACGGCATCCTTATCTACTCCCGTAGTAAGGAAGAACACGAACAACATCTGAGACTTATCATGGAATTGTTGAAGAAGGAGGAACTTTACGCGAAATTCTCCAAATGCGACTTTTGGATTCACGAAGTACACTTTTTGGGTCACGTGATCAATGATCGAGGCATTCACGTGGATCCCACAAAAATTGAAGCAATCAAGGATTGGAGTACGCCAACGACTCCAACCGAGATTCGATAATTCTTAGGTCTCGCTGGCTATTACCGCCGATTCATTGAGAACTTCTCAAAGATAGCCAGCCACTGACCACTCTGACCCAAAAAGATAAGAAGTTCATATGGGATGCCAAGACCGAAGCAGCATTCCAGATGTTGAAGAAAAAACTATGTGATGCACCAATTCTATCACTGCCGATGGAATCGAAGACTTTGTTGTATACTGCGATGCATCGCATCAAGGTTTAGGTTGTGTACTAATGCAACGAGAGAAATTCATCGCCTACGCATCGCGACAACTGAAGATTCACGAGAAGAATTACACGACCCATGATTTAGAACTCGGAGCCGTTGTCTTTGCTCTCAAGATCTGGAGGCACTATCTTTATGGTACTCAGTGCACCATATTCACTGATCACAAAAGCCTCCAGCACATTTTCAATCAGAAGGAATTGAATATGAGACAACGCCAATGGGTGGAACTGCTAAATGATTACGAATGCGAGATTCGTTATCACCAGGGCAAGGCTAACGTTGTAGCTGACGCCTTGAGCAGGAAAGAGCGCGTTAAACCACTTCGTGTTTGAGCATTAAGTATGACCATTGTTGGGCTAGATATATTTAGAGGCATGAACATTAGTATTGGGCTTAATTTACTTTATTTATAGGCCATGTGGGCCATTTAATTGTTTATGATTGGGCTTATTCATGTTTATGATTGGCCTTGTATTTGTATGAGGTGGTATAAATACCACCTCATGTTCACGATTTATGCAGCTTTCGAGATTAACTGTTTACGATTTCTTTAAGCAAGTTGGTGTTTACGATCAGTTCTTGTTAGCTTCAATAGTAGCCGTTTTTCATTCAAGACTTCATCTTTCTCATAGATCTAGTCTATTCTTCTACTATTTGTTCTTGAATCGATCTTATACGAGGTTTCCGCACTCGTGTTTGATTAGATATCGTGTGTTTGGGAGATTTCCGGACCTACAATTGGTATCAGAGCCAAGAATCTTAGATTCGAGGCTCTCACGATATAGATTCAAGTGTATCTGGGTTTGTGTTCGTGGTTGTTTGAAGATTCGAAGGTTTCAGGTGTTTACGACATTTGCTGCTGCTGTCTTCGAGTTTCTGGGTGTTTACGATTGCATTTTCTGGGTTTTCAGTGAGTTTACGACTGAGTTTGTTGAAGATCTTCATCATTTTGGCGATTACGACTTCAAGATCCGATTTTTATCGTGTTTACGACTCGGCATATCGTGTTTACGATTGTACTTTTCTCGGAATCGACGTTTACGACTTTGCAGGATCGCAAACGGTGTTTACGACTTGGTTTTATCGGGAACGTGTGTTTACGATTGAGGGATCGTAATCGTGGGATCGTAATCTTAGTTTACGACATTTTAAGGCGGTTAAGGTGTTTACGATTTGGAGTTTTATCGGAAACAGAGTTCACGATCGTAATTAGCTGTTTACGATCGTAATCAAGTGTCTTTTATCGTAATCTCATATTTTGGTCATTTGGACATTAGTTTAAGTTCCCTAAGCTATCGCAATGGATTTTGAACCAAGTATGTATCAGAAATTGGACTTTGAGATTGGATCTATCACTCGTCCACCTAGACTAACTTCGGCGGATAACTTCTTGGAGTGGAAATACAGATTTGAAAACCATTTGAAGAGTGTTGATCTGAGATTGTGGAGAGCGGTGATTAATGGACCACATGTACCTACACATGGAGAAGGAGCTAAAGCTGGAAAAGCTAAGACTGAAAAAGAGTTTGATGATGATGACTGTGAAAGATGTAACAAGGCAGAGAGGGCATTTGCAATTATGACCATGGCACTAACACCTGACATTGCTCAAGGATTTAAGCACTGCAAAACAGCGAAGGATCTATGGAATGCTTTGATTGTGGCCTATGAGGGAAATCCAGACATTAAGGCGAGTCGCAAGCAAATGTTGAAACAGAAATTCAATCTGTTCAACCATATCCAAGGTGAATCTTTTGAAGCACAAGTGCAAAGGTTTGTATCTCTGATGGCAGAAATGTCAAGCTATGGTGTGGAACCAGAATTGGAAGATAAGAATTTGAAGCTGCTGAATAGTTTACCAAAGTCTTGGAACACCAATATCTCAATCATTAAGGATAACAACAACCTGAGTGAGCTGTCTCTTGATGAAATGATCAACAAACTCAAGTCCAAGCTAATTGATGACAAGCAGAGAGAGTTGAACCATATAAGCTCTCTTAGTTTGGCAGGGAAACTAAATCAAGCTCTGTTGTCACAAGATGTGGAGGCTAAGCATGAAGTGAAGTCAACTGGAAATGGATCAAGCTCAGTCGCGAAGTCAACTGCTTTTGTGGCTCAACCTCAAGGAAGTTCAAGTGGAAATGTCAACCCTGATGATACAAATGATCCTAATTTTGCTCTTGGTATGGGTTTCATGAACAGCTACCATGCTCTCATGGCCGGAACTCTTGTGCCTACTGATATGTTGTCTGGTGAGCTGAACCAGATAAATCCTGAAGATGTTGAGATGTTGGATGTTTCATGGCAAATGGCTATAGCAGTCTTCAGAGCAAAGAAATTCATGGCAAAGACAGGCAGAAACGTCTGGAAAGATCAAGACAAGATAAGGATGGGGTTTGACAAAAGCAAGCTGAGGTGCTACAATTGTGATGAATACGGGCATTTTGCTAGGGAGTGCACTAAGCCTAAGAAAGAGAAGGTCGAGGGAGAAGAATGCTCGCTGAGGGCAAAGGTAAGGTCGAAGAAAAGGCTCTGGTTGTTCAGGAAGGAGGCGGTTATGATTGGACTCCTCAATTGAAAGAGTTTAGCATGTCTCATGCTATGATTGCTGCCATGGAAAGGGATGAAGATGAAGAGCATGCTTTTGTTGTGACTGAAGATGAACCTGAGGAGAGTCAGATGGAGGAAAATGAAGATTTAGCAGCAGATCACACCAAGGTATGTTCTAACCCTACTTGTGATCGTATAATTACTGGTCTTAGACAATTTTGCAAAAACTTTCAATTGGAATTGTTTGAGGTAAAATGTGAAAGAAGCTAATTTAAGGGTAGATGGCAAAAGAATGAAGAAAAGGTTAAAGCCCAGAAATTAGACATAGTGAAATATAAGAAACTTGCAACTGAGAACGCTTATCTGTATGACAACGCTAAGTTAGAAATAGCTGAGCTTAGTAAGCAGATAGATGACCTTAAGCATAAAAACAATGAGTTGCAGGTGAAGCTTGATATGAATCTTATGAGAAGCAAAAGAATGTTGCAGGCTAGTAAATCTCTGAACACATGCATAACTGATGTTAGAATGGGTAAGGACAAAGGTGGCATAGGAATTAGCTTTGCAAACAAGAACGATGTTCCTCAAGATAAAACTAGAGATGTAATAGGAATGATCTTGGAGGAGGATCAGATAGATAGATCTGCATCGGAAATGCATGAAGAATGACCTCCTTTAGATAGTGACTTGGTTGGAATTAAGCCTATGACAGAAGAGGAAATAGAAAATGAAAAACACATGATTTATGGGTTGGGTGATAAGAATAGAGTGATGACAGACAGGTGTGAAGCAGGTCCATCAAAGACTTCTCTGAATAATTGTGTGAGCTCTTCTGATGTATCTATTTATTGTGCAGATGAAGTAGAAATCAGAGACATTTCTAAGGAGGATGCAGAATGTCAGAGAGTGGAAGAGAGTCACGTGTCTAGTAGTTCTAGTGTTTATTTACCTAAGGATGATGTAATGGCACTTGTGTCAGAACTTGAACCATCCAAGTCAAAACGAATAGTTGTACCAGTGTTAAAAAATGTTTCTGAATCAAATGAAAAAGTGACTGGTTTTAAAATTCGTGTGCCTAACACTAAAGTAGGACGTGAGACCAAACCCAAAGATTTTGTGGCTTATCCCCAGGTTGTGTCAGCTTTTAATAGAACAAACAAAACTAAATCAGAACAATTTTGTCTGATCACACAACCTGAAAGAGATACGAAACATGTGATACACAAGTGGGATGATAAGCCAGAGTGGAAATCATCGTACCCAAGACGTTCATATTTGTGTAGCCATGTAAATGGACCTAGACCTATGAATTGTTTTCAATGTGGGAAGCCAGGACATTTTGCTGCCAATTGCTTAAATAGACCTTATCAACCATACTGTCCGCACAACCCACGGACCATTATGCTGCAGTAAATGATGGCAGGAGAAAACAAAAACCAAAAACAACAAGTTTGGTCTAAGGGGAAGCAGATTTTAGAACCAATGAAGACTAAACAGTCTAAGGTTTTGAACACAAAAGCCCCGACGACAAAGCATGTTGAAGAAAAGTGGAATGTGACTAGACCTCAAAACTCTTCTTACAAACCTAAGGGAGTTTATCAAAGAAAAGATAAAATGAAAACAAAACCTTTTGAGAAACAAGTGCCTAAAGTCAACCTTGTTGCTAAACCTAAGGGCAAAGCAGTAATTGAAAAACCAAAAGTGGTCACTCAAACAAAACAGATGGTTTATACTAAATTGAAACTTGAGTGGACACCTATTGTAAAATCAAAAGGCAAAAAGGTCACATCTCCATCAAAGAAACAATCACCAGCAAAGAACTCAGCTAGCAGTTCTAACACTCAGAAACAACCTACTTGGAAACCTAAAGTTAATGCTCAAATTTTGAGTAAACCTGAATCTAAAGCAGGAATGTCTTTCAAATTGGTTAACTACATTGACTCCAAAGGAGTGCCCAGATCAGTTATGACCTGGGTACCTGACTCTAACTGATTTCCGATTTTGTAGGGACAGCCAAGTAGTTCTATCAACAATCTCTGGTATGTTGATAGCGGTTGCTCCCGACACATGACCGGAGACTTATCCCTATTGGAAGAGGTACAAGACTTCAATGGCGGAGGAGTATCTTTTGCAGGTGGGGTAGGTGGTAGAATCAGTAAGAAAGGGGTTGTGAAGAGTGGAAGCTTGACTTTTTCTGACGTACACTATGTAGAGGAGCTGTCTCACAGTTTACTAAGTGTCTCGCAAATGTGTGATAACGACTTTTCAGTCTTGTTCATCAAGAAGGAATGCATAATCCTCAAGCCAGGCTTCGAAATTCCAGAGGAGTGCATCTTAATGCGCACTCCAAGAAGAGGAAATTCCTATCAGATGAATTTGGGCAAACCTCCAACTACAGAAGAAGCCTGTCTTATCTCAAAGCAGAATGAGAATTTAGCGTTATTATGGCATCGTCGCCTGGGGCATGCCAATATGAAGAATCTGTCTAAGCTGGCTAAAGGAGAGCACGTTAGAAATTTACCGATCAAAGATTTCTCGTCTGTGGAGAAATGTGTGGCTTGTGCTAAGGGGAAGCAGCACAAGTTGCCACACCGTCCAAAGGTTGTTAATTCTGTCTCTTCTGTTCTTCAACTCTTACATATGGATCTTTTTGGTCCCATGCAGGTACAAAGCATCAGCAAGTTTTCTTATTGTCTCGTAATAGTGGATGACTATTCGCGTTATACTTGGGTCTTCTTTTTATCAAACAAGTACGAAACGCCGACCCTTGTAAAACAGTTTGTCACACTTTTAGAAAACCAGCTGAACAAGAGAGTGAAGGGCATAAGAACTGACAATGGAACAGAATTCAAGAATGCAGAGTTGAACATGTTTTGTGGTGAGAAGGGTATTGAAAGGCAGTTCAGTGCTCCTTATACACCACAACAGAATGGAGTTGCAGAAAGAAGGAATAGGACACTCATTGAGGCAGCGAGAACGATGATGTGTGAGGCAAAACTACCAATCTTCTTTTGGGCAGAAGCGGTGAATACAGCTTGTTATGTGCAAAATAGAGTTCTTCTGAACAAGCGACACGAGAAGACTCCATATCAGATTGTTTATGGAGAAAAGCCCAGGGTGGGGTACTTCAAGACCTTCGGATGTCCATGCACGGTGCTAATTCAGTCCGATGTAGGGAAATTCGAAGCCAAAGCTGATGAGTGCTATTTTGTCGGTTACTCAGCAAATAGTGCTTATCGCGTGTACAACAAAACCACCAAAATGATTATTGAGACCTTTGATGTGGATTGGATGGAGGATAATCCAACTGATTCGGGTACTGGACCAGATTGGGTCTTTGATTACGGATCGCTGTTTGAAGGTTTCAAATTCTCAAATGTTTTCCACAATCTGGGAGAAGAAGAAGATATCATTGCTCCTTGTCCTGAAGTGAGGCCACCTGTGGAAAGAGCATCGGCAGAGACGTCACGAAATTCCAATGCAAATGTTCCAGAATGTTCAGGAACACGCGATGCTCCAGTGGATTCTCAAGGCCCAGGTATGTCTGATAATGTTAATAATACTAACTTGCCTGTTATTGCTTCAGTGCCTGATGTTCAAGAGAGTCGAATAAACAAAGATCATCCACTCAGTAACGTGGTAGGGCCAGTGACTGCAGGAGTCACAACGAGAAGCCGCACGGGAAACATTAACTTTTGCATGTTCTCCTGTTTCATTTCCCAGATTGAGCCTCCAAATGTGATGGTTGCGCTCAAAGATCCAAATTGGATGGAGGCCATGCACAATGAACTGAATCAGTTCTCAAAGCTGGGAGTGTGGCGACTTGTGAAGAGGCCAGCTGACAAGAAGGTTATTCCTACGAGGTGGTTATATAAGAACAAAAAGGATGACACCGGAATTATTGTCAGAAACAAGGCGAGATTGATAGTACAAGGGCACAGGCAAGTTCATGGGATTGACTACGATGAGGTATATGCTCCGGTGGCAAGATTGGAAGCAATTCGGATCTTTCTGGCTGTGGCATCGTATCTCAACTTTACGGTACATCAGATGGATGTGAAGACTGCCTTCCTTTATGCAGAGATGAATGAAGAGGTTTATGTAACTCAACCACCAGGGTTCATAGATGAAGAAAATCCTGATCATGTTTATCTGCTGGATAAGGCCTTGTATGGTTTGCATCAAGCTCCGCGCACCTGGTATGAAACTCTGTCCAATCACTTGGTGGAGAATGGATATACAAGAGGAGTTGTTGATCAAACGTTGTTCAGAAAGAGGGTGAAGGAAGACATAATCATGGTGCAAGTTTATGTAGATGATATTATCTACGGATCAACAAACGAGGAATTGTGCACTGAATTTGAAGAGATTATGAAGAAAAAGTTTGAAATGAGTGACCAAGGGGAGATGAGTTTCTTTCTTGCATTACAAGTAAAACAGGATGAATCGGGAATTCTTATTCATCAGGCAAAGTATGTGAATGAGATTCTCGAGAAATTCAAGATGCAGGATTGCAAGCCCATTTCCACTCCCATGGCATCCAGGCCACTTTTGTCAGCTGATCTTAATGGAGAACCAGTGAGTGAATTCCAATATCGATCGATGATTGGATCACTTATGTACTTGACAGCCAGCAGGCCAGACATCATGCATGCAGTCTGTGTGTGTGCACGCTATCAGGCCAACCCTAAACTTTCTCATTTATCTGCTGTTAAGCGTATCTTTAGGTATCTGAAGGGCAAGCCTAGGCTTGGTCTTTGGTACCCAAAGAACACTGATTTTCAATTATATGCTTTTACTGACAGTGACTATGGAGGTAGTGACCTTGACAGGAAATCTACTACTGGAGGATGTCAGTACCTGGGAGATAGGCTCATCTCATGGCAGAGCAAAAAGCAGCATACCGTATCAAAATCAACTGCAGAAGCTGAGTACGTGGCAGCATCTGCCGGTACTTCACAGGTAGTATGGATCCAAAACCAGCTCACAGATTACGGTATGGAATTCGTTAACACTCCTATCTTCTGTGATAATGCTGCTGCTCTGGAAATTGTAAAAAACCCTGTCCAACATTCCAAAACCAAGCATATAGACATAAAGGTTCATTTCATACGTGATTGCTATGATCGGGAGCTAATTCAGCTTCAAAAGGTAAGCTCCGATCAGAATGTGTCGGACATTTTTACAAAACCCCTTCCTCGTCCAAATTTTGAATCATGTGTTGAAGGCCTAAAGATGATTGCCTTCGAGGAATGATCTGATCAAATTTTATTTGTAAATTTTTTTTGTCTTTTCAGAAAATTTAAAAAAAAAAAAATATATATATATAGAAAATTTAAAAAAAAATATATATATAGTGTTTGTTTTAAAAAGCCTCATAAAAACAGGGGAAGAAATATCATTGTCTCAGAAAATCTAAAAAATATCTGTTTGAAGTTTTTATGATGTCTTTTGTTTGCCTTGAGTTGTTAGGAAGTGATATAAATTTCCATGACGATCGGAGACTGACACGTGTAAGGCAGAAGTGAAAGACGTCTCAAAGATGATGTTCGGTAAGCTAAATCAAAAACAATGATCATCCATTGTAAGTGCAGTAAACTTAACTCTTATATATGTTTAGGTTTCCATCCTAGTTTACATAGTTTAAAAAACTGAGTCCCAGCAAAAACGGGTTGAGAGTGGTATTTACCTAGTATTCACTCTCTCACACGCCATGTTTATGCTATCATGACAACACCACAAGAAAAATTGAAAAGAAAAAGAAAAATTGAAAAGAAAAAGAAAAATGAAAAAAAAATTGATTGAAAAGAAAAAGAAAAATGAAAAATCAATAAAGTAATTATTTTGTTTGGTCTTCTCTGCGTGCTTGTGCGGCCGACCTGATCACCAACTGATAATTAAAAATAAGTGGTAGTCATAGCAGTATTGCATGGTTCCTCAAGTTGGGGGTTTGTGAATCCTCAATAAACTCTGAGGTTGGGTAGGTTTTGCTATGAACAATTGGGTGTGGGGACGGTTAAACATGACGGTAATTATGTACCACAACTTAAGCACTTAAAACTTTTAACTGGATGTGAGTTTATATGGTTTCAAAATTTTTGAGCAAATGTCTAGAGCGTCGAGTAACGGAAGCTGAAAAGGGTTCCTCAGTTAATGATTTGTCTGGTTTGATCCATGAAAAACATCAATCTCAAGGTAAGTATGTTTTTGTCTTGTATTTAGATTATCTTAATTTTGTGCATTTTCAATTTTTTTTAGTCTTTAAATATTTAAAGTTTTATTTTATGATCAAGATCAGATACTCGGGGCTAAGTCTGAGGGGAAGCTTCGTTAAATTCTCAGTTTCTACCAAAGTTAACATTTTTCTATGAGAATTAACATTGTTTAAGGTTTGGGTGATTTTTAAAACATTTTTGAAGTTTAAGGGGGTCTAATTGAAACTTTTTCAAAATGGGTATAAATACCCATTTACGATTACGATCCCTCACATATTTCTTTCTCCTGTTTACGACTCCTTTTCAAAAACCCTAACCACCGTCGGACATCTCACCGGAAAACCCATCCCATCACCTCCGGCCGTTCACCGAGCAATCCGAGTTCACTATCTCCCTTGAAATCGTTTTCCGACCACAATCGCACCAAAACCCCCTTCATTTCGTCTGAAATCGTGGGTGTATTCTCGGGGTTTGTGAGTTCGAGACCGACATACATTTTCTTGTGATTCTGTGTGAAATCTTTGTGATTAGAAGTCGATTGTTCGTCTACAACTCATAAAAGGTAGTGTTGGTTGTCTTGTTTGCATATTTAAGGTGTTTAACTTGTTTACGAGTTATTTGCAGGTTTAACAATGGCGGATTCGATGTTTACGACATTCACGATGAAGAAGACGACTGTTGGGTGTTTACGATCGCCGATTACGATCGGCGATTACGATCGTTGTTTCCGATTGGATGTTTACGATTCGAAGTTTACGACAAACCATGTTTACGATTGGGCTTCGGGTCTTTTGTTGGAGATTACGACTGGACCTTAATGTTTACGATCAGGCTTATTGTAAACGGACTTTGACTCGATCGAGAACCCGTTTCAGGATCGTAAACACAATTTGTTGATCGTAAACCCATTAGTTGGATCGTAAACCCATTCTTTGACTCGTAAACTCATAATAAGAACACATAACTCTTATTTTGTTTTAATTTTCATCAAATTTAAACATGTTTAAGATAAAATTTATGATGTTTGTGAAACGTGTGATTCAAAATCAAATGTTTTACTTGAACGATTCAATTGAGATTTTTCAGAATTTTTCAAATTAAATGAGTTAATCAATTGAATCTCAAGTTGTTTCCAAACAAAATAGTATTGATGAATATGTCTGATACATATGTCTTGTCTTTCTCAGATGGCAGAAGAGATGCTTATCGAAGACATAAAGTATGAACAGGATCATTGTATGCCGGCGTATCTGGAAGACCCGCCAGAAAAACATATGGAGCTTTTCTACTCTCTTGTGGCCAGGATGAACACTTGCAAAATCAACCACGCCCTGAGGTCGAATGTGCTTATAGATGAGATGCTGGTCAGAGAGTTCTGGGGTACTGCTAGAGTCAATGCTGATAAGACAAGGATTACCGCAACTGTTCAGAACAGACAAGTCGTAATTGAAGAAGATGATATCAGACAAGGGCTAAACATTACTGATAAAGCCACTGATCCAATCACATATCCGAAGGAGGTAGTTCTAGCAGGTGCTCAGTCGATGGGATACGAAGGGAAGTTTCCACCAATCTTTAAGAAGCTTCTGCCGCACTACTGGAGGTGCCTGGCACATTACATGCAGAAGTCATTTCTTGGGAAGAGAACGAGCTTCGACCAGTTAAATCAACTTCATGGAACAGCCTTCGTAGCATTGGCCTTAGATTGGGATTTCAATTTCTCAAGGATGATGCTAGTTGATTGGATAGGCAATGCAGAGCTGAGTGCCAGAGAACAGTTTCTAATGACTCCAAGGTTTGTTCAAATGGTGGTGATGAAGAAATACCCAATGATTGAGGAGAGGGTCGAGAAACTGGATGTGAAGGTGATGGACATTGGGGTATTTGGCTTGCAAACCCAAGATAGAAAGTGTAAGCATAATTTTGAAGGAAGACTTGAATGGGCAAAGAGGGGTGCGTTCCCAGAGGTGGCAAGGGAACAAGAGTTTGATGAAGATGAACCTGAAGCTGCTGTGCCTAATGTTAATGCATCCGTTGCAGAAGACCAAGACATAACAGCAACTCCGGCTGTTAATGTACAAGAAAGATGATGTAATAATACCCTCCGATGAAGAGAATGTAATGGATGATATACTTGCTGGCCAGGAGATTACTGATGATGATATCTATGGGAATCTGGGGCCTCTTAACCTTAAAAGGTCAAGGGATGACATGATCGGATCATCAGGCAGTGATACAACCCCTCCTGAGCTGAATCTGGATGTTGAAGATGTTCTTGGAGAACCAATTCCTGCTCGTGAACCTTCTCCAAGAAAGAGGTCAGGTCCAAGAAGCATCAGATTCAAGCTTTCAAAGACAAGCTCAAGCATTTTGTTAGTACATCCAGCAGGGCCCAGTTCTGAGGGTCCCAGTACTCAAGAAGAAACAGCTGCTGAAAATGTTCAAGATCAACCTGCTCCTGCTCAGACTGAAACTCCTCTTCTATCCGAACGTAGCCCAGTTCAAGAAGAAGGACAATTTATAGAGGTTGATCATTCTTTCGCTGTACCAAGCCCAGTGAAAGTGAGCGCTGCTCCTGTGATAAGTCAGCCAACGGCTATTCCTAGCTTCAGGCCCTTCCAAGCTGCTGAACTTCCAATTGATTTGAGGATAAGCACTGATCCTCATATCAACTTTTTGATATCTCAGAATCGATTCAGAGAAAATGAGATAAAGGCGCTGAAGGATGAGAACAAGAGGATGAAAGAAAAGGAGGTGGCAGATAAAAATAGAATGAAGTGGCTCTATGAGACTTTGATGGATCTTAAGAAGAAATTTACTGACTTGAAAAGTGTCGTGGAGTCAAAATCTTCAAGTGCCCCTGAACAAAGTTCATCACAGGGTGTGCAAGGTGCTGATGCAATGAATGAAGACGATGGAGATGAAAATATTGAGATGTCTGATTATGCCAGAGGAGGAAGAGTGATCTCCAAAGCTCCTGAAGGTCACGACAACTGGTTCCGAGAATTCTTTCAAGGACCAGCCCCCACTCAGTACTCTCTTGATCTTGGAGGAAGCTCATTAGACAAAAAGGGGAGTTGTGAACCCATCTTATGCTGGCATTACGACACCGAGAAGAAATTATTTGCTGTGATCCGTGAAGGCTATAGTCCAGTTGAATATTATAGAACCCGTGCACAATTCCATTCTTGGACTGAGCCTGAGATCAGAAATCTGCTTCGAGCTCCATACATAAACAGATGGAACATCCCTGACGGAGACCTTATCAGAAACAATCTGCTGAGCCATCAAGAAAATAACTTTGAAAATTTTGAGCTGAAGCAAGTAAAATGGATCCAGACTGAAACTGACCCAGTGACTGGGCAGTCCATTGGTGAAGCAAGGAGGCCACCCACCAAGCGTACAAGGGTTATAAACATGTTGGACGAAATTGAAGATGGTACACTGGTCAGGAATTTTGACTGCTGGTGTTATGATCCGACAACACATGAAGTGGTGGTGCTCTGCAAGCCGATGAGGCAATTTCGATTCTACGATCCGGTGGATCTGCTAAGATTTGGAGAGAGAGACATCAAGCTCCTAGCCTCCCAACCTATTCTCGGGGATGAAAACGACATGGAGAATGCTATACGGGTTGGTATCTTTCATGGAACAGCAAATCGGATAGTGGAAAACGGATGGTGGTCCAACAACATGCAGAACACATTCAGATTTGATCTGCTGCTGCCGTAGGTGGTCTAATGTTTCATGCCTAGGGGAAGATTGTTGGGCTAGATATATTTAGAGGCATGAACATTAGTATTGGGCTTAATTTAGTTTGTTTATAGGCCATGTGGGCCATTTAATTGTTTATGATTGGGCTTATTCATGTTTATGATTCGCCTTGTATTTGTATGAGGTGGTATAAATACCACCTCATGATTCACGATTTAATGCAAGCCTTTCGAGATCTAACTGTTTACGATTTCTTCTAAGCAAGTTGGTGTTTACGATCAGTTCTTGTATAGCTTCAATAGTAGCCGTTTTTCATTCAAGACTTCAATCGTTCTCATAGATCTGAGTCTATTCTTTTACTATTTGTTCTTGAATCGATCTTATACGAGGTTTCCGCACTCGTGTTTGATTAGATATCGTGTGTTTGGGAGATTTCCGGACCTGCAACCATACGCTCGAATCTCATTTCGTAAGTGCGTGACGCTCAGATTGAAGCCCTCAAACCGGAAAACCTAACTGAAGAAGGTTTACCTGGAATGGAGAAGCAACTGGATGAGAAGCCTGATGGAACCAAGAACTTCATGGACAGACTATGGGTACCTGTCTATGGAGGGTTAAGGCAATTAATATTCGATGAGGCTCACAAGTCGAGGTATTCCATTCATCCCGGATCAGATAAGATGTACCATGGTCTGAAGAAACAATTTTGGTGGCCCAACATGAAAGCCGAAATAGCCACCTATGTCGACAAATGCTTGACATGTTCAAATGTCAAAGCCAAATACCAGAAACCTTCTGGATTGTTGACTCAGCCGGTGATTCCGGAATGGAAATGGGAAGAAATGTCCATGGATTTTATCACGAAATTGCCGAAGTCTAGATCTGGATATGACGCTATCTGGGTGATAGTAGATCGATTGACGAAATCTGCGCACTTCCTACTAGTCAAAGAGAAGGATAACATGGATAGACGAGCCAAACTTTACATTAAGGAAGTCGTCTCACGAGATGGTGTGCCTATATCTATCATATTTGATCGTGATAGCCGTTTCACCGCAAACTTTTGGAGATCTCTACAGAAAGCTTTGGGTACTCGACTCGATATGAGTATTGCCTACCATCCACAGACAGATGGCCAAAGTGAGAGAACGATCCAAACACTTGAAGATATGCTGAGAGCATGTGTGATTGATTTCGGACCCAATTGGGACGAGCATCTCCCTCTTGCCGAATTCTCTTATAACAACAGTTATCACACCAGCATTCAAACCGCTCCCTTTGAAGCACTTTATGGAAGAAAGTGTAGATCCCTGCCGCTGGACTGAGATTGGAGACAGTCAGTTAACTGGTCCAGAGTTAATCTTTGAAACGACTGAGAAAATCTTTCAAGTCCGTAATCGTCTGAAAGCTGCCAGAGACAGACAAAAGAGCTACGCCGACAACCGACGCAAACCCTTGTCTTTCAAGAAGGGTGATCGCGTCATGCTAAAGGTGTCACCTTGGAAAGGTGTCATCAGATTCGGCAAACGAGGAAAGCTCAACCCTCGTTACATCGGTCCCTTTGAGATCACCGAGACCATAGCTTACCGTTTACGCCTGCCTGCCGAACTGAGCAGCGTACATGATGTCTTTCACGTTTGTAATCTTAAGAAATGTCTATCTGACGAAATGCTCATCGTCCCTCTGGATGAAATTCAAGTTGACGAGACCCTGCACTTTGTTGAGGAACATGTCGAGATACTTGACCGAGAAATCAAAAAGCTGAAGCATAGCCGCATTCCCATAGTCAAAGTACGATGGAACTCTAGACAAGGACCAGAGTACACTTGGGACACGAGGATCAAATGTGTCGAAAGTATCCGCGTCTGTTTGAAAACGTCGCATCAACCAGTAACCAGAACTGAATTTCAGGACGAAATTCTTCTAACTGGGGGAAAATGTGACACCACGTCCAAAACAGGTCAAATCTCTCTCCATTGACTTTCTGAATTAAATATCATTACGTTTTGATTTTATGATTAACTGCATTAGTTTCGATAACTAACTAATAACTGATTTAAATCTCGCGTTGGTATACCCGTAAAATATGAAAGTTTTCATATTTCAATTATGGAATTTTAATAACAAGAAATTAAATATAAAAATTGACTTTTTATATTTTATCTAAATCGATATAAACTGTTAAAACATTTTAAGAACTTAAGATGTGATGAAAATGTTCCGTTGTCAAGACTTAGCCAAACAAGATAACCGTTAACCCTATTGGGCCCGGTTAGGCCTAATAAACCCGTAACTCGACAATGCATTGACGGCATTTTGTGAGAACATGGGTGAAGAAATTCTTCCTTTTCTTGACTCCTTGATGCGAAAACTATTTGCCGCTCTGCAAACAAGCAAGCGCAGGCTGCAGGAAACATGCATGGTAATGACATAATCTATATTATATAACATCACTAAGCTTCTTATATTTAATATATTTAACTCAATTTTAAGTTCATTTTCCTAGCTTCTTATATTTTATTTATTTAACTCGATTTTATGTTCATTTTCCTACTGATAAGTTGTTTCTATTCTTTTCTTTTGCATGAATATATGTGGGCATGTACTGTGTTTTGTGGAACCGGTGTATAATAACTACAACTATCCGTTAATTTTAGCCATATGCGTACCATAATTTTTATTTGAAGATTCTGAAATATCCCATGATGGATCAAGATCATAGCTTTGCCATTTACTATTGAATGCATCTCATATCCACTTCAATTTTTATTTGAAGGTTCCCTCTAAACTAAATCTGCCATCTACTTGTTGAGGGTGTATTTTCAGGATGCTCACAGGAAGCTCAGACAGTTCAGGAATCCTATTGTCATCTGGGAATCTCGTACATTCAGGTATCCTGATCATATTATTTTAACTAACCTTCATATTTTGCCACATGTCTATTTGACCAGGTATTACCGGAATCATCAACGACCTCCGAAACTTACGCTTCAGCTGAAGAAGATCGTGGACCAAGTGAACGGAGTGGCCTCTAACGGTCGAGTTAGTTGGACGATAGGATCCCGGGAATCCCGGAAAGTTAGTTATCATTGTATTTGTTATATAAATCGAGGATTCGATCAGTAGGAACACACACAATTACACTCGCACACTGGTTTCTCTCCACGAATTATTGTATCACTTAGCTCTGATCGATCAAACCTCCAACCCGTTGTAACAAATCATTGGATAATTAATAACATTGACTTGGTGGCGGTTTCCAGCCGGCACCCGAGGTTTTTATCCAGGATTCCTAGAGGCAACTCAAAGGATTCTGGAGTTTTCCTCGCTAAAATCCTTGTGTTATCACCCTTACTTGGATTACTTACTCATTTGATCGTTAAGCACTCTACCTCACAATCTAAGTTTGGAATACAGGATTCCCGAGTGGATTTTTGACCAAAACAGTTTGGCGCCCACCGTGGGGCAAGTGGTGCTTAATCCTACCAAAATCCCATATCTCATTCATTTCACTTGATCTCCGATCCAAAAGATGTCAAACCCACAAAAATCTGTCTCGGCCTCTACATCGTCCTCCATTCCCCCTCTTCCTTCCTTTCCAGGAAGCCAGAAGAAGACTAATGACCGTCAGAAGAAAGTGGACGAGCAGCCGAGAAAAACTGATTATCCTGTCTTCACAGGATCCCAGGTTCAATCTGTTGATCCGGTTATTACTAACAATGATTTGTTTTCCTTGATTAAGCAGGTAAAAAATCAAATGGATCAGCAAGAAAAAACTAATCAAACGGTGATGAAGGAAATTGAAGATCTAAAGAAATCCAGGAAGCCCATGGAAGAGCAAAGTCCCCTGTTTCCCAAGCATCTCGATTTCAATGCTTCGGGATCCTCAGATCCGTTTCGCTACAATAACAAATCAACATCAGGATTTGCTACAGCCCCTACAATGACTTCTCAGGCCGCTGGATATGCTGAAAGTACTGCTGGATTCTTAGGAGCTGTCCCACCAGAATCCTCACAGTCACGCTACAAGGCTCCATGGATTCCACCATTGTTGGGATCCTCAGCCTTGCCGTCTCAAGGATATCCTTTTTCTGTTGGGAATCCAAGCCAGAATCCCCAAGGATATCAATACTTTAACCCTTCAATTTCTGCAGGAATCTTCAGGACCAGCTCCTCAGAAGTGCATGATGGTGATGACATCCCCATGCAAACGGCAGCCACTACGGTGCCAAGCTTCCCAGCAAATTATGGCTACGGTCCCAGGATTCCGGCCCAGAATCCTGCCTCTGGTAACGTGTCCAATTCAATCCCTATTGTTTCTAACCAGGGTGCTCCTTATGATGCAGGTATTCATCCAAGTATCGCTAGGGAGCTCCAGAAGTTGAAAGAAATGATATCAAATGTTCCAGGGATCCTGAAACCTATCCCTGAAGTTCCTTTGGAAAGCCACAAGATCTCTAGATTTGCTTGGCCAATATCCCAAGTAGAGATCCCGAAGCGTTTTCAGACTCCAAGCATGAAGCTTTATGATGGGACCACGGATCCTGAAGAACACGTGGCACATTACCGGGAGCGTATGGAGATCAACCCCATTCCGATAGAGATCAAGGAAGCCTGTCTATGCAAAGGCTTCGGATCAACCCTAACAGGACCAGCCATGAAATGGCTACTGAGCATTCCTCCTAACACTATTACGTCGTTTTCCCATTTAGTTAACTTGTTTAACAATCAATTCTCTTGCAGCAGGACCTTTGAGAAGCTTACAGGAGACCTATACCGAATAATTCAGAAGCCAGATGAGCCTCTCAGAGACTATATTGCCAGATTCGGACGAGAATCTCTTGAGATTCCTAATCTGGATATGGCAGCAGCCGTGGAAGCCTTCAAAATGGGGCTCTCCAAAGATTCCCGTTTTTACGATGACCTTGTTATGGCTCCTTGCAGGAATCTTGATGAAGTACGCAGTAGAGCTCTGAGATTTATTCGTTTGGAAGATGACAAGAGGATCCACCAAAGACTGGAGGTTCCTAAGTATGATCCCAACAGCAAAAAGGCGGAATCCCCCGGGAAGCCGTATAGATCTCGTCCATATTCTAAACCAGAAAATCACAAAGTCAACGCCGTTGACCAGGACGATGATGATGAGGAATATCCTAAGGTATCTGAATACTGTTTTTCCGTTGACATTGGTGGTTTGATGTGTGCTATGCAGGATCTAGGTGAAAAAGCTAGATGGCCCAGGAAGGATACTAAACAAGGATCCTGGAAGGACAAGACCAAGTGGTGTGCCTTCCATGAAGATTTTGGCCACCTGACGGACGAATGTATAGCACTCCGAAAGGAAATCAGTTATCTACTCAGCAAGGGGCATCTTAAGGAGCTGTTAGGCAGAAAGAAGGTCAAGACCCAAGAAGCCGACAAGGTGCCCCAGAGAGCGGCTTCTCCACCACAGGATGCCCAGATTATCAACTTCATCTCAGGAGGCTCGGACATCTGTGGAACTTCATATTCCTCAGCTAAGAAACATGCCAAGGAATCCAAATCTGAACAGGGTGACAGACCTGTCCGGACATCCACCCTGACTCAAGACAAACTAATATCCTTTGATGAGAGTGACCGTTCTCATGTTCAGGATCCTCACCATGATAGTCTTGTGGTTACTTTATATATTGCTAACCATTTTGTTCGCAGGATTCTGGTTGATAATGGGAGCTCAGTAAACATAATCCGACTTGATGTGCTCAAAAAGATGGGGATCCCAGAAACTGAAATAGTTCCGAGATCCTCGGTTTTAGTCGGATTCAGCGGTGAAACTAAAAGCACCATTGGGGATATCAGGTTACCAGTATATATAGAGGGGGTAAACTCTATGCAAAAATTTTGTGTTATAGATTCTCTCTCTTGTTGCAATATTATTCTTGGCAGGCCCTGGATTCACGAGATGAAGGCAGTTCCTTCAACTTATCACCAATGTATCAAGCTTCCAACACCCTGGGGAGTCGTAAGGATTGAAAGTGACCAGCAGGAAGCCAAGAACTGTTACTCTACTTCAATGAAGAGCACCACTAAAGTGACGAAGGGATAGCAATTACAGAAAAAGGCACCTGAAACACAGGAGGACAGGGAGCTTGATGTCAAAGAAATACCTCTAGACCCTAAGAATCCTGAAATCAAGGTGCTCATGGGAACGAGCATCCCAACAAATGTTGAGCAGGAATTATTACTACTTCTCAAAGACAGAACTTCAACTTTCGCCTGGAAGCATGAAGATATGACAGGTATCCCTAAACATGTAATTACTCATAAACTTGGTTTAGATCCTTCTTTCAGGCCTATACAGCAGAAAAGGAGGAAGTTCGCTCCAGAGAAAAATATAATCATCCAGGAGGAAGTCGACAAGCTTCTCAAAACAAAGATGATCAGAGAAGTCAAATATCCTAGGTGGCTAGCAAATGTAGTGGTGGTCCAGAAGAAAAATGGAAAGTGGAGAGTTTGTGTTGATTATACAGACTTGAATAAGGCCTGTCCTAAAGACCCATTTCCACTTCCCCACATCGATGCAATGGTGGATGCCACGGCTGGCCACGAGATGCTCACTTTCATGGATGCCTCAGCAGGATTCCAACAAATTCAGATGGAACCTTGCGACCAAGAACATACAGCATTCATGACTCCAACAGGTATATATTGTTATACTGCTATGCCCTTTGGATTAAGAAATGCAGGTGCCACCTACCAGAGACTCGTCAATATGATGTTCAAAGAGCAACTGGGGGACACAATGGAAGTCTACATAGATGACATGGTGGTAAAGTCCAAGAAAGCTGAAGATCACGTCAGAGATCTCCAGACTGCCTTTGATATCCTTGATCAATATAACATGAAGCTCAATCCCTCCAAATGCCACTTTGGGGTGCGAGCTGGAAAATTCTTAGGATATATGGTCACAGAAAGAGGAATTGAAGTAAGCCCAGAGCAGATCAAGGCAATCCTGAATCTCAAGTCCCCATCAAATGTCAAAGAAGTGCAGAGGTTGACAGGAAGAATCGCAGCACTCAACAGGTTTATCTCGAGATCCTCAGAAAAAAAGCAAGGATTTCTATGATATCCTGAGGAAAAACAAGAAGTTTGAGTGGACTGAGTAGCATGAGGAAGCCCTGAAGTGCCTGAGAGATTACTTGTCAGCAGCTCCGTTGCTAATGAAACCAGAAGATGGGGAGCCACTATATTTATATCTTGCCGTTTCCGGAAGCTCAATCAGTGCAGTCCTGGTAAAAGACTATCAAGGTCAGCAGCATCCGGTATATTATGTAAGTAAAACTCTGCTAGACGCAGAGTCCAGGTATTCTCACCTTGAAAAGTTAATTTTATCTCTTATAATGGCTTCCACTAAACTTAGACATTATTTTGAAACACATACTATAATCGTGATGTCTAACTATCCTATCAAGGCAGTTCTTAGGAAGCCGGAAATGTCAGGAAGGATGGCTAAGTGGGCAGTCAAGCTGAGTGCCTATGACATCAAATATGAACCAAGAACAGCAATCAAGTCGCAAGCATTAGCCGACTTTGTGGCGGATTTCAGCAGTGACATTGAACCAGAAGTTGAAAAGGAAGTCCAGCAACTTGGGAAGCTCAAGGAAGACTGGATCCTCTATACCGATGGCTCCTCAAATGTTAGAGGAACAGGGCTGGGAATCCTGCTAAAATCGCCACAGGGGGACATAATACCTTTATCCATATCCTGTGAATTCCAGGCTACCAACAATGAAGCTGAGTATGAGGCTTTAATTGCTGGATTACAGTTGGCTAGGGATATGGGAATCCTATCTATACAAGTATTTGTTGATTCTCTCTTATTAACTAACCAATTTAATGGCTCTTATGCAGTGAGAGGGGAGAATCTAATTAAATATCTTGAAGTTGTTAAAAAATTATCTCTATTCTTCGAAAATTTTAACATTTCACAGGTACCAAGAGAAGATAATGCGGAAGCCGATGCGTTGGCAAACTTGGCTTCATCCCTCAGGATCCCTGAGGATGTCAAGATTCCAATAACTCACGTCTTGACACCGGCAATAGCTCAACAGGAAGCTCAGGTTGTTAGCGATAACGCAGGTGCAGGCGCCGAGAATCCTGAAGATGCCCAGGAATCCTGGACATACCCGATCCGGAAGTATCTCAAAGATGGGGAGATTCCTAAGGGCGAGAACTCCAGAGCTTTTCGTACAAAGGTAGTACCCTACACTATAATTGATAATATCCTATATAGAAGATCTCTTGCAGGTGTCTACTTAAGGTGCCTAGAGAAGTCGGAAGCTCTTGAGGTGCTTGAAGACATCCATAGTGGAGATTGTGGAAACCATACCGGGGGCAGGGCGCTGTTCTCTAAAGTTCTCAGATTTGGGTACTATTGGCCAACCATGAAGAGGGATGCCGCGAGCTTCTCACAGAAGTGCGATGCCTGTCAAAGGCATGGAAATATCCTTCACCAACCTGCCGAGCATCTGCATCCTATAGTATCCCCATGGCCTTTCATGAAGTGGGGCATGGATATTGTGGGCAAGCTGCCGAAGGCTCCTGGAGGAAAGGTGTTTATGCTTGCCATGACAGATTATTTCTCCAAGTGGATTGAAGCAGAAGCCTATGTTCAAGTGAGAGAAAAGGAAGTGATATCCTTCATCAAAAGAAACATCCTCACCAGATTTGGGATTCCAGCGGAGATTATATGTGACAATGGTTCCCAGTTTATAGGCAAAAGGACTACGAGCTTTTGTGAAAGCTGGGGCATCAAGATGATCACTTCAACACCTGTCCACCCTCAGGCTAATGGGCAGGCAGAATCCAGTAATAAAATTATCATCAATAACCTTAAGAGGAAGCTGGGTTCCAAGAAAGGTAAATGGGCCGAGGAGCTGCCATTTGTTCTTTGGGCAGACAGAACTACACCCAAGAATGCTACCGGCCAAACACCATTCTCATTGGTGTTTGGGGCAGAAGCCGTAATTCCTACAGAGATTGTACTCCCAACGGCCAGAATCAACTGTCAGGATCCTGAAACAAATAACCAGAACCTCCTTCAGGATCTCGAAACAGTTGAGGAGCTCAGAGATATGGCCAAAATCCGGATGGCCTCTTACCAACAGCGGATAGCAAAATCTTATAACAAGAATACCAGACTAAGAAGATTCCAGGTAGGCGATTTGGTTTTGAGGAAAGCTTTTCAGAATACTACCAATCCTGCTGACGGGAAGTTAGCACCCAAATGGGAAGGCCCTTACCTTATAGATTCTGAAGAAGGTAAGGGGGCATACCGTTTAGTGAATATGGAAGGAGAACCTATGCCAAGAGCTTGGAATGCCATCCACCTTAAAGCGTATTTTATGTGAGAATCCCATTGGGAATCTCGGGCAGAATCCCAAGGATCCTCGCTGTCTAAATATCCCAAGGTACGTATACTAATTCTATTTCAATTAATTCTCAATATTTTGTGATGAGTTACTAACTTAGGCATCGGAGTGGTGTTAGCTAGGCTAACACCCACCCCTCACCAAGCGTTAAGTGTTTTGCAGATTTTGAGAATCCTAGAGAATTTTGGGTATATCTCCAGTTAGAGGTTGGCCACCTCTCCTACGTTCAAGGTATCCTGCATACCTTCTAAGGTTTGAGAGGCTGACTCCTCTCCTAAGTTTGGGTAATCGCCAGTAGCGCACGACCCTCGCCAGTAGCGCACGTTGTCCCCCGGTATGCTCAAGGTGGCCGGACCAGTCCACTCCAGGGGTGGCTGATAATCTTGTCACTGGAGGCTGCCGGGCGGATTCTCAAGGTTTATAACACTGACGTGTTATCTAAGGTTTTGGCATTTTCATGTCACATACGTATGGGCTTGTCCCCAGTTTTGGCTTAGTCCCAAGAATCCCGGGCTTGTCCCCAGTTTTGGCTTAGTCCCAAGAATCCCGGGCTTGTCCCCAGTTTTGGCTTAGTCCCAAGAATCCCGGGTTTATCCCCAATTTATTTAACTTGTTTACTTTCGAAAATGTCGGCTTCGGCCGGAGGCCAAGAAGCTTTTCGGAATTATTTCAGGTTTTAGAAGAAACTACTGAGGAAACTGCGTTCAGGATTCCTACAAGAATCCCGATTCAGGTAGAAAAAGATATGATTATTTGGAATTGGAAAGTTGGCTAAGGTAAAATTCAAAGGTCAGTTTTCACTATTTAATCTAACTTGACATATTATTCGAATTTCAAATGGTCTTTCAGCATGCAAATCATTTTTTAAATATTTGATAAGTTTTTACAAATTAATTATACCAATCAAAATTTCAATACAAAAGGCAATATGAGAAACCCAAAAGATACTAATTATTCATAGCCATAAAAGGTTGTGAGCTTCTCAAGCTTCGTCCTGAAAACCTCAGGATCCCTCCACTTGAGAAGCTCGAAGGTCAAAAGATTGTTTTTTGGGAATCCTGGTTTCGTCTTGTAAACACAAGATCCCTCCACCAGGATCCCCACCATTGTTGTTGTTTGCTACTTGTTCATTACAGGAAAAGAGAAATTGTTTCAACCACAAGAACCACCAAAAGAACCACCTAAAAACCTAAAAAGTGGGCTCAGACCGTTGCAATGTCCTCATCGCCCACTGTCTTCTCCTCCTCCACCGGCTTCACCACGTCCTCCAGCTTCTTGCCAGTTCCCAGCTCAATCACAAAAGCCCTTGTTGGGGCAACCGGAGAATCCGGAACCACCTTTGAGGAGCCACCTTCGGTCCCATCCTTTCCTTCCCTATCACCATCTCCTCCCAGCGATTCCAAGACCAGCCTCCAGCCTGCGACATCCCAACCTGGTACCTGAAAGCCAGCCGCTTCAGCCTCTTCTGCCATTTGAATTTTGCATTCTAGGACGCTCCGGGCAGCCGAGAGTTGGCCGATTTCAGCATCAGCAGACATTTTGGCTTCCAGGGCTTGACGCTGCTCAGTGAGCTTATGCTCATAGAGAAGGGTCTTACCCTTGGCAGTTTCAGCTTGGGCCTGAATCTTCTCGTTGGCTTCGGCGAGCTTCTTCTCCATGTCCATAGCTTGGAAGCTCAGCTTCTCAATACCCTGCACAAATAGGAATCCTATTCAGTAGCAGCGACAGGTATAAAACTAACACAAATATTACTTGAGCTTCTTACCAGGTTAATCATGGTCTGCATGGAGAGGATCTTATTGCTGACCTCAGAAGGAGCAAGATCTTCAAAGGATTCCAGGTACACCACAGGAGCTGCTGGAGTTTCTGGGGCCTTCCTCTCCTTGGAAGCCGAAGCTTTTGGCCGGCTGACAGGTGGCTTGGAGACGGTAGGATGCTCGAGCTGTTCCTTTTTAACTTTCAGGAGGCTGTCAAGATCCTTCAAGGAAAACGAGGCGCTGGATTTGGAAGCTGTAATCAGAAACAGGTTGTCAGTATCTGGGAAGCTCATATAATCAAAAAAGTCAGAATCCTATGAAGGCTTACCAGACATGGCAGGAGTATGGTCGGCTGAATAACTGTTTTCACTGGTTGTTGTTTCAAGAATCAGGGCTCTCTCGTTGGCCGGAATCCGGTAGATGGCTTCAAGCTTCTTGAAGTCAGGTTGCTTCTTGATGAGATTCTCAAACTTGGGCGCTGCGAGAAAGAAAACAACAAAGAAATTAACAATGTGCAGAAAATTCAACGGAATAAACGCAAAACTTCAGCTTCCTACCCTTCTCAACCCACTTCAACGGTAACTCTGTCCCCCCAGGAATCGAGTCTCGTTTGACAAAGAAGAATCGCTTCTTCCAATCATGATCGTTGTGGGAAGCTCGGGGAATCAACTGAGAATTGGAGGTACGAGCCTGAAAAACGAATCGGCTACAACCATGGGTTCTTAACTTGTAGGCTTCACAGATCTCAGGAATCCGGATGTCGAGATTCCTGGTTTGGTTCAACTGGTCCAGAGAATACAAGATTCTCCAGACCATCGGCATGGTTTGAGAGTAAGAAAGGCGGGTGGTCTTGAAGAACTGAGTGATAAGCTCCGGAAAAGGGAATGTCATTCCGAGCGAGAATGGATAGTACATGAAGCAGACCCAGGTTGAAGAAACAAAATCGGACTTGACAAGGGAGCTGTAAGATCGGAAAACGGTCTCCGGCGGAAAAATGCCGGAGTTTTTCAGTTCGCGGATGTCGCTATCATCGAAATTGCAACTTTCCTCCTCACAGGGGATGATATACCCCTGATCGTGGAAATCTTCGGCGACAGGAAGGCTTAATAAAGAGGAAGATCGAGTGTTTTTCTTGGCCATGGCCGAAAAACGCGAAGAAAAAACGACGAAGGAGAAGAGTAACTGACCTGGAATACCGGAGAAGCTCGAGAGGTTTTTGCGAAGAAGATGGTGATAATCTCGGAAAGTTACCTCCTATTTAAAGCAAAACATCACATCTCTTGGACGCCGAGAAAACAGTCACATCCTAACTGCTTTTACCGTCTACACGCCGTTAAAATGGCATCTTTTTGAATTTTAACAGCTGTCAAACTTATCCACAGCTGTTGAAATTCAAGGGGCAATTGTTGAGGGTGTATTTTCAGGATGCTCACAGGAAGCTCAGACAGTTCAGGAATCCTATTGTCATCTGGGAATCTCGTACATTCAGGTATCCTGATCATATTATTTTAACTAACCTTCATATTTTGCCACATGTCTATTTGACCAGGTATTACCGGAATCATCAACGACCTCCGAAACTTACGCTCCAGCTGAAGAAGATCGTGGACCAAGTGAACGGAGTGGCCTCTAACGGTCGAGTTAGTTGGACGATAGGATCCCGGGAATCCCGGAAAGTTAGTTATCATTGTATTTGTTATATAAATCGAGGATTCGATCAGTAGGAACACACACAATTACACTCGCACACTGGTTTCTCTCCACGAATTATTGTATCACTTAGCTCTGATCGATCAAACCTCCAACCCGTTGTAACAAATCATTGGATAATTAATAACATTGACTTGGTGGCGGTTTCCAGCCGGCACCCGAGGTTTTTATCCAGGATTCCTAGAGGAAACTCAAAGGATTCTGGAGTTTTCCTCGCTAAAATCCTTGTGTTATCACCCTTACTTGGATTACTTACTCATTTGATCGTTAAGCACTCTACCTCACAATCTAAGTTTGGAATACAGGATTCCCGAGTGGATTTTTGACCAAAACACTACTATTGATTATTATTCTATTTTTGACCAAAATATTCTGTCATTATAAAAAAATGAATCTTCTTAATTGATTCAAGTCCTTACTCCTTTGACATGTCCTTATTTAATTATCACTCAACCTTCATATGCAGATAAAGATAAACAGTTTGAAATGCATACCACGTTTTACTGAAACCCACTAAGATAATGTTGAGGGTGTATTTTCAGGATGCTCACAGGAAGCTCAGACAGTTCAGGAATCCTATTGTCATCTGGGAATCTCGTACATTCAGGTATCCTGATCATATTATTTTAACTAACCTTCATATTTTGCCACATGTCTATTTGACCAGGTATTACCGGAATCATCAACGACCTCCGAAACTTACGCTCCAGCTGAAGAAAATCGTGGACCAAGTGAACGGAGTGGCCTCTAACGGTCGAGTTAGTTGGACGATAGGATCCCGGGAATCCCGGAAAGTTAGTTATCATTGTATTTGTTATCTAAATCGAGGATTCGATCAGTAGGAACACACACAATTACACTCGCACACTGGTTTCTCTCCACGAATTATTGTATCACTTAGCTCTGATCGATCAAACCTCCAACCCGTTGTAACAAATCATTTGATAATTAATAACATTGACTTGGTGGCGGTTTCCAGCCGGCACCCGAGGTTTCTATCCAGGATTCCTAGAGGCAACTCAAAGGATTCTGGAGTTTTCCTCGCTAAAATCCTTGTGTTATCACCCTTACTTGGATTACTTACTCATTTGATCGTTAAGCACTCTACCTCACAATCTAAGTTTGGAATACAGGATTCCCGAGTGGATTTTTGACCAAAACACTACTATTGATTATTATTCTATTTTTGACCAAAATATTCTGTCATTATAAAAAAATGAATCTTCTTAATTGATTCAAGTCCTTACTCCTTTGACATGTCCTTATTTAATTATCACTCAACCTTCATATGCAGATAAAGATAAACAGTTTGAAATGCATACCACGTTTTACTGAAACCCACTAAGATAATATTGAGGGTGTATTTTCAGGATGCTCACAGGAAGCTCAGACAGTTCAGGAATCCTATTGTCATCTGGGAATCTCGTACATTCAGGTATCCTGATCATATTATTTTAACTAACCTTCATATTTTGCCACATGTCTATTTGACCAGGTATTACCGGAATCATCAACGACCTCCGAAACTTAAGCTCCAGCTGAAGAAAATCGTGGACCAAGTGAACGGAGTGGCCTCTAACGGTCGAGTTAGTTGGACGATAGGATCCCGGGAATCCCGGAAAGTTAGTTATCATTGTATTTGTTATATAAATCGAGGATTCGATCAGTAGGAACACACACAATTACACTCGCACACTGGTTTCTCTCCACGAATTATTGTATCACTTGGCTCTGATCGATCAAACCTCCAACCCGTTGTAACAAATCATTTGATAATTAATAACATTGACTTGGTGGCGGTTTCCAGCCGGCACCCGAGGTTTTTATCCAGGATTCCTAGAGGCAACTCAAAGGATTCTGGAGTTTTCCTCGCTAAAATCCTTGTGTTATCACCCTTACTTGGATTACTTACTCATTTGATCGTTAACCACTCTACCTCACAATCTAAGTTTGGAATACAGGATTCCCGAGTGAATTTTTTACCAAAACAGTTTGGCGCCCACCGTGGGGCAAGTGGTGCTTAATCCTACCAAAATCCCATATCTCATTCATTTCACTTGATCTCCGATCCAAAAGATGTCAAACCCACAAAAATCTGTCTCGGCCTCTACATCGTCCTCCATTCCCCCTCTTCCTTCCTTTCCAGGAAGCCAGAAGAAGACTAATGACCGTCAGAAGAAAGTGGACGAGCAGCCGAGAAAAACTGATTATCCTGTCTTCACAGGATCCCAGGTTCAATCTGTTGATCCGGTTATTACTAACAATGATTTGTTTTCCTTGATTAAGCAGGTAAAAAATCAAATGGATCAGCAAGAAAAAACTAATCAAACGGTGATGAAGGAAATTGAAGATCTAAAGAAATCCAGGAAGCCCATGGAAGAGCAAAGTCCCCTGTTTCCCAAGCATCTCGATTTCAATGCTTCGGGATCCTCAGATCCGTTTCGCTACAATAACAAATCAACATCAGGATTTGCTACAGCCCCTACAATGACTTCTCAGGCCGCTGGATATGCTGAAAGTACTGCTGGATTCTTAGGAGCTGTCCCACCAGAATCCTCACAGTCACGCTACAAGGCTCCATGGATTCCACCATTGTTGGGATCCTCAGCCTTGCCGTCTCAAGGATATCCTTTTTCTGTTGGGAATCCAAGCCAGAATCCCCAAGGATATCAATACTTTAACCCTTCAATTTCTGCAGGAATCTTCAGGACCAGCTCCTCAGAAGTGCATGATGGTGATGACATCCCCATGCAAACGGCAGCCACTACGGAGCCAAGCTTCCCAGCAAATTATGGCTACGGTCCCAGGATTCCGGCCCAGAATCCTGCCTCTGGTAACGTGTCCAATTCAATCCCTATTGTTTCTAACCAGGGTGCTCCTTATGATGCAGGTATTCATCCAAGTATCGCTAGGGAGCTCCAGAAGTTGAAAGAAATGATATCAAATGTTCCAGGGATCCTGAAACCTATCCCTGAAGTTCCTTTGGAAAGCCACAAGATCTCAAGATTTGCTTGGCCAATATCCCAAGTAGAGATCCCGAAGCGTTTTCAGACTCCAAGCATGAAGCTTTATGATGGGACCACGGATCCTGAAGAACACGTGGCACATTACCGGGAGCGTATGGAGATCAACCCCATTCCGATAGAGATCAAGGAAGCCTGTCTATGCAAAGGCTTCGGATCAACCCTAATAGGACCAGCCATGAAATGGCTACTGAGCATTCCTCCTAACACTATTACGTCGTTTTCCCATTTAGTTAACTTGTTTAACAATCAATTCTCTTGCAGCAGGACCTTTGAGAAGCTTACAGGAGACCTATACCGAATAATTCAGAAGCCAGATGAGCCTCTCAGAGACTATATTGCCAGATTCGGACGAGAATCTCTTGAGATTCCTAATCTGGATATGGCAGCAGCCGTGGAAGCCTTCAAAATGGGGCTCTCCAAAGATTCCCGTTTTTACGATGACCTTGTTATGGCTCCTTGCAGGAATCTTGATGAAGTACGCAGTAGAGCTCTGAGATTTATTCGTTTGGAAGATGACAAGAGGATCCACCAAAGACTGGAGGTTCCTAAGTATGATCCCAACAGCAAAAAGGCGGAATCCCCCGGGAAGCCGTATAGATCTCGTCCATATTCTAAACCAGAAAATCACAAAGTCAACGCCGTTGACCAGGACGATGATGATGAGGAATATCCTAAGGTATCTGAATACTGTTTTTCCGTTGACATTGGTGGTTTGATGTGTGCTATGCAGGATCTAGGTGAAAAAGCTAGATGGCCCAGGAAGGATACTAAACAAGGATCCTGGAAGGACAAGACCAAGTGGTGTGCCTTCCATGAAGATTTTGGCCACCTGACGGACGAATGTATAGCACTCCGAAAGGAAATCAGTTATCTACTCAGCAAGGGGCATCTTAAGGAGCTGTTAGGCAGAAAGAAGGTCAAGACCCAAGAAGCCGACAAGGTGCCCCAGAGAGCGGCTTCTCCACCACAGGATGCCCAGATTATCAACTTCATCTCAGGAGGCTCGGACATCTGTGGAACTTCATATTCCTCAGCTAAGAAACATGCCAAGGAATCCAAATCTGAACAGGGTGACAGACCTGTCCGGACATCCACCCTGACTCAAGACAAACTAATATCCTTTGATGAGAGTGACCGTTCTCATGTTCAGGATCCTCACCATGATAGTCTTGTGGTTACTTTATATATTGCTAACCATTTTGTTCGCAGGATTCTGGTTGATAATGGGAGCTCAGTAAACATAATCCGACTTGATGTGCTCAAAAAGATGGGGATCCCAGAAACTGAAATAGTTCCGAGATCCTCGGTTTTAGTCGGATTCAGCGGTGAAACTAAAAGCACCGTTGGGGATATCAGGTTACCAGTATATATAGAGGGGGTAAACTCTATGCAAAAATTTTGTGTTATAGATTCTCTCTCTTGTTGCAATATTATTCTTGGCAGGCCCTGGATTCACGAGATGAAGGCAGTTCCTTCAACTTATCACCAATGTATCAAGCTTCCAACACCCTGGGGAGTCGTAAGGATTGAAAGTGACCAGCAGGAAGCCAAGAACTGTTACTCTACTTCAATGAAGAGCACCACTAAGGCGACGAAGGGATAGCAATTACAGAAAAAGGCACCTGAAACACAGGAGGACAGGGAGCTTGATGTCAAAGAAATACCTCTAGACCCTAAGAATCCTGAAATCAAGGTGCTCATGGGAACGAGCATCCCAACAAATGTTGAGCAGGAATTATTACTACTTCTCAAAGACAGAACTTCAACTTTCGCCTGGAAGCATGAAGATATGACAGGTATCCCTAAACATGTAATTACTCATAAACTTGGTTTAGATCCTTCTTTCAGGCCTATACAGCAGAAAAGGAGGAAGTTCGCTCCAGAGAAAAATATAATCATCCAGGAGGAAGTCGACAAGCTTCTCAAAACAAAGATGATCAGAGAAGTCAAATATCCTAGGTGGCTAGCAAATGTAGTGGTGGTCCAGAAGAAAAATGGAAAGTGGAGAGTTTGTGTTGATTATACAGACTTGAATAAGGCCTGTCCTAAAGACCCGTTTCCACTTCCCCACATCGATGCAATGGTGGATGCCACGGCTGGCCACGAGATGCTCACTTTCATGGATGCCTCAGCAGGATTCCAACAAATTCAGATGGAACCTTGCGACCAAGAACATACAGCATTCATGACTCCAACAGGTATATATTGTTATACTGCTATGCCCTTTGGATTAAGAAATGCAGGTGCCACCTACCAGAGACTCGTCAATATGATGTTCAAAGAGCAACTGGGGGACACAATGGAAGTCTACATAGATGACATGGTGGTAAAGTCCAAGAAAGCTGAAGATCACGTCAGAGATCTCCAGACTGCCTTTGATATCCTTGATCAATATAACATGAAGCTCAATCCCTCCAAATGCCACTTTGGGGTGCGAGCTGGAAAATTCTTAGGATATATGGTCACAGAAAGAGGAATTGAAGCAAGCCCAGAGCAGATCAAGGCAATCCTGAATCTCAAGTCCCCATCAAATGTCAAAGAAGTGCAGAGGTTGACAGGAAGAATCGCAGCACTCAACAGGTTTATCTCGAGATCCTCAGAAAAAAAAGCAAGGATTTCTATGATATCCTGAGGAAAAACAAGAAGTTTGAGTGGACTGAGAAGCATGAGGAAGCCCTGAAGTGCCTGAAAGATTACTTGTCAGCAGCTCCGTTGCTAATGAAACCAGAAGATGGGGAGCCACTATATTTATATCTTGCCGTTTCCGGAAGCTCAATCAGTGCAGTCCTGGTAAAAGACTATCAAGGTCAGCAGCATCCGGTATATTATGTAAGTAAAACTCTGCTAGACGCAGAGTCCAGGTATTCTCACCTTGAAAAGTTAATTTTATCTCTTATAATGGCTTCCACTAAACTTAGACATTATTTTGAAACACATACTATAATCGTGATGTCTAACTATCCTATCAAGGCAGTTCTTAGGAAGCCGGAAATGTCAGGAAGGATGGCTAAGTGGGCAGTCAAGCTGAGTGCCTATGACATCAAATATGAACCAAGAACAGCAATCAAGTCGCAAGCATTAGCCGACTTTGTGGCGGATTTCAGCAGTGACATTGAACCAGAAGTTGAAAAGGAAGTCCAGCAACTTGGGAAGCTCAAGGAAGACTGGATCCTCTATACCGATGGCTCCTCAAATGTTAGAGGAACAGGGCTGGGAATCCTGCTAAAATCGCCACAGGGGGACATAATACCTTTATCCATATCCTGTGAATTCCAGGCTACCAACAATGAAGCTGAGTATGAGGCTTTAATTGCTGGATTACAGCTGGCTAGGGATATGGGAATCCTATCTATACAAGTATTTGTTGATTCTCTCTTATTAACTAACCAATTTAATGGCTCTTATGCAGTGAGAGGGGAGAATCTAATTAAATATCTTGAAGTTGTTAAAAAATTATCTCTATTTTTCGAAAATTTTAACATTTCACAGGTACCAAGAGAAGATAATGCGGAAGCCGATGCGTTGGCAAACTTGGCTTCATCCCTCAGGATCCCTGAGGATGTCAAGATTCCAATAACTCACGTCTTGACACCGGCAATAGCTCAACAGGAAGCTCAGGCTGTTAGCGATAACGCAGGTGCAGCCGCCGAGAATCCTGAAGATGCCCAGGAATCCTGGACATACCCGATCCGGAAGTATCTCAAAGATGGGGAGATTCCTAAGGGCGAGAACTCCAGAGCTTTTCGTACAAAGGTAGTACCCTACACTATAATTGATAATATCCTATATAGAAGATCTCTTGCAGGTGTCTACTTAAGGTGCCTAGAGAAGTCGGAAGCTCTTGAGGTGCTTGAAGACATCCATAGTGGAGATTGTGGAAACCATACCGGGGGCAGGGCGCTGTTCTCTAAAGTTCTCAGATTTGGGTACTATTGGCCAACCATGAAGAGGGATGCCGCGAGCTTCTCACAGAAGTGCGATGCCTGTCAAAGGCATGGCAATATCCTTCACCAACCTGCCGAGCATCTGCATCCTATAGTATCCCCATGGCCTTTCATGAAGTGGGGCATGGATATTGTGGGCAAGCTGCCGAAGGCTCCTGGAGGAAAGGTGTTTATGCTTGCCATGACAGATTATTTCTCCAAGTGGATTGAAGCAGAAGCCTATGTTCAAGTGAGAGAAAAGGAAGTGATATCCTTCATCAAAAGAAACATCCTCACCAGATTTGGGATTCCAGCGGAGATTATATGTGACAATGGTTCCCAGTTTATAGGCAAAAGGACTACGAGCTTTTGTGAAAGCTGGGGCATCAAGATGATCACTTCAACACCTGTCCACCCTCAGGCTAATGGGCAGGCAGAATCCAGTAATAAAATTATCATCAATAACCTTAAGAGGAAGCTGGGTTCCAAGAAAGGTAAATGGGCCGAGGAGCTGCCATTTGTTCTTTGGGCAGACAGAACTACACCCAAGAATGCTACCGGCCAAACACCATTCTCATTGGTGTTTGGGGCAGAAGCCGTAATTCCTACAGAGATTGTACTCCCAACGGCCAGAATCAACTGTCAGGATCCTGAAACAAATAACCAGAACCTCCTTCAGGATCTCGAAACAGTTGAGGAGCTCAGAGATATGGCCAAAATCCGGATGGCCTCTTACCAACAGCGGATAGCAAAATCTTATAACAAGAATACCAGACTAAGAAGATTCCAGGTAGGCGATTTGGTTTTGAGGAAAGCTTTTCAGAATACTACCAATCCTGCTGACGGGAAGTTAGCACCCAAATGGGAAGGCCCTTACCTTATAGATTCTGAAGAAGGTAAGGGGGCATACCGTTTAGTGAATATGGAAGGAGAACCTATGCCAAGAGCTTGGAATGCCATCCACCTTAAAGCGTATTTTATGTGAGAATCCCATTGGGAATCTCGGGCAGAATCCCAAGGATCCTCGCTGTCTAAATATCCCAAGGTACGTATACTAATTCTATTTCAATTAATTCTCAATATTTTGTGATGAGTTACTAACTTAGGCATCGGAGTGGTGTTAGCTAGGCTAACACCCACCCCTCACCAAGCGTTAAGTGTTTTGCAGATTTTGAGAATCCTAGAGAATTTTGGGTATATCCCCAGTTAGAGGTTGGCCACCTCTCCTACGTTCAAGGTATCCTGCATACCTTCTAAGGTTTGAGAGGCTGACTCCTCTCCTAAGTTTGGGTAATCGCCAGTAGCGCACGACCCTCGCCAGTAGCGCACGTTGTCCCCCGGTATGCTCAAGGTGGCCGGACCAGTCCACTCCAGGGGTGGCTGATAATCTTGTCACTGGAGGCTGCCGGGCGGATTCTCAAGGTTTATAACACTGACGTGTTATCTAAGGTTTTGGCATTTTCATGTCACATACGTATGGGCTTGTCCCCAGTTTTGGCTTAGTCCCAAGAATCCCGGGCTTGTCCCCAGTTTTGGCTTAGTCCCAAGAATCCCGGGCTTGTCCCCAGTTTTGGCTTAGTCCCAAGAATCCCGGGTTTATCCCCAGTTTATTTAACTTGTTTACTTTCGAAAATGTCGGCTTCGGCCGGAGGCCAAGAAGCTTTTCGGAATTATTTCAGGTTTTAGAAGAAACTACTGAGGAAACTGCGTTCAGGATTCCTACAAGAATCCCGATTCAGGTAGAAAAAGATATGATTATTTGGAATTGGAAAGTTGGCTAAGGTAAAATTCAAAGGTCAGTTTTCACTATTTAATCTAACTTGACATATTATTCGAATTTCAAATGGTCTTTCAGCATGCAAATCATTTTTTAAATATTTGATAAGTTTTTACAAATTAATTATACCAATCAAAATTTCAATACAAAAGGCAATATGAGAAACCCAAAAGATACTAATATTATTCATAGCCATAAAAGGTTGTGAGCTTCTCAAGCTTCGTCCTGAAAACCTCAGGATCCCTCCACTTGAGAAGCTCGAAGGTCAAAAGATTGTTTTTTGGGAATCCTGGTTTCGTCTTGTAAACACAAGATCCCTCCACCAGGATCCCCACCATTGTTGTTGTTTGCTACTTGTTCATTACAGGAAAAGAGAAATTGTTTCAACCACAAGAACCACCAAAAGAACCACCTAAAAACCTAAAAAGTGGGCTCAGACCGTTGCAATGTCCTCATCGCCCACTGTCTTCTCCTCCTCCACCGGCTTCACCACGTCCTCCAGCTTCTTGCCAGTTCCCAGCTCAATCACAAAAGCCCTTGTTGGGGCAACCGGAGAATCCGGAACCACCTTTGAGGAGCCACCTTCGGTCCCATCCTTTCCTTCCCCATCACCATCTCCTCCCAGCGATTCCAAGACCAGCCTCCAGCCTGCGACATCCCAACCTGGTACCTGAAAGCCAGCCGCTTCAGCCTCTTCTGCCATTTGAATTTTGCATTCTAGGACGCTCCGGGCAGCCGAGAGTTGGCCGATTTCAGCATCAGCAGCCATTTTGGCTTCCAGGGCTTGACGCTGCTCAGTGAGCTTATGCTCATAGAGAAGGGTCTTACCCTTGGCAGTTTCAGCTTGGGCCTGAATCTTCTCGTTGGCTTCGGCGAGCTTCTTCTCCATGTCCATAGCTTGGAAGCTCAGCTTCTCAATACCCTGCACAAATAGGAATCCTATTCAGTAGCAGCGACAGGTATAAAACTAACACAAATATTACTTGAGCTTCTTACCAGGTTAATCATGGTCTACATGGAGAGGATCTTATTGCTGACCTCTGAAGGAGCAAGATCTTCAAAGGATTCCAGGTACACCACAGGAGCTGCTGGAGTTTCTGGGGCCTTCCTCTCCTTGGAAGCCGAAGCTTTTGGCCGGCTGACAGGTGGCTTGGAGACGGTAGGATGCTCGAGCTGTTCCTTTTTAACTTTCAGGAGGCTGTCAAGATCCTTCAAGGAAAACGAGGCGCTGGATTTGGAAGCTGTAATCAGAAACAGGTTGTCAGTATCTGGGAAGCTCATATAATCAAAAAAGTCAGAATCCTATGAAGGCTTACAAGACATGGCAGGAGTATGGTCGGCTGAATAACTGTTTTCACTGGTTGTTGTTTCAAGAATCAGGGCTCTCTCGTTGGCCGGAATCCGGTAGATGGCTTCAAGCTTCTTGAAGTTAGGCTGCTTCTTGATGAGATTCTCAAACTTGGGCGCTGCGAGAAAGAAAACAACAAAGAAATTAACAATGTGCAGAAAATTCAACGGAATAAACGCAAAACTTCAGCTTCCTACCCTTCTCAACCCACTTCAACGGTAACTCTGTCCCCCCAGGAATCGAGTCTCGTTTGACAAAGAAGAATCGCTTCTTCCAATCATGATCGTTGTGGGAAGCTCGGGGAATCAACTGAGAATTGGAGGTACGAGCCTGAAGAACGAATCGGCTACAACCATGGGTTCTTAACTTGTAGGCTTCACAGATCTCAGGAATCCGGATGTCGAGATTCCTGGTTTGGTTCAACTGGTCCAGAGAATACAAGATTCTCCAGACCATCGGCATGGTTTGAGAGTAAGAAAGGCGGGTGGTCTTGAAGAACTGAGTGATAAGCTCCGGAAAAGGGAATGTCATTCCGAGCGAGAATGGATAGTACATGAAGCAGACCCAGGTTGAAGAAACAAAATCGGACTTGACAAGGGAGCTGTAAGATCGGAAAACGGTCTCCGGCGGAAAAATGCCGGAGTTTTTCAGTTCGCGGATGTCGCTATCATCGAAATTGCAACTTTCCTCCTCACAGGGGATGATATACCCCTGATCGTGGAAATCTTCGGCGACAGGAAGGCTTAATAAAGAGGAAGATCGAGTGTTTTTCTTGGCCATGGCCGAAAAACGCGAAGAAAAAACGACGAAGGAGAAGAGTAACTGACCTGGAATACCGGAGAAGCTCGAGAGGTTTTTGCGAAGAAGATGGTGATAATCTCGGAAAGTTACCTCCTATTTAAAGCAAAACATCACATCTCTTGGACGCCGAGAAAACAGTCACATCCTAACTGCTTTTACCGTCTACACGCCGTTAAAATGGCATCTTTTTGAATTTTAACAGCTGTCAAACTTATCCACAGCTGTTGAAATTCAAGGGGCAATTGTTGAGGGTGTATTTTCAGGATGCTCACAGGAAGCTCAGACAGTTCAGGAATCCTATTGTCATCTGGGAATCTCGTACATTCAGGTATCCTGATCATATTATTTTAACTAACCTTCATATTTTGCCACATGTCTATTTGACCAGGTATTACCGGAATCATCAACGACCTCCGAAACTTACGCTCCAGCTGAAGAAGATCGTGGACCAAGTGAACGGAGTGGCCTCTAACGGTCGAGTTAGTTGGACGATAGGATCCCGGGAATCCCGGAAAGTTAGTTATCATTGTATTTGTTATATAAATCGAGGATTCGATCAGTAGGAACACACACAATTACACTCGCACACTGGTTTCTCTCCACGAATTATTGTATCACTTAGCTCTGATCGATCAAACCTCCAACCCGTTGTAACAAATCATTTGATAATTAATAACATTGACTTGGTGGCGGTTTCCAGCCGGCACCCGAGGTTTTTATCCAGGATTCCTAGAGGCAACTCAAAGGATTCTGGAGTTTTCCTCGCTAAAATCCTTGTGTTATCACCCTTACTTGGATTACTTGCTCATTTGATCGTTAAGCACTCTACCTCACAATCTAAGTTTGGAATACAGGATTCCCGAGTGAATTTTTGACCAAAACAGATAATACAAAAAATTTTGAACATGATATTGATAAAAGCAATCTTCTAGAAATCTTCATTATTTTTAGACCAAAGAGATACAGGTTTTCAAGATTTGAATAAGAAAAGCTTTAAAGAAATCTTGATTGCTTCTCTGCCATTTTCTATGTTTGTATGATTTGGAAACATGAGATGCATTCAAGATGACCTTTATTTTGGTCGTTGAGTGCTAAAGTTTGTAATGATGTGATTTATGATTTGAATTTTTTTTTTTTGATTTCCAAATTAGATTTTGTTAACTTTTGGTCCATAGATGATAAAGTTTGTTAACTTTTAATTTCCTTCCAAATCTTGATTTTAATTGAGGTCTTTATTACACTAAAATGGCTAAATGATATATGAATAACAAGTGTTTGGGTTTATTAGATTGTCATGTGTATCAATTTTCATTTATATGTATTGTTACTTATTTTTGTTTTTATGACTATTTTTTAGGTTCTGCAGCCTCTTTGTCCTAACTGATATTATAAGGTAAAAAAAATTCTTTCAATGGGACACTTTTTTAAAAACTATTTTTCTCGAGCATTGTACATGTACCTTGCTTTGTTCAAAAGTGTTGTATTTTGTGACTTATGTGAACATAAAATTTACAATGAAAGAGATTATGTTTATTTTGGAAACCTATTGTTTAATTTCCAGGTTTTGAATGGTACTCTTGATGTTATCCGCCGATGAGCTAATTATTAAAGCATATTATTGTGAGAACTGTGGGTCTTATTGACAGAAGTTAACAAAATCAATCTGGAAATTAACATAAAGGTTAAATAACCTTGGATATTTACTTTGTATCTTTTACTAGCCATTGTTCTTATATTACAATCCAGGTTAAACGGATGAAAATGTTGCAAAGTATTTGTTTTCTAACGTAGCCTTAAATGGTGTAAATCGTGTATCACCAAGTTTAATAGTAAGAAATCAACAATCACCATGCAATGTAGAGGCTATTGAATTAAGAACCAAACCCCGTCATAAATCGTGATAAAAGTTTACGCACCTCCGCCGCAACGCGCGGTTGGTAACAACCTTGTTATAGTAATAGTGAAAAAAAAATATTAATCTAAGAATACCGAGAAAAAGAAAGAATTAATTATATTTTAGATTAACGTGTTTTTGTTTTATCCACTCATTTTTTATTTCTATTATTTACTTTTAAAATTATCTTTTCTCTTCTCTTTCATCAATCCGTCCCCAAGTGTATAAAGAGTGTCTCTTAAGTTTAACTAGTAAAAAAAAAAGTTTCATAATACAAGATGCTATAAACATTAAACAAACAGGATTCAATAAAACACGAAGATCACTTTTCTAAAGGCACAACTAGTACGGTGCCAAGTATAATGGTTATGAAGAAAATAGTATTTGCATTACTTCACAATGGGGCTTGTTTGAGCCCATAAAAAGACTTACAAAGCTTGCAGAGATGAATTGGGAAGTCAGGATGGGAGTAACCAGGAGGTTGAGACATATAGCCATCCTCATACAAGGTGCTATGGAGGAAGGCATTATTTACATCGAGTTGTCGAATGGACCAATTGTTAGAAAGGGCAATTGCAAGAACGGTCCGGATGGTAACGGGTTTCATAACATGGCTAGATGTCTCAAAGTAGTCCTTGCCATACTCTTGAAGGAACCCTTGGCAACTAAGCGAGCTCTATATTTGTCAACAGAGCCGTCAGGATGGCGTTTAATGCGAAAGACTCACTTGCAACCAATGAGGTTGTAGTTGGAGGGTGGGACGAGATCCCACGTCCTGTTTTTTATGAAGGCATTGAATTCTTGATCCATGGCCTTGCGCTATGTTGGATCCTTTGAAGCTTGAGTATGAGTGGTAGGGGTAACAAGGGAAGGGAGGGGGGTGGAAAGTGGTGTGGTTGACAAACGTATTGTTGAAGTATTTGGAGTTAGGTTGGCGAAGTCGTTGGGGCCGGGATGGGGCGGAAGCCACGGGTGGCGAGGAGGTGGTAGTGGAGTGAGCTGGGGATGTAGCGATGGAGAGGGATAAGTGGGTGACGGGTTGGTGACGGCTAGGTTAGAGGTGGCCGGAAGCGGGTGAGGGTGAGGAGGACGCATGGGACATGCCAGGCAAGGAGGTGGACGGGGGATTTACGTGATGGGTGTTGAGGGGCTAATAGGGCCGATTGGAATATGATTAAGAGGGAGAATTGGGCTTGGAGGTGGGGAGTTTGTGATAGGTTGAGTCGTGGTAGATGTGGAGGGGGTTGGAGAATCAGGTGGCTCTCCAAATTTTTTTGCAACAGTGGGTAAATTTGTGGAGGAAGTAAAATTTGATTTGGAGGGAAACTCGATTTTGACAAATTCCACGTGATGGGAATGATAAAGCTGATTAGAGTTGCAATCAAAGCATTTGAATGCCGATTTGGAGGTTAAGTAACCCAAGAATATGCACTGTTCGGAGCGAGGATGAAGTTTGGATCTGGCATAAGGGCAAAGCCACAGATAGCACAAGCATCCAAGCAGTTTGAGTTTAGAATAAGTGGCTGGCTTATTGTAGAGAAGAGTATAGGGACTTTTGAGGTCAAGAATGGGTGTCGGGAGGCGGTTGATGAGGTAAACCGCCATTTGAAAGGCATGAGTCCAGAATGACAACGCAAGATTAGCATAATAAAGAAGATCAAGGCCGGTTTTCACGATGTGGCGATGACGTCGTTCGGCGACATCATTTTGCTCCGGAGTGTGCAGGGGGGGGGGGGTAGTGAAGTGAGATATACCTTGAGCTTGAAGATACGGGTTTAGACCCATGTATTCACCACCATTATCGGTAAAGATAGAGACTAATGGCGTGTCAACACTACAACAAAAAGGGGTTCTTAGGACCTTTCGTGTGAGACGCTGTTAAAATAGTGTCTTAAAAAACTATCTAATAGGACAAATGAGTGTTCGGGGTCCTATTATACTATATGGAGTTAAACCGGTGTCTTAAAAAACTATGTAATAGGACAAATGAATATTTAGGGTCCTATTATCATATAACTTAATATGACGCTTACTATTTAGGGTCCTAATAAAGTACATTATAGGACGTTTAGTAGTTAATGTCTTATTATGTGGTAATATAATAGGAAACTTGATCATTGAGGGTCATATTATAGCATAACCTTCTAGGACACTTAGAATTTCGGTAATAAAAGATCAATGTAATAGGACCCTTATTTGTCGGAGTCGTATGGTAACATAACTTAATAGGACACTTGATATTTAAGTCATAAAAGTTATGTTTAATGTTATATATTTATCAATAGGTTATTAGATAGAATCAAAGAAAAAAAATCTATGTTAAAGTAGCTTCAAATATGATATAATAAAAAAGCGTCATAATAAAAATAATACCGCCAAACCAAAGTAAATAAACCCTAAATTTTATTTTCCCCGCAAAACAAACACTACAAAAAAATATTATTTAGTGGCATTTACATTTTATACCACTAATATACGGTTTTAGTATAGTTTAGTGGCATTTAGGTTTATTGCCACTAATATTGGTTTATTGGCATTTCAATTGTGCCCACTTGCCCACAATACCTAAGTTATACTATTCTGGGTTTTACAATATGCCGGTAAATGTATTTCTTTAAAAATTAACTTAGAGGGAAAATAAAAAAATCGACATCCGCCAATATTTTTAACCTTACTTGAGCGGCAAAACCTTTCCAAAATCATCTAAATCCCTCCAAAAACAATCCCTTGGAGCCAAAATCCTTCCAAAACGGCTCTGCAATTTGGTTGTTTACAAAGGAGTCGGTGATTTGGTCCTTGAAAAAGGACTCGGCGATTTGGTTCGACAGCAGAGACTTCATCTCAGGTAAGCATGTCACCCCTAATCTTGTTTTCTCGAACCCTAGTTTTTTCTTCTTCAAAATCCCATCTGCACAGTACATGCCTGCTTTCATAGCCTTCGTCTCGTCGTTCATCACCTGCGATATCTATCTTATTTCGGATCGCTACTCTACTTCTGCCCGTTCCAACTTTAGCTATCAGGCGCTTCTTCCAAAGGTTAGGGTTCGTTCTTTTTTAAAAATGTTGTAATTACTTCCGTTACTTCTGATATCTAGCTCTGTGTATCATAATTAAGTGTTAAATTATACGTTTCCATCGTCAATTTTGTCCTAGATATTGGGCTTCATAAACATACAAAATCGTTTCTCTGATTATAAATGCTGTCCCAGTTACCAATTGACCATAAATCCCACCTTAATCTGTATGTGGTTAATTTTTTTATGGATGATTTATAAGCTAGGTTTACACGATTATTTGTATAGATTAGAACTTCATTTTAGTTCTTCTTTCCCAGGATATTCAAAATTTGTATGCGACTGATGTATGTTATTTTGGAATCAAACTTATTTGTTTCCTTCCTGTTGTGTTATAGAATTTATTATAGTAAACTATTTCCCAAGATTAACAGCTTCGTTCTAAGGTTCATATTACATGAATTATTTTTATGTAAAGATTCATTGTTCCTTGATTGTGATTTGTGTGTACACTGTTATTTCAGGTTTCTAACCCATCTGAGTACTTTCTTACGAGAATTATAAACAACTTTATTGTTACATGTTAAAAAAAATAACCTTCATTTTTTTTCTAATCTGAGACAAAATCTTTGTTTACCTCATGTGTAATATATTATATATAGTATCGTAGATGTGCACCTTTACCATCCTTTGATAATCTAGAAATCAAAAGTGTCTAACAGTTTGTAAAAATAGTTCCATTCACATTCAAAACTTTGCTTTGTAACATCATACACAAACCCAACAATGTTGGTGGACATGGGAAATGTTCGGTTTATAAGGAATGTTTCGCCTCAAATACTACCAACATGTTTTGCGTGGATTGGTCGTGGATGAGAAGAGAGCTCCACAATTAAGTGTGCTTGAGTTGAGAAAAATGATGGGTGATTGATGGAGGTTTCCACTCGAGCAATAGCATACATATAAATGAACTCTTGATGGGTAAAACGGTTTATATCGTGTGGTATTAGAGGCCAAATATATTGATTTTTTTAGTGAAGTAATCCTCCTTGAGACGATCATGAGCGGCTTTCTATGTCTTTGTTTTCTTGTATTTACTGGTCCGTGTGAACTTAAAGTATCATAAACAAGAGAGTATACTGTACCTTATGTCTTCCTGTGGTTTGTCTAAAAAGTAAGCTTACATCTATTAAGTTTTTTTTTTCTTTCACTTTACATGTATATAGTTTGTAAACTGCAGTTTACGTCTCTATTTATTAAACTTAACATGTCGAAGTCATTACTCCTTTTCTTTTCTTGAAACCTAATCTTATACTTTACATGTATATAGTTTGCCTGTGTTGCTGCTGATTTTACTCTTTGCTTTCAAATAAAGAAAAAACAAGTATCATCAGAATCATATTTCATTATTATATAAAGGCTTCTTGATTGAGTAATATAATTTATCTATTTCATGAAGAGTGCCATGCTTAATTTCTAATTTAAGTTGGACTAGGATATTTTTTGAAAGATTATTTTCTTGTGGATTTGGTGAATTTATAATTTAATATGTTGGACCAAGTCGGGACTGCACAAAAATATAGTTAAGAGGTTATACACATTGACGGTAGTTATTTTCTTCATGAAGTGTTCTTGCATATTCAAGAAGAACCTATCAGTGTACAAAGAATGGCACCTAACCCAAGGACAAACTTATGTTTTTTTTTTTTTAATTCTGAGTTGGTTAGTTGATTGTGTAAATCATATTATAAGTTTAATCAATTTCTTTTACAAGGTTTTGATGGAAATGCAATTCAAAAAGCATTCTTTTTTCCTTTCTTTGCTCTCTAAGCACCTGCTTTTCTTGTGTGATCATGTAAGTTCATAAAAAATTTGATTGTTCTTATTTCTCCGGTTGAAAGTAAGATTCCTTTCTTTCATGTTTATTGGAATGACTTAAGTCATTACATCAATTGTTGGTCAAACCATTTATAGAATTATATGCCAAGTTAGATGTTGCCATTTTTAAAGTAAGATTCCTTTCTTTCATGTTTATTGGAATGACTTAAGTCATTACATCAATTGTTGGTCAAACCATTTATAGAATTATATGCCAAGTTAGATGTTGCCATTTTTAGGGACAAAAGTTCTTTCTCATTAATAAGGGTCACAGTGATGTATAAGCGATACCATCTTCTTTTCATCGGGTACAAAGCATTAAGTGTAGTTTACAATACAAGGATACGTGCTTTTTGTTTACACGTGGCCACATTTCCTTTCTTCACACATGTTTAGGTTTCAACCATCAAAAGAGAATCGCCCCTCTCTTCCCATCAACAGATCTTCTTCTCATCTGCTCACCAAATAAAGATCTTCCCATCAACAAATTGGCATCCTTTCTGCTCTCGCAGTTGATTCATGATATGGCTGTGGCATTGCTTTTTGGCACTTCGATTGGTTGATCGGATCTCGACTGGTACATGCCTTCACTCTTACATGTCCTGATTTGTTTACCTTTTTTTTGTCTTTCGTAATTGGTCAGTGAGTTGCCAGTTTTTGCTTCTTCATAGTGAGTTTATCTTATGCTTTAATCTCCCAAAACACCTAAAATATTAATACGCATTTTGCTCAATTTTAAAGTTTTGTACTTGGGATTTTTAAATCCTCATATCCTCTATGATTGTTGAAAATGCCTAACTACTTCTTAGATGTATGCCTATTATTCTTGAAATTGGGCCATGACCACTTCATTTCATGTAGTTAGGTACGTGTTATGTTTACACAAATTTTTGGCTGCAAATATATTTTAACATTTTTTGATAAAAAACTTAAGATGACTTTTTTATGATATTGATATATTCAGCTGAGTTTTGTTATGTTTCGAGCTTAATAGTAGGTTTGTATAAGTTTTTTGTGAACATAAATTTTCTTAACTATGATGGATTTTTCTAATTGAACTCCTGTTCATAATTTGAAGGTATTTTTTGTATGGAAATGAGGGAATATAGTCCAACTTTCGGTTTTGATGGGGGAATCCATGGAAAACGAAATAGAACACAGGTTTATTCAAACATTCATTCTTTCATCAACATCTTGGTGGCCTGCAGCAACGTGCGGGCGGGTCACCATCTAGTATATATTAATATTAACATTGGTAGAACTAGTAAACCAAATCAGATTGTGTACAATGCATCATCTTATCAGGTTTTTGGTTAAACTTTTTTTGCTCTTTTTTTAAAGAAATGTTTACATTGCTTATGTTTTGTTTTTTTGATAAATGTTTGTCAAATTGAAATCTAGGTTGGAGATGAAGTTTACCATAAAAGCATTTCAAACTCAGAGACTAGACTGTAACCAGATGAATGGTAAATAGTTTAGATCCAAATCAAAAAGTTGGGGGCACAGAGATTGGGCGCGATTGGTATGAGGTAAATATTTAAGTAGCTATGAAAATGAAAATTTGGTTAGACCATATGGGTCGTATATCAAAATCCAAGCTGCTATTGGTGCATCTATAGCATGGCCATGTTTTTTCATTTCGGTATGTCATTATTGTTAAACCTGTAATATATTATTAAGTTTATAACAAACTTTAAGCTTATATATAGATGATTAATTTGTAGGTGGTTTGTGACGAGTGAGAAGGATGCATGATGACTAAAGACTATATTCTTCTAGTGTCTTTCATTATTTTAAGTTTCATGTTTAATGTTAGGAATTTAGATGATAATATTATAACTTATTTTTGTTTAATGCTTTTGTTATCGAAATGACTTATTTCAATGATAATTAAACGCTATTTATTCCATTAGTTGAAGTTCATCTATTGATAAGTTGATGGTATCTTATTTGTATTTATGAATCATGTTTAATGAGAACAATTTTAAGGATGTTGGTAATCGTCCTTAAAAATACGTATGCTCATATGCTTTACAAATGAATAAAACGTCCCATTATCATTTGACATGTTAGGACCCTTTTTGTGGTACTAATATAAGGATGATTTACTATTTGATCTATCCACTTTTAGGACGCTAATATGTGTCATAAAATGTATGCGTCTTAAAATCTTATAAAGTGTCCTATTTTTTGGTTTATTAGGACAATATAACGTGTCCTATTTTGTGGTTTATTAGGACGCTCTAACGTGTCCTATTATGTGGTTTATTAGGACGCTCTAACGTGTCTTATTATGTGGTTTATTAGGACGCTCTAATTTTATAGGACCCCTTTAGAAATGACACTTTTATTAGTGGTCCTATTATCTCATGCGTCCTATAAAATAATATTTTAGGACCTTTTTGTGTGTCCTATCAAGCTACTTTTGTTGTAGTGCAAAATATTTTTCGACAAGTATTTTAAATTGGGGAAACAATTTGGCGACATCGGATTTATTTTTCATGGGGTAAAGCCAAATGTACTTGGTGTGGTAATCAACAAAAATAATATAGTAACTAAAACCATCAACAAATTTTTGTATCGGTCCCCACACATTAGAATTGATTAATTGCAATGGTTTGGAAGTAGTAAACGAATTCATGCCAAATGAGTCTTGCAACTTTTATTGATAGAACATGAATTACAATGAAAATAATTCAAATAAAAAAGAAGTCCCAAACTTGTTGCAATATTCTTGAAAATACGAATAGATGGGTGACCAAGTTTGTGATCCCAATCAAGAGACGAGTTTGATGAAATGGCATTTATTTGAGGCAAGGTTGGGAGGTTGGCATAGTAGACATCAAGGTAGTTCTCCCCCGCATGAGACGTGCCTCCGTGCGAAGATCCTTAACAAAAAAATGGGGTGGAAAAATTTCCATAGAAACATGATTAGTCTTGCATAGTTTAGCAACGGAAATTATTTTTTTTGAAAATGAGGAACAAACAATATATCTTTTAGTGCAAGGGAACCACAAGGTGTAGTGAGATGAGTTTGACCAATATGAGTTATAGAGAGGGTAGTACCATCGCCGAGGACGATTTCATCCAGGCCACTATACTCAGAGAGAATGTGAAGAGAGCACGATCAGAAGTGACATGATGTGAGGCACCGCTATCGAACATCCAAGAGGATGAGGGAAGCGGACGGGATGCGGCAGCATTAGCAACAGGTGCAACTTGACTTTGCGAGGACGCACTCCCTATGGAAACTTGATTTGCAATGAGAAACTTTTGAAGCTTTCGGCAGTCTTTGGTGTCATGCCCTCGAATACTGCAATATTTACAAAAAAAAAATAAAAAAAATAAAATAATTATTGTTAGAAACACGATTACCGCCTGGGTTCGAAGGGCCCGAGTTCCACTGCGGACGACCCGATCAATTGTAAGAGCGGCCTTGAGAGTTGGTAGAACCGAAATGTGATTGCCTTTGTGTATATGCCACGGTATGCATAACATGGATTGATAGAGAGACCACTGGGGGTGACGTCCGCTCATAGTCAACTAACTTCTCATACAATCCCGAAAACAAAAGAGGGGTGTCACGAGCTTGTAGCACGACTGCAATTGTTTGAAATTCATCACCCAGTTGGGTGAGCACATGGACCAAAAGATCTTCATCCGGGACGGGGTGTTGATGAGGGCAAGTTCGTTAGCGATAGACTTCATGTCATGAAGGAAGTTAGAGACCGAACGGGTACCTTGCTGGTTCTTTGCAAGTTTAGCTTTGAGAGAGATGATCCTAGAGTGAGAGGTAGGCGTAACTGGTAACCTACCGAGTCCAGGCTTCGTGAGATGTTGAGGCGGATGTGATCAAAGGCTGAATGGAGTCAGAGCAACTACCGAGGAGGGCAGCGAGAATGGATCGATCTTGGCGATACCAGAGTTTGTACTCTGGGTTTATTGTACATGCACCAGATAGAGTTTTTTTCCGGGGCCGGTGGTTTGCCGGTGATGAAGCATTCAAGGTCTAGGCCGATGCGGGTGGAGCGTATTTGCTGTTGCCATAGCGGAAAGTTGGTGGTGTTAAGCTTGATGGTGAAGTGGGTGGTGGCGGTTAGTTGGATGACAGTGGCCGGAGGTGGTGATGTGGCCGACATTGTTGCCGGAAAAAAAGATGTATTGAACTCTTTAGAGTATAAGAGCTCTAGATACATATAATGATTATGAAGAAAATGGTATTTGCATTACTTCACAATGAGAATACACGAGCCATATAAAGGCTGATGGAAAAGTTACAACAAAGAACAAAGAAGGAGATTTACATACCTAAAACATGGAGACTAATTAGCTAAAGAATTCTATCCTAAAATACACATATGTAAATATGGGAGAATATTACACAATTTAATATGATTGATTATTAGTGATCTTTATCCTTAATACCAAGAAACCTATTTATTTCCCATTAATTTCATATTTTTATCTGTTTAATATTTACAAAATTAAAGAAAATACAGAACAAAAAATATTTACTCTGTAAGCCAATCTAGATCAAAGCATTGTTCTGCAACTTCAACACACAAACCAGGCAATTCTTTCTCCATTTCTACCCAATGCCATGAAACCTCCCCATCACAATGAACCCGTCTTAACGATCTCAGACCCGATACCGACTTTGGTAAGCTCTTTATTTGTGGGCATTCCCGCATATCGATTTCTTCTAGACTCAAACAGCCACCAATTTCTTCATTAAGACAATGAAGATTAACACATTGAGATATATCAATATGCTTCAAACATTTGAGATCTTTGATCCCAAATGGGAGCTTTTTCAGCTTTGGACAGGCGTAAATTCTCAAGATTTGCAAAAGAAGTAGTTTACCAAAATCAAACGGAAGTTCTTCAAGACTCTCACAGCTGGTGATGCTTAGTCGCTTTAGGGATTTCACTCGGCAAATGCTCGAGGGTAATATCGACATTTCAATGCAGTGGTCCATCGTGAGCTCAGTAAGGCAAGGGAATATGTGAGAGAGGTCTAGTTCTGATTTCTCTTTAAGGTTTATCTTACAAAGAAGTAACGATATCTTACGGAGGTTTGGGAGGGGTGATGTGGTCTTTTGGGGTAGTTGCGGGATTGACACTTTTTCAAACCAGAGGCTTCTCAAATTTGTTGAGTTACCTAAGACCGATAGGTTGTGAATCTCTGCAGTTTTTGTACCGTAGTTTATCAACACTATGGCTCTAAGTTTTGACATGTTTTCTATAAAAGGTGGTAGGAAATAATCACTGGAATCAAAATTCAAGATCAAGACTTCAGCTTTAGGAAATTCCATTTTAAACCAATCCTTCTCTCTCATTTCACCTACATAAGTAAACTAAACATGAATCAAAATTCTTGATTTATGAATTTAACTGAAATATATAAGATTTACCAGTACGAACAGAGACAATTCTTGCAAGAAATGGCTGATCAGCATTCCTATCCCATTCTTTGGGAACTCCATCTTCTCTTCGCGCCATAACCAGCCGTTCTCTATGATTCACACTCTCAAGACTGCTCATATGAATAGCAAGATCCCTTAACACATCATGTTGGCTAACCGAGATCTCATAGCAGCTACGATACATATCTCCAGCCCTGAATATTTCAACATAAAAACCAATTCAGAAAACCATAAAATGAAAACCAAAATAAATATTTTAACTTTCAAGTCTACATACTTTGAGTTTTTCACAAGTGTGAGAAGATTCTTGGTTGAGAGTTCACCAAGAATGATAAAAACTTCTTCCTCATCTATGTCACGAAGCTCGGTCCATATATTGATAAGAACATCTAAAGGTATCTTTTTGTCTTCTGGAAAAGAACCCAAATCCAGAAAGCAACTTCTCACCTTTGGAGAAAGGCAATCAATGCTTAATTTCATTCGGTTAAGTAATTCGGTTTCGTGGGAGTCACAAATCGGTTGCCCTAGTGACAATCGGTTCTTGGCCCCTATCCAGGACTTCTCAGACTGTTCCCTGAGCGAAGCTCCGATCACTTTTAGAGCCAACGGAAGCCCTTTACATTTCTCCACAACCTATATATTAAACCAAAGAATGGATTACAATTTAGTAAATTACTGTCTACTGATTCCAAAGATAGGATCATAGTAAAGTATCAATACCTGCTTTATTAGATTCTCATCAGCACCAGGAGGTATTGATGTTTTCCCGAAAGCGGTGTGACAGAAAAGGGAGACTGCATCTTCTTCCCTCAGTAATTCCAACTCATAACTTGAGTTTAGAACTGAAGATGGAAACTTAATTCGTGATACCACAAGAGTTTTACAACCAGGAACTTTGAAGATCAGCTGTTGGAGAACTGGAAGAGCCCAAACATCATCCAAAACTACAAGTGCTGGTGGTGTCACTGTGCTCAAATAATTGTATCCTATCTCAGAACATCCATTAAATTTCACATCTGAAAGAAACTGCCAAATCTTTTGCCGTAATTCATCCACGTTAGGAGATTGGGATACCGTCAGAAACAAGATATTGTTGCTAAAAAAACCTGAAACACCACAGAGACATTTCGTCGAACACTTGATAGGGAATACAGAAGGGGAAAGGAAACTATGAGGTTTAGAAGTTGAGGAATTAACTTACTTCGTACATCATCGTCTCTGCGAATTTCTCTGGCTAAAGTTGTTTTACCGCTCCCGCCAATTCCATTAATCCCAACAACAACCAGATCATCTCGATCGAGAATCATATCTTTAACTTTCGTTTTCCCCAATTCCATCCCCACTTTCATCAAACTATCTTCGTGAATGTCATCCACGTCCATCTTCTTCAAAGACCACCGTTCTCCGCCGCCGATGCTGCCGATTTGCAACGAACCAAGCTGCTGCTCCAACCGGCGAGTGGAGCCTTCAAGCCGATCAAAGCGTTCGGTTTGCTCGACTCGGACGTGATGTACGTCAGCGAGAACATGAGCCGGAAGTAGCCCTTGCATGAACCTAGATATCTTCTTCTCTAGTTTCTCCATCTTCCGAGACAACTGTAGGTTCTTGTACATGTTCCACCGGCGAGAATTGAGGACTTTGACGGCGAGATCATAGCCATGTTGTAGATCTCGGGAGAGTTGGTCGAGCTGCGTCTGACGTGTGACGTTCAGCTCGACGCCGGAGTATTTGATCTCGTTTATGATGGGAAGGAGTTGGTTGATGGAAATTCTAAGTTGCTCAGCGCTGTTTCTGCAGAAGCAAGCTTTTCGTGTTATGGTGATTAGCATTTTGAGAAGCTCGGTGGCAATCTCTCCGGCGAAGAAGTCCGTCACCGCCATTTTATTTGTTCGCCGGAAGAAGGAAGGAGATGATTGTTGATTGAGTGATTGATTCTGCAATTGTGTGTGTTGTTATGTAGTGAGGGTGGCGATGGGACGTTAATTCAACATCTTATTCAATTACTATTCTACCCCTTAGCGGTCGGGGTCCGGTATAAAGTGAGTGAAGCGGGGTGCCTGCCTCGTGTTATTGAATCGGAGATTCTATTCACACCATCCCATTTTCTATTCACACATCTCTTAAAATACTAATCTTGTCTTAAATGAAGCATTTTAGTTTTAGACAGAAAGTACATTATATGAAAATCAAAGCTACAGTACTTATGGTCGAAATTCAAATCTAGCATGTTGTCTTAAATACGGCATTTTAACTACTTTGTCTAATTAGGTGTGCAAAAAGTACAAAGATTCTTATTTGTTTCTAATTAAAACGTGGCATCTTGTCTTAAATGAGAAATTTTGAATTTGATATATTTATTATTAATATATTTATTATTATTATTATTATTATTATTATTATTATTATTATTATTATTATTATTATTATTATTATTATTATTATGTTTATCATTACTATTATTCTTATTACAAAGCAACCAATCGAACATACAAACAATCACGTATATGAATCAATCAAATATACAAACCAACGATGTCAATAAACCAATTCATATCAAAAGACAAGACAACCATATAAGACATTCATACCAGACATTCATTTACATCATACAATAAGTTTCAATGCATTTCAAAAGATGTCAAAAGGTTCAAAACACTACAACTAAAAACAAAATAACATACCCTACACCAACTAACTGTCGTCTAGATAGTCTCGATGAGCTGGAAAAGGAGGAGCGTCCAGTCCGTCCCTCTGCAGAAGCATATACTCCGTCTGGACTAGCGAATCGAATATATTGTCGTGCCGATCTAGACAACGTGATATGGCACCTGAGCTGTATCGTGGGAGATCTAACACAGCTGATGTAGCCCGAGCGTCACAGACCCAGGGAGCCTCACAGTCCTGTACGACGCACATGCCCCCTTTCCGGTTGTAGTTGTGGCTGTACCAGCTCCTCTCCTCCCACATCGGCAGCTGCATCGACATGTTTCTCCCCTTTGTGCACCTCCCCATGGTCCACGTTATCGTGTAACAGAGCCTCCATGTCATACATCTAACCATCACCTATACCTCCAGCCACCCCCTGCACCCCCGCTGGTTCTTGCACATAATTCACCCCTTCACGGTACTCAACCCACGAACAATGTGGTCCCTGGCCATACAAATACTGCTCGTGTGATTACAGTTAAGGGACATAATCAAAACCGACGTTAGGAACCCATGAAGATTGTGATGCCTAGTTGGATTGAGGTTCACTACAATTCAATGATTGTGAACCTTAGACGTCCTAAAATAAAAACATTTATTAGGGTTTTTCATGGTAACAACTTAATTAATCAAATAAAATTGGGTGAACTTTCATATATATACCTAAAAACATAAAAAATATCATGTATATCCAATCCAAATTCAAAATATCATATTTAAACATTTTACTAAAAAAAAAATTAGATTATGACTATTCTACCCTTATTTTCTCAAAACTTATAAAAAATTATGTATATCCACTTTTAACAAGCCCATTTCATTACAAAAACTCATATATGAAATTATCCCAATAAAGATATATATGAAATATCCCAATAAAATTCGTTAAATGTCACACCTGGTTTATATCAAACAACCGCTCCTTAGTTTTTTTTAGAACCGACGGGTTAGACAATTGAAAGGCATCGTACCGCGTAAGAAACACAAAACATTACTATTTTAATATGAATAAATAAAATAGTTGATGAAACTAAATAGTTACCCGGTTTGATTTTGGAACCCACGTCGGGTCAGAAGAAGAATCGTCACCGAAAAGGAATTCCTAGTATGACATCTTAACTGCAAATATTTGTCTTTGCAAGTTAGACAGAGGTGATACAATTGGAAATGGTTTGTATTCATACGAATGGATATTGCAATAAAAAATCAATGAGTACTCAACTATTTATAGACTTCAAAATGCAGAATATATAACTAGAGGGGGCATTTAACAACATGACAAAAAAGCATCAAAATGCGGCATATATGCCAAAACGTTGCATTTCAAAGCATCTTCCTAGTACAGACGGTTAGCATTCGCAGTTACTTTTAAAGTATATTTGTGTTTGGAAGTAAAACGCGGCGTTTCCTTCAAGATGCAACATTTTGTTTGGATCTGAAATGCCGCACTTATTAATATATGCGGCATCTTGGGTGGTGCAAATAGATAAGGGGTGGTGTGGATAGTACGTAAAAACAATACGTCTACTTGTCGTGTTTTATTGAAAAAAATATGTTGATTTTTAATAATTATTTAATTATTAATTTTCTATATTATATATTAACTTTTGATATAAATATATTAAAATTCAACAGTTTAATAATACAAAACCTAATTAAACTAATATAAATTAAGTAAAATTTACAAGAACTTACAAAAAAGACAAATATATAAGAAAATACTAAAACATAAAAAGATACATAAACCATGGGTTCATGTGTTTCTTAGCAACTCATACTCTGTTTAAAGAGTGAACTTTGTTTCGTATGTAAACCGATATTCTTGAATTGCATTGAGAAATACGTCATTGTTTTGGTTCTGAAGGAGGTTATTGTTGATCTTGTTGAAGCTTGAGATTTTTATGGCGCATTTCTCTCCATTTAGACATCAAGGGATCAACGTCACGGTACGGGTCGCGAGCCATAGCTATATGAAACTTAATACACACGTCAATCCAAAACAATCTCATGTGCTGGGAGCCACCTAATCATATTTAGGTTGTGTTTGACGCACTAGCTGAAAAGCTAGCTGCTAGCTGAGCTAGCTGATAAACTATCTGAAAAATGTAAAATGACATAAAAGTACATGTATATAAATAAATTAAAATCCATTATTTATAAGTTAGGGAAGGGTAAAACTAGAAATATTATAAAAGCTAGTTGAAACGCTACTCCAACTAGCTTTTCAAAAGCTAGCTTTTTGACATTACCAAACGAGGCTTTTAAAAAAAACTAGTTTTTTTGAAAGCCTCGTTTGGTAACGTCAAAAGCTAGTTTATAAGCTAGCTTATGACACGCAAAACACGACCTTAATATACATAAATGTTACTAAAATATAATATAATAATACGATGATGGTCATTACAAGTATTTTTTTACCAAGGGAATGTTTAGATCAATGTTCTAAAAGGTGTGTGAACCATATGAAACACAACTTCCCTATCACTCACGAAAGAAAAGTTAAGGGTTTTGTGTGGTGTGATTCAGATGTCGTCATCATCAGAGGGGTGTTGAGCATATACGAGAGGTACGGCGGAACTGAACCCATTATTTTAAGGAGTTCATATTTTTTATAATTATACATATAGTTCTTTTTAAAAATAAATAATAAATATTAATAGGGCTGAGCTGATAAAAAATTTAATGTTCAAGGTTTGCACGTCAATCAATTAAAAAGTGAAAGCCAAAAATCAGTTACAAAATACCCTATTGCATAGAACCATGGAAGACGAAAATAATAAGAAATATTAGAGGATATGAACTATGAAGACTTCATCAATAAATTTTTATTAAAAATGCTAGGAGATCTGCACGGTTTATTAGTTAACTACTTGAATATCACTTTACAACTATACTTTTCTTATATTTATTGCTATAACTTAATTTTTTCTTATTTAAAAACTTTTTCTGTTTGTAATTATTTTTTTAAGGGGCCCATTTTTTTAGCTCGAACAGCGACCCTAAATTCTAGCACCGGTGGTGTGGCTGTGGTGTATATAAATAAATATGTTACGATATTAGTGACACATTTTTTAGCATTAAGCTTTTAAATTTATAAACACGTTTCACTTAACGACTACTATTTCACCACATTCACGGGCAAGTGCACCCATCGTGAAGAAGTATAGTAGTGGTAAGTTGAATCGGGATCGTTTAAGAACAAAATGGAAAAGGAGAACGTTTGACACTTCACCTTGTTATCGTCTAACCAGTTCTATCTATTAATTGAAAAAATAAAGTTTTCTAAAAATAGAAATAAAAAATAAAGATAAAATGTGTGACGCCCACTCCCAGACTTGGCACCAGGAGGGGTCACTCATCGGATTTACTCATGAACACGTGGCACAACAGAGATAAGCAGCGGAAAATTTAAAACTTTTTATTTATTATAAAGCCAAGTACGTAAAGTAACTGAGATAATTTACAAACTATTTATATAACGACTAACTATATCTCATCTTTATTTATCTACAACTAGCCAGCACGCTCATCAGCTTCCTTTATAGCTTGCCCGATCATTCTCTTATCACAAGGGCTCCGCCCTTGCTCCCAGACGTCTCACCTAAACCTGACATACATATGATTTTGGGAAAAGGTCAGCTTACGCTGGTGAGTTCTACATTTTAAAAACATTACCTCATTCGTGAGGTTAAAACCTTTGGACCTGCAAAATCCCTTTTTATAACATTTATCAAGTATAACACATAACAAGTCATACATAACATAACATCATAACCATACACGTTTCTCTAGAAAACATCTACCTCCGTAACCTTTAACCCCTATGACCTGAATTCCATACACCTCTATACCTTCTGGTCTCGAATACTGCTCAGGTGACTTTATTGGAAGCCCCCAACCTCAGTACTGACAACCGTTTCATTTATTCTATACCTTCCCGGTCTCGAAGACTGCTCAGGTGACTTCATCTGGAAGCCCCCAACCATTCAGCAACGACAACCGTTCTACTTCTTCTATACCTTCCCGGTCTCGAAGACTGCTCAGGTAACTTCATCTGGAAGCCCCCAACCATTCAGCAACGACAACCGTTCACGTAACCTTGACCCTCTTTAGACGTTCCATTCTATCGAACATCTCCTTAACCACCACAGTACTACTACCCGCCCCTAGTTAGATATTCAAATGACTCAGGTGTGCTAATAGACATGATAATGTACTCATATACTGCAACAAGTGAACATCCCCCAATTTACCTAGGTGTATGTATACATGATGTACCGGCGGCGTATCCTCCACACTTTCAATATACCGGATAACTATACTACCATGCTTGTATACAGGATGTACCAGCGGCGTATCCACCACATAATAATATAGCAAATGCACCACCTGTTCTCATATAATCATACATTCTCACTTGTGCGTTTATTAACAAACCCTTATCATTTGGATACCTAGTTTCAAAGCAGATATAGCACATAACTCTAACAATCATTTCATATGCATTATTTTATCATCATCATTTCATATACAATACTAACACGTATAATGATTCATAAGCATTTTCATAACATAACACGTATCACTTTAAACAGTTCATCAATTCATCAGTTAAGATAATCGAACTTTCAGATAAAAGCATTTCAAATACTTTTTAAGTAAACAGTTGAACATTCTATGTATATCAGCCCGAAAACATTAAAGCGTTTAAAACATTTAAAAGTGGGCTCGCAGAACTCACCTTATCTCTTTACTCGTTAAACTCGGACAGAACCTCCGACAGAATCCTTCGGTTAACCTAATTCGCGTATCGTATGGCATTAACGCAAGGTTTAACATTATAAACATATCCTATGTTTATTTATCTCTTATATTATCTTAATAATATCTGATTATTAAGGTTTACTTCTTTTAAGGTCAAAATGACCAAAATACCCCTATAGGTATATCATCTTCTCTTTATTGATAATTATGAAGACGCGCATTCCTATAAGTAGACACTCACTCCGGGATCGCCCAGTGTTGGGATGCCATTGCCCAGATGGGATGGCGGCACCCCCGCTATTGCCAGAAACCCCAGTGTACAGGTGTCTACCCTTCCGGTCCGCGCGAACTTCTAAATATCCGATTAACTCGGTATCTTAACTACTTTATCATTTATCCATTTTAACCCCATATATACTTATTATATATATATACATAGTTCCATACCAAAATTCAAGTACCCATACCCTCCGGATTATTTTATATTAAATAATCATAATTCAAAACCCTAATTTCATATATTTCTCGTTTCTTTATCAAAACTCATTTTCTTTTCAAACCAACTTAGGGTATCATCCATTATAACATTTTATAATATACTTTAAAATATCTAAGCTTAATTCAAAACCGTTTGCTCAATTTGGGCAGAGTAACGTTATGAAAACCCTAATTTTGACCTGTTAACAAAACCATTACCAAACCTTTTCCAATTGTGAAATAAACTTAGGGCTTTCTTAAAACACATTAAATTAGGATTACCTACAAAAATTCAGACCCTAATTCCCACCGATCATCCGATTTTAGCAAAACAAGCTCAAGAACCCTAATTTTTATACATTTTTAGAAATCATACTTAGAGGCAATATTATCAAAATCTGAGATAGGTTATTTTAGATCATACCAAATGAAGAGTGACTGCAGAAATTCAGCTCCTGATTCCTCGCCGTTTGCTCGAATTCGACTGATGAAGGTTCTGGGTTCGTTTAGGGTTTTTAGGAGGAAGAATAAGTGAATTGGTGAGATTGAATCGATGTTATGGCCGCTATTTATACTTGACTGAAGCGTCTAAGGGTCCTCCAGGTGCCCATGGTGACTAGCCCCTTTAAAACGACACGTAGAGATCGAATTTTGGAGAACAAGGCAAGACTACGTGGCTGAAAACGAGCCAAACTCGTTTCTGTTCTGCAGGTCACCCCTCGCGTATCGCGAAGGGGAAGGGTGTGGGCTGCGCGATACGCGAGCCACCCTGGTTCCGGCCAGATTTTTGTAATTTACATTTTCAGCCCTTCTACTTTGGTTTAGTGCATTTCTAGCCCCTAAACTTCGAACCTTTTATCATTTTATGTACCAAAACATTAAGGGACATATTTATAACATTTTATAAGGTTTCTAGGGCTCGGGATTCGTACGATAACATATATATACATTTATATATATTTTCTTTATTAATTGCCAAATTACGTTTTAGCCCCTCAAACTTTACAATACTTATCATTTCACCTTATAAATCATATTAGGATATATTTTTACTATATTCTAAGCCTCGGGATACTTATAATAATCATAGATACGTATAATATCCGTATACATTTATAACTTTACAATAATTGCACTTTTAGTCCTTCTACTTTTCCGTTAACTATTAAGACACGTATCTACACATATATAGCCATCAATCCACACATGTATCATTATATTATTCATATAAACACATATTCATTTCATACTTTACTTTCGTTAGCATTTAAGACATTCGTTTATGCACATTTCATTATATAGGCCATTAAACACGTACTTCTAGCACATGCAACTTATCTAAAGCATAGTCTTATCACATTTATCAATTAAGCTCACGTATTTATAATATAAACACGTATTTACTATGTATATCATGTATCTGTGAAAATTGGGGTGTTACAACTCTACCCCCCTTAAACAGGGTTTCGTCCTCGAAACCTGTTCCATTCCCATCTTAAACATTCATTTCCAACTTTGCCATTCGTCCGCATAACATAACCATTCATAACTCATTTCATAACTCGGTAACATTTACTTTCACGTTTATGCATTTATCCTAAGGAAAACGTAACCCTAAGCTGTCTACGGTAGCTTGTTTACGGGATCCTTGATAATGCTTTCACATTTTCGGCTTACCGTTCGTTAAAGAACTTAACTTCCTAGAACATAAGTTCTAATGGTTCTAATTTCTAAGCATACTGCAGCAAGCAATGGCACACATAACGTACTAAAGCAAACGAATAATGATTAACTATGATTTCTAACTACTCAAATTACCTGACGAGGTCTGAGGATCACTCTCTATCATCTCCAACATACCATATGCCCTCGCAGGGGCCGTTCTCGGACCCGTAGCAGTCCCTGGGATGGATCGAAGTGGTTTAGGGTTCAATACTAACTTAGGACAGTTCATCCTAAGGTGTCCTGCTTCTCCGCATTCGTAACACTTCTTACGCTCCGGGCAATTGCCCGAGAAGTGACCTTCCTTGCCGCACGTATAACATCTAGATGTTCCTAACCTACATTCTCCGAAATGAGTCTTATTGCATTTGTGGCACTTCGGTGTGTCGTCTTTCGAGTTATTCTTCAACTTCTTGTGGTGACTCCCGTTGTCCTTCCTTGAAAACTCCGACTCCTTCCTCTTTGCTCCTTCTGGTCTACCGTTTGCACCGAACATCTCGCTGTAGAGATTGGAACTCAAATTCACCGTTGCCTTGAATGTCTTTGGTTCAGTCGCTTTGATCAACACCCTAACTCTACTCGGAAATCCTTGAACGTAACGCTTCACCCTCTCAGCTTCGGGAGTGACTAAGGTAGGTAGCAGTCTCGCCATCGCGTTGAACTTTGAAGTGTATTCCCGGTGCGTCATGTTCCCAGCTTCCAACGTCAGAAAACTTCTCTCCAGTTGTTCCAGCTCACCTTTAGGGCAGAAATCTTCTAAAACTAACCTCTTCAGCTCGTTCCACTTCATTGCAGTAATAGCTCCTTCTTCTTCCGTCTGTTTGATCATACCCCACCAGTGCAACGCTTCTGAGACAAACGAGTGGGCAGCATACTTCACGGCTTGGTTCTCACTACACTCACTAATCTCTATGACCGCTTCCATCTCATGAATCCACTGGAACGTAGCTAACGCATCTTGATTACCGTCGAACAAAGGAGGTCTACAACCACTAAACGATTTAAACGAACATCCTACTCTAGGTTGTGCAGCTCCGGCACCTCTTCCTGCAGCTCCACCAGCTCCACGGGCTCCACTAGCACCAACTCTCGCAGCTCCTTGAAGTTGAATTAATAAACCAGGTAGTGTCGTCTGCATTAAGCGTGTCATCTCTGCCACCATAGCCGCTCTCTGCTCGTTAGTGAATGCATTCGCTCCGTCGTTATTCTCGGGTTCCGCACTCGCACGATCGCCTCTTGCAGCCATTTCCAGATCCTAATTTAAGATGGATGACATTTCAGAATTTGTGTGACGTAGAGTTTCCAATTTTGAATTCATGATAAGTATATAAGTGCAGGATCCGATACAATTATATATTTACGATGCGTTCAAAACCCAGTTACTCCTAGCACACAATTCCCTAATGTCCACATCTCGCCTCTCTATCTTCATCCGTAACTCAAACCGATTCCTAAATTATATTTCTGAACGTTCTTCTTCTTCTTGCACTTGGCCACACAATGGATAGTACTTATGGTCTATTTACATGGAAAATGCCAAATTGCAGTAGCTAATTGCAATCGTGTATTATCCATATACGCATACCGCAAGTCCCACTTTTTATGTTCCTTATGCATATTCGTCCTTACGGGCACAAGCTATCCTGGCTGGCATCTACATTCTTATCTCAACTTGCTCTACCTGGAGTCCTAGTTTAAGTTTAGATACCGTGCTTGTACCTAAATCTCTTAAACCAAGGCTCTGATACCAACTTGTGACGCCCACTCCCAGACTTGGCACCAGGAGGGGTCACTCATCGGATTTACTCATGAACACGTGGCACAACAGAGATAAGCAGCGGAAAATTTAAAACTTTTTATTTATTATAAAGCCAAGTACGTAAAGTAACTGAGATAATTTACAAACTATTTATATAACGACTAACTATATCTCATCTTTATTTATCTACAACTAGCCAGCACGCTCATCAGCTTCCTTTATAGCTTGCCCGATCATTCTCTTATCACAAGGGCTCCGCCCTTGCTCCCAGACGTCTCACCTAAACCTGACATACATATGATTTTGGGAAAAGGTCAGCTTACGCTGGTGAGTTCTACATTTTAAAAACATTACCTCATTCGTGAGGTTAAAACCTTTGGACCTGCAAAATCTCTTTTTATAACATTTATCAAGTATAACACATAACAAGTCATACATAACATAACATCATAACCATACACGTTTCTCTAGAAAACATCTACCTCCGTAACCTTTAACCCCTATGACCTGAATTCCATACACCTCTATACCTTCTGGTCTCGAATACTGCTCAGGTGACTTTATCGGAAGCCCCCAACCTCAGTACCGACAACCGTTTCATTTATTCTATACCTTCCCGGTCTCGAAGACTGCTCAGGTGACTTCATCTGGAAGCCCCCAACCATTCAGCAACGACAACCGTTCTACTTCTTCTATACCTTCCCGGTCTCGAAGACTGCTCAGGTAACTTCATCTGGAAGCCCCCAACCATTCAGCAACGACAACCGTTCACGTAACCTTGACCCTCTTTAGACGTTCCATTCTATCGAACATCTCCTTAACCACCACAGTACTACTACCCGCCCCTAGTTAGATATTCAAATGACTCAGGTGTGCTAATAGACATGATAATTTACTCATATACTGCAACAAGTGAACATCCCCCAATTTACCTAGGTGTATGTATACAGGATGTACCGGCGGCGTATCCTCCACACTTTCAATATACCGGATAACTATACTACCATGCTTGTATACAGGATGTACCAGCGGCGTATCCACCACATAATAATATAGCAAATGCACCACCTGTTCTCATATAATCATACATTCTCACTTGTGCGTTTATTAACAAACCCTTATCATTTGGATACCTAGTTTCAAAGCAGATATAGCACATAACTCTAACAATCATTTCATATGCATTATTTTATCATCATCATTTCATATACAATACTAACACGTATAATGATTCATAAGCATTTTCATAACATAACACATATCACTTTAAACAGTTCATCAATTCATCAGTTAAGATAATCGAACTTTCAGATAAAAGCATTTCAAATACTTTTTAAGTAAACAGTTGAACATTCTATGTATATCAGCCCGAAAACATTAAAGCGTTTAAAACATTTAAAAGTGGGCTCGCAGAGCTCACCTTATCTCTTTACTCGTTAAACTCGGACAGAACCTCCGACAGAATCCTTCGGTTAACCTAATTCGCGTATCGTATGGCATTAACGCAAGGTTTAACATTATAAACATATCCTATGTTTATTTATCTCTTATATTATCTTAATAATATCTGATTATTAAGGTTTACTTCTTTTAAGGTCAAAATGACCAAAATACCCCTATAGGTATATCATCTTCTTTTTATTGATAATTATGAAGACGCGCATTCCTATAAGTAGACACTCACTCCGGGATCGCCCAGTGTTGGGATGCCATTGCCCAGATGGGATGGCGGCACCCCCGCTATTGCCAGAAACCCCAGTGTACAGGTGTCTACCCTTCCGGTCCGCGCGAACTTCTAAATATCCGATTAACTCGGTATCTTAACTACTTTATCATTTATCCATTTTAACCCCATATATACTTATTATATATATATACATAGTTCCATACCAAAATTCAAGTACCCATACCCTCCGGATTATTTTATATTAAATAATCATAATTCAAAACCCTAATTTCATATATTTCTCGTTTCTTTATCAAAACTCATTTTCTTTTCAAACCAACTTAGGGTATCATCCATTATAACATTTTATAATATACTTTAAAATATCTAAGCTTAATTCAAAACCGTTTGCTCAATTTGGGCAGAGTAACGTTATGAAAACCCTAATTTTGACCCGTTAACAAAACCATTACCAAACCTTTTCCAATTGTGAAATAAACTTAGGGCTTTCTTAAAACACATTAAATTAGGATTACCTACAAAAATTCAGACCCTAATTCCCACCCGATCATCCGATTTTAGCAAAACAAGCTCAAGAACCCTAATTTTTATACATTTTTAGAAATCATACTTAGAGGCAATATTATCAAAATCTGAGATAGGTTATTTTAGATCATACCAAATGAAGAGTGACTGCAGAAATTCAGCTCCTGATTCCTCGCCGTTTGCTCGAATTCGGCTGATGAAGGTTCTGGGTTCGTTTAGGGTTTTTAGGAGGAAGAATAAGTGAATTGGTGAGATTGAATCGATGTTATGGCCGCTATTTATACTTGACTGAAGCGTCTAAGGGTCCTCCAGGTGCCCATGGTGACTAGCCCCTTTAAAACAACACGTAGAGATCGAATTTTGGAGAACAAGGCAAGACTACGTGGCTGAAAACGAGCCAAACTCGTTTCTGGTCTGCAGGTCACCCCTCGCGTATCGCGAAGGGGAAGGGTGTGGGCTGCGCGATACGCGAGCCACCCTGGTTCCGGCCAGATTTTTGTAATTTACATTTTCAGCCCTTCTACTTTGGTTTAGTGCATTTCTAGCCCCTAAACTTCTAACCTTTTATCATTTTATGTACCAAAACATTAAGGGACATATTTATAACATTTTATAAGGTTTCTAGGGCTCGGGATTCGTACGATAACATATATATACATTTATATATATTTTCTTTATTAATTGCCAAATTACGTTTTAGCCCCTCAAACTTTACAATACTTATCATTTCACCTTATAAATCATATTAGGATATATTTTTACTATATTCTAAGCCTCGGGATACTTATAATAATCATAGATACGTATAATATCCGTATACATTTATAACTTTACAATAATTGCACTTTTAGTCCTTCTACGTTTCCGTTAACTATTAAGACACGTATCTACACATATATAGCCATCAATCCACACATGTATCATTATATTATTCATATAAACACATATTCATTTCATACTTTACTTTCGTTAGCATTTAAGACATTCGTTTATGCACATTTCATTATATAGGCCATTAAACACGTACTTCTAGCACATGCAACTTATCTAAAGCATAGTCTTATCACATTTATCAATTAAGCTCACGTATTTATAATATAAACACGTATTTACTATGTATATCATGTATCTGTGAAAATTGGGGTGTTACAAAATGGGTCTTGTGTTTAAGCATTCGCGGTTAACGTTACCTGGGAGGACTTTACCGATGGTGTGACGTCCACTCCCGGACTTGGCACCAGGAGGGATCACGCATTGGATTTACTCATGAACGTACAACAGAGATAACTAAGGAGCGGAAATAAGAAAAGCTTTTTATTTATATATAAGCCAAGTATAACAGTAAGGAAGATAACAACATAATATAACATCTAGATCTTATCTATATCTATGCCAGTCTACTACCGAGTCCTTCCTGATAGCTTGCCCATCTAATCTGCCCTCACTAGACCACTTCCCTTGCTACTTTAAACATCACTAATAACTGACATACATACTTTTAAAAGTCATCTTATGCTGGTGAGTTCTAAGTAATTAAAACTTTTACAGTTTCACCTTTACCTTGAAATGTTACCTAAAACATCCGGGCCTAACACCCCCTCTTTATAAACATTTAGAAGGTATAAAACATAACAGGATTATGCCAAAACATTTAAATCATCAGTATTAAAAATCATTTAATACTTTAAAATACCTCAAACATTTGGGCCTAACGACCCCCTCTTTATAAACATTTAATAGGTATAAAACATAACAGGATTATACCAAAACATTTAAATCATCAGTATTAAAATTCATTTAGTACTCTAAAATACCTTGGGCCTCCGAGACCCATCCTCTGTGCAAATAATCATTAATTATAAAACATAGAAGAGTTATACGAAATATTATAAGCAAACCTCTTTTTTCTAAGCATTGTCTATATGGGACTACGCTTAGTCCCTTCAGGCGACCTGTAAGGATCAGAATAATCCCTCACGTGATACAAATCTATCAAACACCGTGCGGAATCCGGTGTGTGATAGTGATTCGAGAAAAACAAATAAGAACAAGACTAAAGAACACGAATATAATAAAGTTTACCGGAAGAGGAACACAAGAACAATGAAACCGAATTCTTGAGGCAAAGAATTCGTAAACCACACTTCAATATCACCAAAAACCAACAACCTAAAAATGAGAGGAGAGCTTCCCTTATATAGGGAGTCTCCAACTTGCTAAACAAGACACCCTAAAAACCCTAATTACACATTAATTTCCGGATTTCACCATCTAGGCCCACTAAACTCCCTCTAAACACTTTCTAATTGAGCCCAAACATGCCTAAAATGGCCCAATGACCTAATATACCCATAACCCAACTCATTTTCACCTATTCTAACACATAGGCCTTCAGAATACTCCGCCAAGTGATGATTTAATACACAAGCCACAAATCTTGGTCCTTACAATCTTCCCCTTGGCCTGTGCTATTAAATATCTTCTACTTTCAATCTTCAGACTTCAGTCTTCTCCTTGGCTTGAACATGGGTTGGTGAAGATTCTTTTCTTGAACTATCTTCATTGGGCAGCAACGGTCGAAATCTGGGAGTTTTCTCTCAATCAGCATCAGCTTGGACTTCAAATAGCAAAAAAATAATGAGAGGAGGATTCTCAAATACTTGCTTCTTCTTAAAACATGGCGAGTCCTTGCTAAACCATCAGTAACTGTCTTGACTTGCATGAGACTTCAGAGGATAAATTTTGAAAACCTCTGTCTTGGCATTTGTGACTACTCTGCATCTTTTCTTCAATTAGCTTCCCCTAAACCTGAGAACGGTGTCTTTGAAAGCTTTACTTGAACAACCAACAAACTTCCCCTGAGTATAGGGTAAGTCCTTTTCCGGCTGGTTCTTCAACTTGATCAGCAGAGTTCTTGCTTTGGTCAACTGAGTCCTTGACCTTCTTCTCCATGAGTTGTCTTTCTCACTTAACCTGACAAACACAACATGAAACAGACACTAACCAGACGATGACTGGTTATCGGGTTAGCATTATTTAACCAAAAACACTTCCCCTGAACCAGAGGACTCTTCGCATTATCTCCCCTCGAGATTTTGGAGGAGTGAAACATTCTCGCATAAAACCCATAAAACTTATTTAAACTTCTCAAATCAACCTGACCATGATTGAAAACAAATAATAAAAACTTAAGATAACTCAAAAGAAAAATAAAATTAAAAACAAATATACCAAATTTCTAAACGAGAAGGTTTTATTTTGGGATCAAACCGTCTTTGTCTGAACTGAGGAACCCTTTTCAGCATCTGTTACTCGAACACGTCCAGGCGATTGCCAGTATATTGGTCCTTCGTAAACCCATGTTCCTCATTTTCCCGGTTGTTTGTCACTTATTTATCTTTTAGGTGCATTAATTATAAACATCCGACAGTCACACACAAATCCTAGGTAATTAATACGTGCAGTCTATCAAGCTTAATCATTCCCTACCACATATTTTCACATTCCCATATCCAGAGTTTTGAATCTTTTCTCGAGACTTGGTTGAGAAGAGAAAGAACAGATCATAAAAGAGATAGGAATAATATACAAAGACTTGTATGATTTCAACTCAGAGGCGTTTATCAGTCAGGTGGTAACCTTTCATCAAACACATAGGCTTAGTCACAAAGTCAGGGCTAAGGGGTTTTAGACGCTAGAGGGTCTCTTTTGTTGTGCACATTGTCATCTTTTGGGGTGTAAATTATATACAGTGATCTGCAAGCACGTTAATCCAGACTAACCAGGTCTTTGCTCACGCAAAACAGAGGAAAATCTGATTAACACGTCAACCATTCTACACCAGGTCATTGCTCACGCAAAGCAAAGGCAAGACTTGACTGACGGCTTTGACATCCCCAGATCTTTGCTCACACAAAACAGAGGGGACGCCGACTTTTTGAGATTTTTGATTCAACACTTTGGAGTCCGGCGTGTGTATCGGGAACAATTTCGCAGTCAAATAGAACAAGCACTTAACCTAAGTGTGTGTATCCCGTCAAATGACATACTTTATCTTTAAGTGTTGTGACCCATACCTTTGTTTTTTGGAACTGAGCCTACCGAGCACATCACCTTGGATCATGTCTTTCACTTTTGCCTTACGCGTGTCAGTCATTCTGAGAACGGAAATATTTCACTTCCCTACCTTCTCAAACACAAACAAAAGATTAAAAATTAAAAAGCACATTTTTTTAGGGGTCAACTATTTCATATTTTCTATTCTTCCCCTTGCTTTTTGATTTTTTAAAATTAACACACATGTTTTTTTTTTTCATGCACACACAGACTCATCACTAAATATCTACTAAAACTGGCCAAGCTAACCTTCAAAGTTTATCTTTTGAAAATTTTCTGAAATGGGTTTTGTTTCATGCACAACCATAGTTCACATCAAACTAGCCAAGTAACAAACAATTCAGACAGTACCTTGCTGATTTTTTCAGATTTACCTCTCACAAGGAAACATACTCTCCATTGAAATCTTCATTGCATGTAGTGGAGAGATGCCTCTTATCCTGTGCCTGGAACAATCACTATCACAAACAAACAACGGTTAATGAAAGTCCTCCTTGACTGTTCCTGCACATAGTGAGAGATTAGTTAGACAATGGAACCCAGGCCATTGTGGTTCTGGGTAGTCCTGATGAATCAATAAAAGTTACTTCTTTTAGGCACATTCCCTTTGTAAAATCAGGGAGTGGGGGTGTGGCTGCCTTGGTTTCGGGTTTTACTTGGTCATTTTTTGGAACATCTTTGTTCTTTACCTTCCAGGTTTGGTGGTTCGGTCTGTCTTTTACCTGAGGACATTTGGCTGGATTCTTCTGAACATATTGATTTTTAATTTTGACATTTTGAAATTGTTTGGAGCGTTTTTTATACACCCCTCTAGGTTGGTAATTCTGGTTTACCACCTTTCTCTCATTCCACCTCTCTACCTCACACCTCACATTTGGTTTTGAATAACCGGCTGATTTTGGAAAACTGACAGGTTTTGATTTAGAATGAAAAACATTATCAGTTTTAAAACCATTTTTTGTTGGTTTTTGAGGTGACTTAGGCTTTTGATTCACCTTCTGTACCTTTGGCTGTTGAGGTACAGACTTCTGCATCTTAGGGTTCGAGGGCGCAGGCTTTTGTTTTGAACAACCATGTGTTTGGGTCTGCGGGACAGGTCTCTGATGAACCCTCTTAGGGTAGTAGGGCTCATATGGTCTGTGCAAGCAATTTCTTGCCAAGTGTCCAGGCTTTCCACACACATGGCAAGATTGCTTCTTGGGATACGCGGGAGTCTGCGGTTGGTTTCTCCCAGTGGATATCCAAGATGGTTTTGAGCAATTCTTGTGTATCCAATAGGTTTTTCCATTAGGCTTCGTGGTCAAAGTGTACTCCCGTTGTATCGGCTTAAACTGGTCATATGCAGACTTAACATCTGGGTACGGGACAAAATCATGCGGTCTGGCGTCCCGCACTTTCTGCACATTTTGGACAACATTATCCTTCTTATTCTCACAAACCTTTTCATTAACAGTTGAGGGTTTGGGACCATAAACCTGTGATCCCGTACCTCTTCTCAAGATTTTAACAGTTCTTAGTGGTTTCACATTATTATGCACATCAGAACACACGGAAGCATTAGATGAATCATCAGACACAATAGACAAAGTAGGTTCGGGACCACCAACCTGTGGTCCTTTACCCCTCCTCAAAATCCTAACCCTTCTCAAGGGTTTTGACTCAGTCTTATCACCACTACCAAAACTAAAATTACTGTTCAATGAAAGCTTATCAAAACAATCAGATTCTGCAAAACCATATTTAGGACTCGTGACAGAAAAACCACACTTATTCCAATCAAAGTTTTCAAACGACTCTTGACTCTTTAAACTTGAGGTTTCAGCTTTTTCACTGCCATTATTGCTACCTAAATCTGCACAAGGAGTAGAAGAGTTGGTATCTGAGTTAGTAGAAGGGTATGAGATCTTAACTGGGCACTCAGCTAATTTTCTATCAATTTCTTTCAAAGCATCTCTAATTCCTTCTTTCATCTCAGGATCAGGGATCATCTTGTGCATAGGAGGCGTGGGAACCGTGTGTAGGGACGAAGCATCTTAGATTCAGGTTCATCATCATAAGTTACCCCATAACCCAGACCCCCATTGTTTTTTATGTGCTTTATTCTGGAGTCGGTGTTATAAAATTTGAGGCTTGCATCCAGCATTTTCTTATTGGTCAAATTAGTTTTATCTAATGTTTGGTTAGTGGAAGCAAGTTGGGTTCTAAGGCTCTCAAGTTCTTTGGTTTGTTCCTCAACCTTTTCATTAGCTACTCTTAGATAGGTCTGAGAATCACTAAGTTTTCTTTCTAGGTTAGAAACATCAATTTTGGCAGCCTCATATTTTTCTTTCCAGGTTTTTGCTTTATCTTTAAAATTATTCAATTCTAGATAAGTTCGTGAATGATAAAGTGTTTCACTCTGAAGTTTAGATTCCAAGTCTTTCATGCAGTTATAAATATCAACACAGTGAGAGTTTGAACAACTACTAGATGGAAGAGAAGCCATATCGAAAGCCATAGCAGGATTTCGATCAGGGAGGCTAGGTTTTCGATCAGGAGAACAAGGTTTTCGATCAGGTGGATCGAAATGGAAGCCGAGAACTGGGTCGAAAACCTGCAGAAATCAGGTATTCGATCAGACTAGAGGTTTTCGGTCTAGACCGAAAATGACCAGGAACGGGTTTTCGATAGATTGATCGAAAACCAGCTCGAAAACCTCAGGAATCAACAGAATACAGTTTTCGATCAGGCAGAATACCCAACCGAAAAGCTGCTGCTGACTCGAAAACGAGTGTTTTCGATTAAACAGTGGGTCGAAAAGGTAATGATCCGAAACCCGGGCTCGAAAACCCGAAGAATGAATCGAAAACCCACCCGAAACCCACTGGATTGATCGAAAACCAGGTACCTTAAACGTTGACTGAAGAATCAGTCAACGAGCACCCTTTTTCCTCGACAGAAAACCTTAATGTTGGACCGAAAAGGGTCAGAAAACCCTAGAAAACCTCCAATGCTGCACGAAAACCTCCTGAAACTGCCCGAAAACCTTCTGTGAACCAGAAGGCTGACGTCGAACAATTTCTGTTGCTGAAAAGGACTTCGAACAAATTCTGTTTGAGTGCACGATCACAGACCAGTCCGCAGATCACTTGAAAACCTGCAAAACACTAAAAATCTCTTTCGAAAAACACTGAAAACACAGAAAAAACAATTCGTTAGTCAATGAAAACTCGAATCCAGTATCACGAGAGCCGCGAAACCCGTGTTTCTTGGCTCTGATACCAATTGTAAGGATCATAATAATCCCTCACGTGATACAAATCTATCAAACACCGTGCGGAATCCGGTGTGTGATAGTGATTCGAGAAAAACAAATAAGAACAAGACTAAAGAACACGAATATAATAAAGTTTACCGGAAGAGGAACACAAGAACAATGAAACCGAATTCTTGAGGCAAAGAATTCGTAAACCACACTTCAATATCACCCAAAACCAACAACCTAAAAATGAGAGGAGAGCTTCCCTTATATAGGGAGTCTCCAACTTGCTAAACAAGACACCCTAAAAACCCTAATTACACATTAATTTCCGGATTTCACCATCTAGGCCCACTAAACTCCCTCTAAACACTTTCTAATTGAGCCCAAACATGCCTAAAATGGCCCAATGACCTAATATACCCATAACCCAACTCATTTTCACCTATTCTAACACATAGGCCTTCAGAATACTCCGCCAAGTTATGATTTAATACACAAGCCACAAATCTTGGTCCTTACACGACCGTCGTCTCCCGACCTCTTGAGTAACCGTCGTCACTCCGGTGGATTTCTATCCTCCGCTTGAATTGTACAATTCCCCTCAACCCTCCTCTTAGATAATATTTGCTTAGATTAAAACCTCTTTAAAAATATCCTCAAAAGTCCATTTAAATAACCTCTGAATTTTGGACACATAACATTTTCCAACACCAGCCCATCACCCGTATATGGAATAAGCGTTTTATAGATATAATGTTATTGGTCTTGTTAAACCACAGTGATATATGCACAAAACTGATTATAATTCATTTCCATTTATATTGCGGGTGTATATATATAGGATGTACCAGCAGCGTATCCACCACATCCCAAGTGTAATTACTCTAATACCGATGGACATCTTATATTCATAACAAGGCCAATAATATTCAATTATTAAGTTTATGGCGTTAACACAATTTTTCATATAATAAACACTTCATATGTTTATTTTAACATATTATTATCTTAATAATATTCAGTTATTAAGTTTATCCATTTCTAAAGGTCAAAATGACCAAAATGCCCTTTGGGCAGTTATCATTTTCTTTTAATGATAATATGAAGACGCACATTCCTATAAGTAAACGCTCACTCTGGGATCATCCAGTGAGGTATACCAGGTCCTAGTTGGGATTTATGCGACACCCCCGCTTTGCCAGAAACCCCAGTGCATAGGCGCTTACCCTTCCGATCCACATGAACTTCTAAATATCCGATTAACTCGGTATTTTCAGTACTTTATTATTTATTCATTTTAACTTCACATATACTTATTATATATGTAAACATGTTACTATACCAAAAGTCAAGTCCCCATACCCTCCAGATTATTTTATATTAAATAACCTTAATTAAAAACCCTAATTTCATGTTTTCTTATTTCTTTATCAAAACTCATTCTTATTTCAAACCAACTTAGGGTATTATCCATTATATCATTTTAATAATATACCTCAAAATATCAAAGCTTAGTTCAATACCGTTTACTCAATTTTGGCAGAACAACGTTACGAAAACCCTTATCTTGATTTGTTAACAAAACCTTTACCAAACCTTTTCTAATTGTGAAATAAACTTAGGACTTTCTTAAAACACATTATTTTAGGATTACCTACAAAAATTCAGACCCTAGTTTCCACCTGATCACCCAATTTTGGCAAAACAAGCTCAAGAACCCTAGTCTTTATGCATTTTTAGAAACCTGACAAAACAACGATATTATCAAAAACTGAAATAGTTTATTGTTAAGCATACCTAATGAAGCATGGATGCAGAATTTGAGCCTCTAACTCCAGACGACCGGGTCAAATTTGGCAGATGAAGGTTTTGGTTCATATGAGGGTTTTAAAGTGAAGAATTTATGATTGGTGCCTATAATTGAATGATTTGATGCACTATTTATAGCTGTTAGGTGCGCCTAGAGGTGCTAACACGTGTGGGGGTGAGTAATGGCATCGACACGCAATTAGGGCAAACTTGGTCTGCAAGTTCGAAATCGTGGACAAAAACAGACCAAATGAAGAATCTGTGCACAAAAGGGGTCGCGATATGCGACGTACGCCCATGGTAACCTTTGCGACCGACGACACTTTTTTAGAAATAACAGTTTTGTTCCTCGACTTTATATTTACATTTTAAGCCCCAAACTTCTATGAAACTATTATTTTATGCTTTAAAACATTATGGGACATATATAAAAGTTTCTAAGGCTCGGGACATGTACGATACTATACATATACATATGTATATATATATATATATATGTAGGGTTAGGTTCAAATAAGAACCAATTGGTTTTGATAACTTTTGAGAACCATTCTGGGTCACTAACTTTTAGGTGGGGGGGGGGGGGGGGGAACACTCAAATTCATAGGGGGGATTTCCATATATATAAATAGTGGCTCAGAATGATTTTCAAAAGTTCTCAAAACCATTGAGTTCTTAAATGATCCTCTCCCTATATATATATAGAGTCAAGTTATACTACATCCTTTAAAAACCTACATTCATTGCGGACGCACCTGGAGCGTCCGATCATACTAATCAACGACGATGATGAAGCAGGGGTGTATTGTTAAACATTTGAGATTTTAGGCGCGCCAAAAATGTTCCCTGCGTTGCGACAAGGGCATAAAGGTAAATTGATAATTAGTTTCTTTTTAATTTTAAGTTTCAAAACTAAAACTCTCTAAAAAAAACCCTGGTGCAAGAAATCAGAACCCAAAACCGCCAGGATTCCACGAAATCAGGTGCAGATATAGATAAAAATGATATTATCAAAGAATCGATGGCGTCGAAGAATGATTCAGCCGATAGTAAGTTAATCCTGTGAATCGTAACTCTTTCGATCATCTTGGCGTGTAATTCTAATCTTAACTGTATTTCAGAGAAGGTGAAAGAGGAAGAAGGAGAGCCAGTTACTATAAGGTCTAGTAAATGGAAGAAAACAATCGCCATCAAAGGTGCATTATGTTTTCTTACTATGTATATTTACGAATCCGGTAGTTAAAATCGGGTAAACTGTAGACTATTTCGGCTGATGAATGTTTTTTTATCTAGGGTTTTGGTAATGGTATTTGGTCAGTAGTGTTTTCTTGTGTTTTGTTAATGATATTGATGTAAAACATTACATACCCATGAACTATAAGTAATGTGTTGACATGTTAAATCTAATGATAGTGGAGTTTTTTGTTGGTTAAGATTTTTTTTCCATAAAATTAGGTAGGGGCAAGCGGAAAAGCTCCCGTTTAGCAAATAAAGCATCATTTAATTACACAAACACACCAGACACACCAATTGTTTTGGATATGGGAGACTCAGGTATGGAATTTAATCAAAGTTTATTATCTTTGAGGATCTAATTTACACATGTTTCTACACCATGATTGCTCTTTACACCATTACCTATCTTGGAGTATTGTAGATTTTGAAAGATCGCTAACAATCCGAAAAGGTCAAAAAAACACTAGTGAGTCTAACATGAGAGAGAATCAGAGAATAAGCGGAAGATACAAATGGATGTGGATAAGGGGAAATTGAAAGGGAAAATGCAGACAAATTTAAGAACTGCTAAGATTCATGAACAAAATGATGACTCTGATTTTGAGGAAAAAACACCAAAGATATGTAAGACTACTGTAACACCATATGTGCCAGTGAGGACCACAAAATACTATCCATTTGACGGCAACAGGTTAAAGTGAGGTTATCACCATCTAATTTAACTGAATGGTTTGCCAGGTTCACCGAAAATCAAAGAAAAGCAGTTAATGAAATGGGGTTCGGAAGATTGCTAGGCTTGCAAGTAGATTTAATACCCACAGCACTAGGTTATTGGCTACTTCAAAACTACAATGCAGATACAAGTGTGTTGTGTTTGGGGCAGAGAAGTATTCAAATAACACCACAATTAGTGAATAAGTTGTTAGGCGTGCCAATTGGGACCATTAAAATAGTTGAAAAGAGAACGAGCATAAAGTATCCTGTAGTAGCTGAATGGCGGAGCCAATTCAAAAATGAACATTGGATCTCTAGGTCATATGTGCTTGGATTGTTTGATAGAATTACGCCAAGGCGAGATTATGAACGATTGTTTCAGCTGAATTTCTTGGTAGCAGTTATGACAGTAGCTGAAGAACAGATGATAACAGCACCGTTAACCAGGGATTCTTGCATGCAATAACACCAAATATCAAGATCAATCACCTAAGATGGTGTGATTACCTTATTGACTGTTTGAATAAAGCAAAAGGAAAGTGGAAACCTGGTATAGCAGACATGCGTTTCAATGGTTCTTTGCTCGTGCTACCGGTAATAAAAATACACCACAGCATTACTCTTACAATAAGCATTATACATAGTATTGGTATAAATTAAATACACTAACATTTATTTTTTTCTTGTTTCGTTATCTAAACACAGATGGAAATGGTGTACGATAAACATAAAAAAATGAGCTGGGGAATTGGACAGCTACATAGATTACATCAAACGAAACCATCTTGTTAGGTGTGAATGTTGGTTATTCAATGCTATGGAAAGCAGAACACCAAGCACGATGAAAAAAACTGGGATCCTCATAATATGTTAAAAAACAAGTAGGTGAAGATGTGTAGAACGACATGACCGAGGAGATGTTAGATGAAGATGGTGAAGAAGATGAGGCAAATGTACAACGTAAAAGATGTGTTGTTGACGGTGGTGATAAAACGAAACCTATTGTTGAACTAAAAAACACCACAACAGGAGGTGGTGAGTCGGGTGGTATAAATGTTAAAGGTGTCAGCGAGATCGAAAAAGACGGTTCAGGAAATGGACTTGTTGCAGGACATAGTGTGGGTGCTGTCTATGAACCTGGTATGTACAATGATCCAATGCAAGAGGCTGAAATACTGAGATTATGGAAAGAAAGTGAAGAATTTAAAAAATTTAATTCAGGTTGTGATGCCTTGCCATCTGGAAACCATTTGAGAATGCCCGTACTAACACCAATGTGCACTGATGAAAGTACTAAAGAGCAAGAAGTTGCAGGGACAGAAGAAATGTATGAAGAAGATAATGTTGACTCTACTGATGTCAGGAGTGACAAATGTAATGCTGAAGATGAAATATTACTGAATCAAGATTTTGGATAGCACCATATTGATCCTGATCTGTCGGAGGTATGATTTTGACATATTACATATGTTATGATGTCTTTTTTTGGCATAAAACCGTGTGAATGTTTATGTATTTTTTTTGGATTTGTACTTTAGTAGAACCAAAAAACACCATATGTGTTACATTTTTTTCCCTATTGTAATGTTGATACAAGTACTGATTACCCAAATAACAGATGGGATGAAAGCGTTTACAGACTCTGTCACCAACGAACATGCATTATTTGAAAAGGAGTCGATGAAGAAAGTTCATGAAAAAAAGTTCTAGAAAAAATTGATGATCTTGAAAAGGAGTCGATGAAGAAAGTTCATGAAAAAAAGTGGCTACTCCAGATATTGATAGGTTGATAGAGACCACCACTTTCCTTCAAGCAGAAGAAAGGCAAAAAACACCACCTGTTGCAGAAAGATCCAGCAAAACAATGACTACAGATAATGATGTGCCTGTGAATAAACAATCAAAGCGCGCGCAAGGGTTGTTGGAGGTCATTACATAACCGTATATCAATGAAGATGTAAAAATAGAGGAACCGTCAACAACTTTAGAGAATAATCTTGCAAGCTGCATATACTCTACCCATGGGGATGTAATGTAAGTTACAAAAATATATTAAGTTTTACTAAAAAAACATATGCATATTAAAAAAAATTATTAAAAAAACACCACTGTTGTCCTAAAAAAACATGCAGGGATGTTTTGTTTTTAATTCCGGATAGATCTATGGTTTGGAGGGTTGTGTTTGAAAGAATGAAACCCGGGCATTATGTTCATAACAACAACATACAAACATGGACACAGATTTTGAATTTCGAGGAGAAGTTCAAGGTTGACCAGACCATGAAAAGGCTTTTCTGCACTGAGATTATGATTGTATGTATTGATTTTAAAAACACCACAATATTTATCCAGTAAAAAAATACGCTGACTTAATGTTGTCTTGTTCAACATTTGACCAAAAACAGCATAGGGATCATGATCTAAAGACAACAGAAGAACGGAGCCTACAGTTCAACTATCATATGACAACAGTGTTAAGGGATGTTGAGGCGAAAAGCATTCATAATTTCAACTTAGTATTGATGCCTATGATAAAAGGAAACCACTATTACAATGTGAGTTTCAATCTAGTCAAGAAAATCGTTGAGGTGATTGATAACAATGCTAATCAGCCAGACATGCCATTGTCTCAGAAATATGAATTATGGCCTAAGAAATTGGTAAACACTATAAAAATCATCATTTGTATTAGATTGTAAAATGGCAACAAATAAACCTCACATTTAATTATGATGTTTTCACAGAGGGATTCATTTTCAGACTACTTGATAGGAGTGAAGCATCCAAGCGGTAGTAAACTAAAAAATGTTGAGGTTGCTAGATTAGAGATGTCTTGGCGAACAAGAATTGTCATCGTTTGTGTTTTTCATGAGGTACCTGGAGACTTATTTTGGTACAGGTGTGGAACGTTGGGACTGTGGATTGGTAGAAGAGAGCAGCCATCAAAGTAAACAACTGAACAAACTCAGATTAAAATACACAGCAAAAATGTTGTTGCATCTGGCAAACAGACACAAAGAATCTGTAATCAAAGACATGAACAAATATCTAAAGTTACCGTCTGATGTCAAGAAGCAGTTGCACCTAATGGCTAATGAAAGAATCATTAAGAGGGTTGATGAGTATATTGGATGACAGGTAATTCAAAACAATTTCTTTAAGGAACAATATCATCTTAAAAAACACCATGGTACTATATTCATTTTGATTGTCTTTTGTTTTGAAGTATTGTTAAACTTATGATTATGGTTTCTAAACCATACAGCAGTATTATGGTGGCGTATGTCTTAAACTGAGTTTGTTTTTTGGTAATAGTTATTAGTTGTACTTAATTTTTCAATTTAAAAAAAATATATATGTATAACTCTATTTAATGACTGTAGGACCGTTGATTACTCAGAGAAATAATCAAAACAAGAACTCTTTACTTGCGGATCACAACCATGCGGAATAAAGTTGTATCACACTTGATTCTACTTAAGCTTTGTTTTTACTTATACTTGTAGTTTGATTGTATTGATTGCATAAACTAGTGAACACAAGATAATAAATTTCTCGGTACTATTTGCATTAACTCAAGTTCAAACTGTTACAAGTGTAAGCGCTAAATCTGGTACTTGTGAATGAACTAGCTAACAACTATATATAGTACTAAGGAGATCAACTACAGCCGTTGATCTCATACGGGCTAATCTAACCGTACATAAAAGTCAAACAATAAACTTACTAAAAGAACATTAGTAAACATACATAAGAGGAAATGTGCAAAATGCAATTATCTATAAGTAAGAGACGGCTAGGATATGACTTTGGAAGAATAAAAGTAGTTGCAGGCCTGATTTCTGCAAAAGTAAACTTTCAGTACTTTTCCGGTTGAACTCTTTATACTGTTGGATAAAAGAGTTCACCCGGAAATATTCTTCCGCTTAAGCTTTTCCGATTGACAAGTCTCCCGCTTGAGAGTTTTCCGCTTGAACATGTCTTCAACCGGAAATCTTCGTCTTGAACCGATTGACTCACATTTTCATTTCCTTACAATCTCCCCCTAAGATGATGCTGTCAAAATTTATCCTTTGTATGTTGTTCTTCAAAAATTGACTATCTCTAGAGGCTTTACTCTTCAGGAGATGGCGGCCTTTCAAATTGAACTTTTGTTTTGTTCAATTTTCTCATGATCCTCCTGGTTTGAAAATTTCTGGTTGAAAGAAGAGTTCTTTTTGCAATAGACTTCTTTCTTCCAAGTGAAGCACCAGTGGCAGGATTAGCAGATGGTTTATCGGTTTCAATTGGGACTTTATCTTTCCCTTTATCTGCTTGAGACGATGCTTGAACAGGATTGGTTACGGCTATCTCAGTGGGTTCAGAAGGTTTTGTTGGTGATATGGTGGGTGGTTCCATGGTTTGTGTTTGTGAAGTTGAAGAGGTGGAGTTTTTAGGTGGAGATGAAGGTTGATTATACATCCAAGTAGGTGCACATGGTTTAGGCTTGGCAGGGGTGATATCAGTCCATTTATCTAACCTCATCTTTGGTGGAATATATTTAGGTTTGGTAGATCTGGATCCCCTGGGCCATGGGTTCATTCCCCTGGGTCTATGGGAGTAGAATCTGGAAGATGGAGTGGGAACATAGGAGGCTGGGTGCTTGAGTCTTTCCAACAGGTTGGAAGGGAGAGACTCAGCAAGTAGGTCAGAGGCATCAAAAGGTTCAGGCTTAATATATGTAGATGAGGGGTTACCTGTGACTGTCTCAGATGGCAGAGGCATTTGGAGATTTGGAATCACAGCAAACTCTGCTCCTTTCACTTGTTTGAGCAGCTCATCTACAATTTTGCAAGTGTCTTTGGCCTTCATCTTCTCTACTTCAGCAGCAGGCTTGAGACATCTGATGATAGCACATCTCTTGATCCTTTCCAATAGCTCCAGGTTGTCTAAGCTTTTGTTCAAGACAGTTGGCATTCTGGAAGCTATATTGATCAGCCTGTTTTTCTCCTGTTCACTTAATTTAGGAAGGTCATATACCTGCATTCTCCATTCAATCGACCTTTTCCTTGCTTCATCTACCATTCCTTCAACCACGAAATCATTTGATAGAAGGTCCAGATCTGCCAAAAATTGTTTGTATTGCAAGTTTGATTTGGCATCCTCTGATCTTATCCTGGCTTGATTGTCTTCCCAGTCATGGACAAATTCTTCTTCAATTAGGTCATCCATAGTCAGTTGTTCTTCAGATTGGTCAGAATCAACCATAGTTTCTTCTATCCTTGGTTGAGGAGTTATGCAATCTTCACTCTCCTTCAGTCTGATCATCCTCCTTGGTTTGGTTTGTTTCTTTCTTTTGTAACTCAAAGGAGGCTCTGAATCAGAGATGGAGTGCAGTTGGATCAAGGTTTCAGCAATCTCAGCTTCAGTTGAGTTTTCCGGTTGAGTCTCTTCCGGTTGAGATTTTTCCGGTTGAGTTTCTTCCGGTTGAACTTCAGCCGGAGATTTTGTATTTAGATCTTTAAGTACAGTGCTGAAGATTTCAGTTATATCCTCTCCTTCTTTTTCACCTTCAACTACTTCAGTCTGAATGACTGAAGCATCTTCAACCACATCTTCATGAACCATATCAGCAACTGGTTCAGTGACAATGTTAGTTGTGACCTCTTCCACTTTAGATTTGGCAAATGCCTCCTCCTGTGGGATAATCACATTGGTCAAGAAGTGCTTGACCTGCAGAATGCTCTCTGGCTGAGCACCTGCAACTAGCATTGTTGCTTCAATCATTCCCAACAGGCTTGGATCCTGTGGAAATACCTTCATGAGTGAGCTCATCTTCACCTTGGTTAACCCATCAGCAACTGAAAAGGGATAAACTTTAGCCAATTTGAAGGCTGTTTGCCTTGCATCTTCAGGTAATGGCACTGTTTGATCATATTCTTCTTCTTCAGTTGTGGTTGCATCAGCAGCAATAACAGGTGTTGGAGAATTAGTCTTCTCCCCCTTTTTGGCAGCATCAGCTTCTACAGCCTGACCTCCAAAAGTAAATGGGTTCAAAGAGCTAATCTCAGCAGTTGATTGGGCAACCGGTTCAAACCTTGGTGTAGAGAAAGTTTCCGGTTGAGCAATTTGAGCTTCAACTGGAATTTCTTGAGCTTGAGTAGCAGCAGGAGTGTTCTTTACAAGGCTAGCAACAGTCGAGTTGAGACTGGTTACTTGATCCTGTAGTGCTTTGTATAATGCCGTCAATTCAGTAAGTGATAAACTATCCTCAACTGGAGTTGCACCAGTATCATAGGAAAAAGATGGACCATCAACACTATGTTGATCAAGTCCACCACCCTGGTGTTCTTGGCTCCTGGGATTCCCCTCAACTACAGTTTTCCCCTTAGGATCCACTTGGGAATCATCCGGTTGAACTATAGTGTGGGTTGCCATGGATTGGGTCTTATGAATGTTACTACCATCATCAAAGTTCAATGAGAAGCTTTGAGTGGCAGCAGCCCTTTCCACATGAATCTCATTTATACTCCTGAGATTCACCTCCTGGGGTGAATGGGGGGGGGTTAGATGTAGTAGTGTGAGTGTCACTCAGAATGTTCCCATGTAATGTGGTGTTTGGGTTAATAACACCATCATTTGTGACATCTCTTTCTACATCATCATTCACAGGTGAGAAGTGTGAAGTGTAGGGTGAGAAAGTGGATGGGGATTGTACATCCATATGAAATGACTCCCCCTCAGAAGAAGGTTCATCAACAAGTTTAAATCCCAATTTGGCTGACCCAGTTGGCTGTGTGCCAAGGGTTGGTTCAGGGCTGGAGGCAATGGGTTACAAGAGAGGAGTAGGCTCTTGCACAACCTTCTTGAGCCTTTTGAGCTTAGTAGGCTTTGGGGAAGGGGGGATGGTGGGAATTGAAGTTGATGGTGGGTCTGAATCTCTTCTCCTTTTTCTTTTGAAAATTAAGGTTGAAGTAGCAGAAGGAGAAGGTGGTTGAACAGTGGTGGGTTCAACTACTGTGGATGGTACAGTGTTGTCCACTGGAGCAAGTTGCTCTTCAGAAGCATGTGTTTCCGGTTGAGAACTAGGTTCTCCTTGTTCAACCGGAATCACCCTTTGGATTGGCATGGGATGGTCAGTATCCCTCCCAAGGAATGGCTTCTTGTTGGTGGTTAATTTGGAAAAAGTATTTTCAGATAAAACTCTTGGAACCAGCATGTTTCCATCCAAATTAATTTTGGGGTATTTTTCTTGCAAAATGTATGTTATAAATCTAGGATACATGTAAAAAGCAAAGTTCTTTGCATTACCCTTTAAAGCATTAAAAATCACAGCAGAAAATATATACCTCCCCTTTCACCACAGCATAGAAGGCAGAAGCTTGCTCTGTTGCCATTTCATCAAATCCCGATTTCTTTGGCGTCAGGCACACCATGATGGTGTGGGCCAGAAATCTCCATGTGTAGGGCAATTGACCCTTGTGAACAGTGGCAGTTCCTTCAGTAGCACCACCATAGCCAATCTTTTTGAGTAGGGCCATGTATTGCTTGGGGGTTCTGCGAACATACCCATTCTTGTCATTCAACTTCAGCAGTTCCCTAATCAGTGATTCAGTGATTAGAACAGTTTCCCCTTGTACTGTTGACTTCAACGTGTCTTCCTCTACATCATCTTCATCCTTCTCGAGCAGTTGGATGTTCTTCCAGTATTCCGAGAGAATTTCCTCATATAAATAAACCGCAACAGTGAGTGCGTGATTCAGATATGAATTTTTGAGGAAATTGATAATCTCGGTGAAGGTATCAGCGTGTGTAGAGTTCACCGGAGCATCAAGAAACGCAACTAGGTTGTGTTCAAGTGGGAAAGGAGCATTCTTCACTGGTTGTTTCCCCTTTGCTTTGGACTTTGGTGACATTGTTGATTGACTATGAGAGAAATTGGGAGTAGAAAGAAATGGTTCTGAAAATTTCTAGGTTTTCGGATTTTGAACGATTTCTTGCTTTTGGGGTTATGAGGAGTATTGAAGGGGTTGTGGGTATTTGACTGGTGGGTTTAAAGGTGGGTGACGGTTATCAGCGATGGGATAAAGTACGCTGAGTCACAGGAGAGAGAATGAAAAAGTACAAGTGGGTCCGCAAAAAGTGTGCTTCAGGTGATTGTACAATACAACCTCCTGTTGCGTGTCTTTTGAATTTAATTCAAACAATTTTCTTGGACAATTAATTGAAACACTTTAAATGCACAATCCGCTTGAAAATGTGTGCGTCAACCGGTGAATTAAATGATTCATTTAAGGCAAGAGATTTCCGGTTGAGATTCAAGCGGAGAGTTTTTCTCTCCATACAACAAAATATCTTTCCGTTTGAAAGTTGAACCGGACAGATTTGCCGGTTGAAAATTATTCCGGTTGAGGTTGTCAACAGGATATAAAATTTCCGTTTGAAAAATTTTCAAATTTAATCTGAACTTTCAAATAAAGAATAGTTGTTCCTTTTACCAGTTTCAGAAATTAGGATGGTGTGATCAAAAATTGAGTTTCCGGTTGAAGATGACTTTCCGGTTGAGATTCAACCGGATGTGTTGAACTGGAAAGTTCAACCGGAAGACAGAAAAACACTTGATTTTGAAAATCACATGTATCAGTTATCATAGTTTAACAGTATGACCTGACTATGATTGAAAAGGTGTCTAACTGATACAGGAGTTTTTCTTTTTCTTTTTCTTTTTGTATCAAGAGACGGGCTCTTTGACACAAAATGGTCTCTTTTATTAAGTTTGTGAAAACAGTTTAATCAGTCAAAGTTCATCATACCGATGACACTAATGAGATAGAAGAATCTAGCTTCATCAAATGCTTTGGTAAACAAGTCAGCCAATTGTTGATTTGTATGAACTTTAACCATTCTAATTAAGTGTTTCTCAGCACAATCTCTAATAAAATGGTACCTGATATCAATGTGTTTTGCTTTTGAATGTTGAACAGGGTTGTTTGTGATTGATATAGCACTGTTGTTGTCTGCAAGAATAGGAGTCTCCATGAACTTGATGCCGTAATCCAACATTTGATTCTGAATCCATAAGACTTGACTGCAGCAGCTTGATGCAACAATATATTCAGCCTCAGCAGTAGAAGTAGATACGCAGGTTTGCTTCTTGCATTTCCAAGACACAAGTCTTTCTCCCAAAAAATTGACATCCTCCAGTAGTAGACTTCTTATCCAAGTTGCAGCCAGCATAATCACTATCAGTGTAAGCTTTGAAGGAGAAATCTGAATTCTTTGGATACCACAACCCAAGCTTTGGTTGTCCTTTAAGATATCTAAAGATTCTCTTCACAGCTAACATGTGTGATTCCTTTGGTTGACACTGGTATCTAGCACATAAATAGACACTAAACATGATGTCAGGTCTGCTTGCTGTGAGATAGAGCAGTGATCCAATCATTGCCCTGTAGAGGTGAACATCCACTGGTTTGCCACTTAAGTCACTGTTTAACTTGTGGGAAGTGGAGATGGGAGTTCTTGAGGTTGAAACAGATTGCATATCAAACCTTTTTAGCATATCTTGAATATATTTTGACTGATTCAAGAAAATTCCATTGGCAGTTTGCTTCACTTGCAAGCCTAAGAAGAAATTCAGTTCACCCATTGAACTCATTTCAAACTTTGATTGCATCAATCCCTCAAACTCTTTGCATAAGGCAGCACTGGATGAACCAAAGATGATGTCATCAACGTAGATTTGTACCATCAAAGTATCTTTGCCATCAGATTTCACAAACAGTGTTTTGTCAATAGCTCCTCTCTTGTAGCCATTCACTAGGAGATAGTTTGAGAGTGTCTCATACCATGTCCTAGGAGCTTGCTTGAGACCATATAAAGCTTTAATCAACTTGCACACCCTGTTGGGGTAATGAGGGTCTTCAAAGCCTGGAGGTTGCCTGACATACACATCCTGTTCCAAAAGACCATACAGAAAGGCACATTTAACATCCATTTGAAATACCAGAAAGTTTTTGAATACAGCATAGGCAAGAAATATTCTGATTGCTTCAAGCCTGGCCATAGGAGCAAAAACTTCATCATAATCAATGCCTTCTTCCTGTGTGTAGCATTGAGCTACAAGTCTGGCCTTGTTTTTGATCACTATTCCCCTGTCATCCTTCTTGTTTCTGAATACCCATTTGGTTCCAATTGGTTCTTCACCTTCAGGTAAGTCTACCAATTCCCAAACCTTCTGTTTATTGATCTGAAACAATTCCTCTTGCATTGCCTCTACCCAGCTTTCATCTTCCAATGCATCATTGATCTTTGTGGGTACTTCTTGAGACAGAAATGCAGCATACAGGCAAATGTTTGCATCAATAGACTTGCTTCTTGTCAGCACAGGAGCTGACAAGTCTCCTATAATGTTCTCCCTTGGATGATCCTTACTAACTCTTCTATCAGTAAACATTAGAAATTCATGGCTTCTCCCATTGTGAGGAATATTGAGTTGAGGTAATAACTCAATATTGTTGGTTTGTGATGCAGGTTCTGAAATTTCAGTTGGTTCTTGAGAACTGGGGACTGAATCTGAGATTAGATGCTCAAGACTATATTCATTTGAACCAGCATCAGTTGAATCATCAGGTTCATTGTTCTCAAAATTTACTGAAAAATTGTTTTCCGGTTGAGTCTCAACCGGAGATTTTACTGCTACAGGATCCGTTTGAACTTCAACCGGAAGGACTTCTGCATCAGCAAGAACAATTTCAGAGGTTTTCTTTGCATTGTAGGGTTTCACAGGCTTGGTGCTGATGGATGAAAAGAAGATAGGTTGCATTTGCAGCCCCTTGGTGTTCATTTGCCAGATGTCATCAGCTGACCTCATGTGTTTTTTCTTATAATCCTGTTCCTGTACTAACACTAGAATAGTGATAATGCTCCCACTAGCCTTCTTGTACACACAAGCTTCATCAGCGTTCTTGATGAATCCAAATTTCTCAATTTCTTCATCAAAACGGTGATTCCAACTCCTTGATGGTGGTTTCAATCCATAGATTGATTTCTTTAACTTGCACACTTTATTAGGATGTTTTGGATCCACAAAACCTTCAGGCTGAGTCATATAGACATCTTCCTCAAGATATCCATTTAGGAAAGCGGTTTTGACATCCATTTGCCATATCTCATAATCATAGTATGCGGCTATGTCAAACATTATCCTTATCGACTTTAGCATTGCCATTGGCGAGAAAGTTTCATCATAATCAACCCATTGAGTTTGAGTGAAACCATTTGCTACAAGTCAAGCTTTATAAGTGTCCAAGTTACCATGCATGTCGGTCTTTCTTTTAAAAACCCATTTACTTCCAACTACTTTGGAATTTGAAGGTGGCACAACCAAGTCCCAAACTTGTTTGTCATACATGGATTTCATCTCAACGTTCATGGCTTCCAACCATTTGTCCGAATCCAATTCGGACATTGCATCATGGTATGTGGTTGGTTCATCAGAATCTACCCCATAGTATCTTTCCACGAAAAATCCATATCTTTCAGGTGGATTACTAGTTCTACCAGATCTTCGAACGTTGCGTGTGTCTTGATCAACCATTTGATCATCTTCAACAAACTTTTGTTGTGGGTTAGTATCAACCAAACGTGTATCGGCTTGTGGTTCTTGATCCTCATCAAGTTCCACCGTTCTAACACTAGTTTCTTCCCTAAGGAACTTAGTTTCCAAGAATTCAGCCTTTCTAGCAATAAATACTTTTTCTCTGTTGGATTGTAGAAGTAATATCCTATAGAATCTCTAGGATATCCTACAAATATACACTTAGTGGATAGGGGTTCTAGTTTGTTTGAAGCATCGTGTTTTACATATGCTTCACAACCCCATACCCTTAGATATGATAAAGATGGAACTCTTCCATGCCATAATTCAAAAGGTGTCTTTTCCACTTTCTTGGTTGGGGCCATATTTAAAATACGGTCCGCTGAGAGCAAGGCATATCCCCAAAATGATAAAGGTAGTGAACTTCTACTCATCATAGATCGAACCATATCCAATAGGGTTTGATTCCTCCTTTCCGACACACCATTATGTTGTGGTGTTCGAGGTGGAGTGAGTTGTGAGACAATCCCACAACTCCTAAGATAACTTTCAAATTCATCACTTAGATATTCACCTTTTCTATCTGAACGAATGATTTTTATTGTTTTGTTCAAGTGATTCTCTACTTCATTCTTAAAGTTTTTGAACATTTCAAAAGCTTCATACTTGTGTGCCAACAAGTACACATACCCATAGCGACTATAGTCGTCGGTAAAGGTGATGAAGTATCTCTCACCATTCCTAGCCGTTGGCTTAAAAGGTCCACATACATCCGAATGTATGATCCCTAGAAAATCTTTTGCCCTTTCGGTGGTCCCACTAAAAGGTGCCTTAGTCATTTTACCTTGTAAACAAGATTCGCATACGTCAAATGAATCATGTTCGTTTGTTTCCAAGAGACCATTCTTTTGTAATGCTAGTATGCGATTCTTATTTATATGGCCAAGGCGGCAATGCCAAATGTAGGTGTCACTCAAACCTCTTTTGAGTTCTTGGTGTTAGTTTGGTATATTAAGCTATCATATGATGTGTTTTCAAGTACTAATTCATAAATACCATTTATAGGCATAGCTTTAAAATAAAACACACCATTCAAAGAAACATGGATATCATTGTTAACAACTTTAAAATCATATCCAATATGTCTTAAACGGGAAACTGAAATTATGTTCCTAGTCAAACTAGGAGCATACAATACATTATTCAATATTACTTCCAAACCATTTGAAAGTTCCAAAAGATAGTCTCCTTGGGCTTCAACTTGAACTTTAGCTCCATTGCCCAAGAAGAGACTAATGTCTCCCACTTTCACTTTCCTATTTCTTTTGAACCCCTGCAACAAATTACAATTATGAGTTCCATATCCGGTATCTAATACCCATGTGTTTGAAGAAATTGCATTAAGCTCAATGTTAATTATGAAGATCGTACCAGAGGTTTGACCGGCATCCCTCTTTGCCTTCAACTCCTTCAGATAGGTAGGACAATTCCTCTTCCAATGTCCTACCTCACCACACTCAAAGCATGGATCATTCGCAGCAACCTTTTGCTTCTTTTCTTTCGGTTTTGGGGTTTCTTTCTTTCCCTTCCCTTTTCCCTTGACGTGCCCTTTCCCCTTGGCAACATTTGCCTTGGGACTAGAGCGAGGCCTCTTCTTGTTGCCACCCTCATTGATCGTTAGTACGGGCAGAACCATTTTGCCCATCCCTTGCTCGGCCGTTTTGAGCATTCCATGAAGCTCGGGGATGGCCTTGTCCCAACCATTCATATTGTAGTTTAAGACAAAAGTCTCAAACTTCTTCGACAAAGAGTTGAGGATCAAATCCGTAGCCAACTCTTGTGAAATGGGACAATTTAGCCTTTCGATACGATCAATGTGGCTCTCCATCTTAAGTACATAAGTTGAAACCGATTGGGACTCGTCCATACGACATGCATGGAGTGCTCAAACCGTTTCGAAGCGCTCAACCCTTGCCTTTTGTTGGAACATTTCCTTCAATTGGGTGATCATCTCATATGCCCCGTGATTCTCAAAATCCTTTTGGAGTTTGGGGATCATGCTCGCTAGCATGAGGCAAGAAACTTGCACGGAGTCCTCGAGGTATTTCACCCAATCGGCATAGGTCTCAACGTCTTCCTCATTGGGTTCATCGGGAATGGGATCGTCCAACACATAAGACTTCTTTTCTTGCTTGACAACAATTCTCAAGTTGCGATACCAATCCACAAAGTTGTCTTGGTTGAGACGATTTTTGTCTAGTATGGATCTTAACGATAGGTGGTGGACGGGTGGGGGGTTGGCGTCATTATTTTTGGCCATCTACAAAATTTAACAAAGTTTAATTTTAGTATTTTTTATATCATTATTAATCTTAAATTTATTAATGCCCTTTTATGTCTCATAGACAATTAATAATTTAAAATCTAAAATCCAACGTTGCATTTACATAATCGGTTAGGTGACCTTTATCCCGACTATTAAATTAACAAGGTAGTCAACGTTTGACAATTGCAACCCCTTTGCAACTTCTAGAAGTATGGGATCGGTTAAACATTATATGTTTAGTTGGCATGTTTAATCCCATCAACATCTTTGGTCCGCCATGCTTCGGTGACCCTAATCACATGGTTTCCAAATCAAGTTTGTCCTACTTATACGCACGTGTGGGTTTATTCATACAAGTGGTTAGGTGACCTTTATCCCACAAATATGGTAAACTCACCTCAACTACACAAGTTCTCTCAATGTGGTTAGGTGACCTTTATCCCATAAAGAGTTCACAAGTCAATCGAGTGTCGTATAAAAGGGTGACGTTAGTAGTTGTTTTAAAAGGGTCTTTTAGTTTTCAAAATTCTAGTTTTAGAAAACTCTATGTACCATGCAATTTGCATGCATTCAAATGCGTGCTACCCTAATGTTGTGAAATCCATATTTCATGGTTCTTTTAATAAAATCCATTTTTATTATTGAATCATTAACCTTTAATAAAATCCATTTTATTTGCTCCTTGTTAATGACAATTTTAGAACCGATTTTAGCTTGTTTAATGTTTATTAGTTTGTTTAAGAATGCATATCCACATATCATCCAAACAACAAAATAAACAACCACACAAGCATGATAAAGTAGGTGCATAGCCTTAGCCAACTATTGACAACACTTGTTGGCCGAAACAAGTGTGTCAAGGTCTCTCCTAGGGGACACAATGACACATGTGATGTGTTGGTGAAATCCCACTTGATCCCACATCCGAATGCTTCAAGTGTGTTGTATCCTCGTTGGTGTTCCTCTCTTGCCTTCGGTCCTCAATGGTTATTGGGTCTCCAATATGTGGGTTTCGGTTAGTGGGCTTGAATCCCAAATCGGCCCACGAGAGCCTTTGGGCCGTAACCTTGACCCAACCGTAAAAACCACCTTTATGCATTTTACATTTTACAAAAATAAAACCTATTACATTTTTCTAGTAAAATAAAATGCACCTAATCTATTTAATTTACATACCAAATAAAAAGTAAATAAATTACATAACCATGGAAAGCCTATTTAACTATTACAACCCTTTGAAATAATTACCCAATATATACAAATATCAACCCATTGTACAAACTCCAAAACCTAAAGTACAATCAAGTGTTGCACACATGGTACAAGTTTTAAACCCTGTTGTACAACCTATACTTGCACAGTTAAAGCAACCATCTGGTACCATGGCTCATGCTGGTTGTACAACCTGATATGCGCAAACACAAATGAAAAAAAACAAATGAAGAAACAGTTGATTGTGGGGCCCGTCCATACGCATTCCTTCTCTGTTCACGTTCTTTGAATCTCACACCGGGATTTCAGGCTTTCTCCATGCCTAAAACGTTCCTACGGCAAGGCACCATTAATGCAGAGATTAATTTTTTGGATATACAGTAGTCTGAACATGGATTGAACCACTCTACATAGTGGTTGTATCGTCTTTATGCGTGGATGTATCGTCCCTTTGTCCATATATACGGACCTCTTTTGGCTGAAATTCTTTAAACCACTCCAGCGTTTACATCGTCCGGTGAGTTTTAGTTCACTTTGCTTGCCGTTGTTTTCATTTCAATTGGAGAATGCGTTTATGGGTTGTTTATCGGTTTAAATTGCATTTTGGGATTTTAGGGAGTGCTGATTTGGTTGTTCATCGGTGATTGAGAATTGCATTTTTGGGATTTTAGGGGTTTAATATTGTTCATGATATAGGGTGATTTACTTTTTATGGTTTGCTTCTTATTGTTCATGATTTAATTTCTATCATTTACATACAATGTGTATAATTTAACACTTAATTCTTTTTATTTTGCTTTTTTTTTTTGCTTACTTTGGCCCTTTACGATAATCAAGTTTCAGTTGGGTTTTCAGTTCTGGTAACACTTTGGGTTTCAAATAAGATGCTACCAACTTCATCAGGGAGCTTATGTTCTTTACCACTGTGTTTTTATTTGATGATAATCTATAGTATACAAAATTTGTATAAGTTTATTAAACTGTTATTATGTTTACACTCTTTTAAGGTATGTGGTGTTTTTTTTAACTAATAATGTGTCCTCTTTAAAAAGCATTAGTTATACATATTGTGTCTTATGCTTCATCTGACAGTTGTTATGTGTTTCCCTCATCTACATTGTTTTTGCTTAGCAACCTGATCAAATTATGTTATTCTAAATGGTTGTTAACTATGTTCTAAAATAAGATGTTGGACACACACACACACACACACACACACACACACACACACACACACACATAATAAGATGTTGGAGAGTGTTTCTTTAACTAATAATGTGTCCTCTTTGAAAAGCCTTTGTGATACACATTTTGTCTTATGCTTACCATGGTATATATGTGTTTGCCTATTCTATATTGTTTTGGCTGACTTGCTGCACATACTTTATCAGAGATATTTATGTCCTAATTTTCATTGATTTTGTTGAGTTGTGATAACTCATGTTCATTAATTTTGTTGAGATGAGATAACTAAATATGACCTTAAAAATGGTATTGCCAATGGCTTTTCCTTTACAAAAAATGCAACTGATAGGTGGATATGGCCTTAGTGTGGTATTGCCAGATGCCTCTCCTTTAAAAAGGGTATAACTGCTATAAAAAAGGGTTTAGTGACTTTATATGTGCATGTTGTTTTCACAGGTTTTCGTTGTTGTGCTTCGTTTCGTAGACCTCTACCCTCTGAAGGTCTTCATTTGTTTGTTGCATTTATGCATTACTCTTTATTTACCCTTTATTATGACATATTTTTGTGCTTGATGCTTTGTCTTATTATATGCAGGTTGTATTCGGCATCCTTGCGCTCTGTAAGTTTGCATAGCCTGATTACAAATAGTTGTTTTCTTTTAGTCTTAGTCATTAATGTGCTTGCTATTTTCTTGCTGCTGTTTTGTTGCCTACGTTGGGTTTGTATTGTTATATAGGGTAATGGCACTTTAGCTACTTTCATTGTGTTTTCGTGGTCAGGCCTGTTTAGTTACTTTCTCTAGGTTTTAGGGATGTGTTTTCATTCTGTTTCGCATGTTTGCAGGCTCATTGTTAATGTTGTTAGGGATGTTTGTTTGGTGATGGTATGGCAGCCATGGTTAGTGTCAGCTGTGCCGACATGGTCACAACTCAGGGAGACAGGGACACTCCAATGCAATGGTGATATCAGATCCAATTAAGGCAATCATCGACGTGAAAAAAATTTCCAACTAAAGAAATCCGAAAAGGCGTTTAAAAACAGCCTTCAATTTGTCGTCAATAGAGTCTTTGATCTTAGCGATGACGCCAACTCTTCTTCGGCCATCGCAGGTGCTTCTTCGAGCGTTGTTGCTGACCCTGCATCCAATGAAGAGGTTGACATCGACAGGTCGCATGCCAAAAGAAACATACTCGAAGAGCTAGGTGATTTATTTATACGTCGTTTCACATTATATGCCTGACATCGCAATTCATACTAAACTCTTTGTATTGAAAATTTGTAGTTAAAATCCCAGATTTAAGTCATTTCGATTGATATAGTACTGTGTATTACTGTGTTAGAGAGAATATATTTTTTGCTTCCGGGTGATTGAGTAAAAATCCAAATTTTTGTCGTTTGTTGGTCAATTTCAAAGGACTTCACTTTGATTTTGACTTTTTAGTTGTCAACGAACTTCTAATTGACCTGTTGTGTGTATATATGAGACACCATGTTTGAAAATATTTTTGGTCCAATATTGATATTGGAGTTTTCTATAGCTCAAAGCAAAGATGCCATATGATAAATGTTTAGCTCCATGGAGGAACAACATCTTTTAGATACTCTTTTGTAATGGCATGTATAGAATGTCTTCTAGAAACATATGCTAAATACTAGCTTTTGGCAATCACTAAGTCACTAACAACCATGTAAAAAAACATATGCTATGAATGGCTTTTTTTGGATTATGTTAATGATGTATGTTTTTGGTGATAATTCAACACTTAATAGGTGTTACACTTAATGTCATTCTTCTGATTTTATTGTCAAAGTTAATAAATGATGGTTGCCAATTTTATACATGCCTTAGAATTTAGATTTTGGTTTGGTTGACCTGTTACTGCTCAAACAGGTAGCACTTCAAGGATATGCATTTCTTTATAAATGTATTGTCAAAGGCTTTACTTGCTTTAATTGAATCTTTATATATGCATTTATTTTTGCTTTTCATAGTTGCCATATCATTTGAAACAAACATACAAACACATGTTTTGACAAAAAATTAGGTTGGATGCAAAACCAGAAATGATTGATGTTTAGGACTAGGTTGCCGCATCTTATGTTTCACTTGAGAAAGTGACAGGGATTTTTGGCCACTTTGACTTCATTAAGTCAAACATTAGGATAACAAAAGGGAATTTTTCCCAGCTTCACTTCAGGTCAAAAGAATTAACAGGTTCTACATGTCTTCACGGAAAATAAGGTTGAATGCCAATAGAGAAATTGCCACATCATATGCTTGCGTGTTTGACTTTAAAAAGTCAAACAGTTTAGGTCTTCTACATGTTCTCATACAAAATTGCCTTTGCCATTTAATGTTTTACAATTGCACCATTTTGCTAATATACACTCTTTCCCGAATTGAGTTTAGACGATCAACCATAATACTTTATCAAGACGGGCCGACTCTGCCGCGAAGCGCGGGTCGCCCAACTTGTTAAATACATAACACAAACACAATCATTCACCACAAACAAACACAAGGTCATGGCTAGGTCTTATGCACCAAAATATACATCCAAGTATGTATATCTTCAAGAAATTAAAAATGGCTCCCTTTTAACCCACTTCCATTTTCGATCCAACACAAAACCGAAAAAGTGGGTTTGTTGTCCCAACAACAAAACACCCAAATGACTTAAAATATAATAATCTTTCAAGATAACCACATGCATGTAAGTGAAGCATCTTGAAAGACAAAGGGATAACCATATACAAATTTTCAGATTTGTGGCATGAGGAACCAAAAATCGAAACTTTGTAGAGTTAACCAACTAACTCTTTTGAAGCATACATCCATATAAGCGCTCTAGATGCCATTGAAGGGATTTTCATATGTAAAACTGATTTTACACAAGTTAAAACCCGAACAAAGTGGATCCAAATATGGAGTGTATACTATCAAATGAAAACCACAACCATAGGAGGTTTAGGTATACCTTCAAGACGCAAGAGAACCGAAATGGAGATGATGATCTTGAATGGCGAGCTTCCAAAGAAGTAAGCCTCAAGCGTGTATACCCGTACGAGCCTCCAACAAACACCAAAGTTTGCTAGGATTTTCTTGAACTTCTCTTTTACCTTCGCATGGACCGATCCAAGACTTTTGAACGAGAGTTTGCACTATGTATTTTAGAGAGAAAAACTTCCTAAGTTTTCTTGCATATTTTTCCACTATGTATGTATGCATGTATATATTAGCTAGTGGAAGGCCCACATGGGGTGGGAAAAAAGGGTCGGCCGAAAATGGAGAGAGGGAGGAGAGAGAAATGCCAAGATTTTTGACCAATCTCTTTGTTTGCTTATATGCAATCTAGTCCCACCTTTTGTGTTTCCACATGATCATAATCATGAGATTCCTTTTTGTCTTTTATGCACACATATATATAAGACTTATTTATATTTATTAATATGTAAGTAACATATTATATATATATATATATATATATATATATATATATAACTTTTATATATGTGTCATGTGACATGTTATTTAACCAATTAAATAACATTCCATTTTGACCCTTCTAATTAAATCATCCATATGATCTAATAACAAATTATAAGTGCAATAATTTAGAAACCCACTTTCTAAATTGTCAAGTGGTAATATTTATTTATATGATCATATCTTGATAAATATTCCGGATTTTGTCTAGCTCGTTATTGGGTATGACCCGACATTGGATCATAACGTACTAGCCACATCAATTTAAATATGTTCTTGGGCATATCGAGTCCAACAAATAATCCCCCTTGACTATCCATAGAATAAATATATTATTCTTTCCAATACGCTTGGGGATGCTGCCTCGTTAAAAACCTTGCTAGAAAAACTCAGTGGGACAAAACCATAGCTAAGGGAAAAAGAGTGCAATGTGTATTGTCTCCGCATGATTATGACATGTATCTATCTAAGTAGCATCAATCTTGTGTGAAAATTTGCTCAGTACTTTTGTAGTGGTTGATTTGCTTCTTGATCACTTGATGTGCAATTCCTTAAGCTAGCCAATATTTTATAATCTTCATGTAAACTCCCAAACTTTAGCAAAGTTTATTTCAAAGCTAACCAAATAACTGACCTGGGTAGGAAGTGACATTTCCAATGGTAGATGGCCTAATTTCTCAGCTCCGGTTATCATTCTTGTCAATACAGCTCCAACACATTATAAAATTGTTCACTTCCTCATGCCTCATCTCAAAAATAAATACGAAAAGGTCCAAAATGGTGCTTTATAACGATGTTGTATTACCTGCATTTAAACGACTAACAAAACTTGTTCCGTTGGGTTAGTAAAAAAAAATGTAAAATAAAAATCTATACCTTTAAAGAATTTTGTAACACATTCCAACATCTCATCATTGGTCATGATCAATATCCTACAAATAAATAAATGTATCTAGCAAAAAATGGTAATGCAACAAGTGCATGGTGCATATAGTTGTAGAACTTCCATATCAATATTTTTCCATTCTTTGAAAATGGTCATTTTATGTATCCAGTAATTTGACAATCTCTAGCATATATGATGGATGATTAATCGAGTATTTTCCACATTATAGTCTCCAACATTTTAGATATAGTTTTATAGATGTATATTAAAAAAGTTTATACAAACGTGTGACATCATCAAGAGATAAAATCAACATATACTATAATAACAATAAAACTCGAGACTGTTCTTCTATCATATGGACCATTTGCATAATATATGTACCCCGACATAATCATGCCTTCATATCAAACTTAACAACACTATTTTTAGTTCATACACAAACATGTTAAGTTTACACAATGTATTCTAAAGGCTTTATACAAATGTATGCTTGAGACATTTATAATCCATCAATAAGCCATTATAAACTAATTTCCATCATGACTACATAAGCATTCACTCATGAGGAGTTTGGATACATAAACTTAATCCTTTAACAAATCAATTTAAATTGATAACATTATACCATTCGTATCCATCACTTATTCACATATCATGTCATCATGTGATGTTTACTAGGGCACAAGGATTATTTATTGTAACGCCCACTCCCAGACTTGGCTCTAGAAGGGGTCACGCATCGGATTTACTCATGAACACAAGGTATCAACAGAGATAACTACGCAGCGGAAATTTTAAAACTTTTATTTATATGCCAAGTACTACAAAGTAAGAGATAATGTACATAAGGAGATACTAACTATTGCTACGTTTTATTGCTATAACTATGCCTCACCCAGACCTGACAGACATATATTTTTGGAAAGGGTTAGCTTACACTGGTGAGTTCTATATTTTAAAAGCTTTACCTCGGCGTGAGGTTTAAAACCCTTGGACCTACAAGATCCTTTTTGACACAAAATTTATCAAGTATAATATATATCACAATTATACAACACGTAATATTCCTTAACAGGAAACACCCCCTATAAAACCATTTTTCCCGTTATCCCTTCCTAGAACCCCAACATTTATTACCAGTGTAACCCTGCTAATGTATAAGCAGAGAAACCATCCTTGCCGACTGCCGAGTTTGCCCCTCTAGGGTATTCCCTATAACGGTCAGTCACCCCGCTTTCCCCTATTTGCTAACTGTCGAGTTTACCCTTCTAGGGCATTCCCTGTAACGGACAGTTGCACCGCCTTCCCCTATTTCTATTACTACTAAGTTTACCCTTTTAGGGCATTCCCTATAACGGCCAATAGCTTTTTCCCTCCTTTCTATTTGTAGTGGTCTCTTATCCTATTGAGCAACACTACCTCCTAACTCCCCTTGTACTACTACCCACCCTTAGTTAAATACCCAAATGACATAAGATTATTAGTAAAAAGTGATAAGGTCTTCATATACTGCAACAAGTGGACATCCCCCAATTTACCATTGGTGTATGTATACAGGGGGGTATCCTCCACACTTCTGATATACCGGGGAACTAATATTATTATGCTTATATATAGGAAGTACCACCGGCGTATCCACCACATCATAATAAAGCGAATGCATCACCTGTTCTCATATAATCATACGCATTCACTATAATGTTTACTAATAATTCCTTTATCACTTGACTATTTAATTTCGAAGCAAATATAGCACATATCATATCACAGTCATTATAATTACGTTATAACACGTACAAATGATTTAACATCATTTTCATAACATATCATATATATATATTTATCTATATATATTATCCCAAAAGTCTTTTAACAGTTTATCAATTCAAGATATTTCACGTATCACGTATATGTATTTCCATAACAGTTCACTTATATATATATATATATATATATATATATATATATATATATATATATATATAGGGTTAGGTTCAAATGAGAACTTTTTGTTTTGAGAACTTTTGAGAAATAACTCTCAACCACAAATTTCATGGGGGACCACTACAATTCATGGGAGGGGGGATACATGTAAATAAACTTGTGGCTCAAATTAGTTCTTTTTAGTTCTCAAATCAAATTGGTCCTCAAATGATCCTCTCCCTATATATATATATATATATATATATATATATATATATATATATAGGGAGAGGATCATTTGAGGACCAATTTGATTTGAGAACTAAAAAGAACTAATTTGAGCCACAAGTTTATTTACATGTATCCCCCCTCCCATGAATTGTAGTGGTCCCCCATGAAATTTGTGGTTGAGATTTAGTTCTCAAAAGTTCTCAAAACAAAAAGTTCTCATTTGAACCTAACCCTATATATATATATATATATATATATATATATATATATATATATATAGGGTAAGGATCATGTAAAAAACCACATCTTTTTGCGAAAACCTAAAAACTAATACTAAAACCTTCATAACTTTTTCGTACGATCATATTTTTTTAAAAAATTTACACCAAAAACCTTAGAATTATGAGTTATTTAATTCTGGAAAAAATTAAAAAAAAACTTTAACGTCTCGTCGTTTTTTTATTAGTGCACATGTGCACTAATAATAAAACTCATACATATAGTATGCGTTAATGTTTTTTTTTTAGAAAAATCGCATCAAATACGTTATAATTTGTTAGTTTTTCGTGGTTTTTTATTAGTGCACATGTGCACTAATAAAAAAGCACTTTTTACGTGTCGTATACATTAATATTTTAAAAGAGAAATTGCACCATAAATCTTATAATTGTCTTATCTTTAACTCTGAAAAATATATTTAACGTTTTAAAATTTTTTAAATTTTATGCTACACATGTGCACTATAACTAATAGTTATAGTGCATATGTAGAATTATCATTAGTTCTATGAATATTTTAGTTTTTTTAAATGTTTTTAACCTAAACAATATGTTTTCGCATGACAATTCTCATTTGTGTAGTACTAATGAAAATGGTGCACATGTGCACTAATAATACACATGTGCACTAATTTTTTTTTCTTCGAAATATCAATTTCTTTTCCAGAATCAAAGACAATAGAATTTTAAGATTTTTGGTGCAAGTTTCATAGAAAAATATTAACGTATGTAAAAGTTATGAAGGTTTTAGTGTTAGTTTTTAGGTTTTCGCAAAAAAAGAAAAGTTTTCGCAGGATCCTTACCCTATATATATATATATATATATATATATATATATATATATCCAACAATAATTTAATAGTTTAATATATCCATTTATCAATTAGCACCTTGGCAATTTGATATATATTTTACTTAAGGGCAATTCAACAGTTTAACACTTCAATAGTTCAGATTGGCAACATTTCAGTTATAAATCATTTAGATGCATTTTATAACATTTGTATGTATATCAGCCCAAAAAAATTCAAAACATTTAAGAGTGGGCTCATAGAACTCACCTTATCTCTTTAACTTGTTTACTCGGACGGAACTTCTGTTACGATTCTCGATTTAACCTAATTCGCATATCGTATGGCGTTAACGCAAGGTTGTATACAATAAACACTTCCTATGTTTATTTTATCTCTTATTATCTTAATAATATTCAATTATTAAATCTACTCCTTTTAAAGGTCAAAATGACCGAAATGCCCTTTAGGCAGTTATCCTTTTCTTTTTAATGATAATATGAAGACGCGCATTCCTATAAGTAAACGCTCACCCCGGGATCACCCAGTGAGGTATGCCAGTTCTCAGTTGGGATTTATGCGACACCCCCGCCTTGCCAGAAACCCCAGAGTACAGGCGCTACCATTCCGGTCCGCACGAACTTCTAGATATCCGATTAACTCGGTATCTTTAATACTTTGTTAATTATCCATTTTAAACTCATATAATTTTATTATATATATAAAAATGTTACCATACCAAAAATCAAGTCCCCACACCCTCCGGATTATTTTATATTTTTAATAATCATATTTACAAACCCTAATTTCCTGTTTTTCTTGTTTCTTTATCAAAACTCATTTTCTTTTTAAACCAACTTAGGGTATTATCAATTATAACATTTTGTAATATGCTTTAAAATATCAAAGCTTAATTCAATACTGTTTAGTCAATTTGGGCAGAACAACGTTACGAAAACCCTAATTTTGACCCGTTTACAATACCCTTACCAAACATTTTCCAAATCTGAAATAAACTTAGGGATTTCTTAAAATATATTATTTTAGAATTACCCAACAAAAATTCAGACCATAATTCCCACCCGATCATCTAATTTCATCAAAACAAGCTCAAGAACCCTAATTTTTATGCATTTTTAGAAATCATACTTAGAAGCAATATTATAAAAAACTGAGATATGTTATTGTTAATTATACCTAATGATGATTGACTGCTGAAATTCAGCTTCAAAGTGTTCACCGTTTGGGAGAATTGCTCGAAAGAAGAACTCGGCCAAGAAGAGGGTTTTTGGGTTGTATTTCGAGAAATTAGCGAGTTTTGATTGATGTTAAGCCTCCTTTTTATACTCCTCTAGGTCTCCTCTGGTCCCTCCAGGTGTTAGGATGACGGATTGATCCAAAATCGACACATAGGACAGTAAATTTGGTCAAAATGTGGAGAAGAAGGCGAAGTCGTGGCTGAATCTGGTCGTTTTAACCCCCTGAACTTCTACCCCGTCCTATCATTTTATGCACCAAATCATTATAGGGCATATTTATAAAAGTTTCTAAGGCTCGGGACACGCTCGATGATATACGTATACATACGTATATATAAATATATATTTATATATATTTTTTACTAATTTACACTTTAGCCCCTCTAACTTTATAACACTTATTATTTTATGTTCCGAATCACTTTAGGATATTTTTATAATACTTTATAAGCCTTGGAATACTTATAACAATTATAACATGTATAATATACGTAAGTATTTATAACTTTACATAAATTACACCTTTAGCCCTTATACTTTTCCGTTAACTATTTAACATGCATTTTCACACGTTTAACTAATTAAACACGTATTTTCACATATATATTCATCAAATGAATATTTCACATGCATCCATGCTATCCAAACACACTTTTATACATGTATTTAATATAACGTAATCACATAAAGTCATATTCTCCTGGCTATCCTCTATTTCTATCATATTAACGTTTAACTACGTTTTCATGCTAAAATCATATATATCAATTATCTTTGATATAAAACATGTATCTACCTCATTTCCTTATCTCATTTATCAATCAACATGTATATTATCATTTTTATCAATTTATTACCCGGTAATGGGTAATATGTGTTTTCTACCCGTTTTATCACGTTTAGCTATCTAACACATATATAATATGTATTTATCATATTAGCCACGTATTCTATCAAGTTTTGGGATGTTATAACTCTACCCTCCTTAAATAAGGTTCCATCCCGAAACCTGCTCCGTTTATGAATAACTCATAAATGAGATATTCTTATCTCACCGTCTTTCTTTCCTAGGTTGATTCAAAATCTTACCTAGGCATTCATATCATTTTAACTAAAGGAACTATCCTAATCCTAACCCTTCTCTCTAGTTGCGATTTAGAACCGCAACACGCTTTTCTATATACGATAACCCGACATTTAATACGATTTTATCGAAAGATGTTATTTCTGATTCGTTTGCTTGTGGAACTTCTTTCAGAATTGTAACGATGAAGAAATATTCTAACTCCTTGGAAGAACGCGTCTCTGCGAGACCTCTACTACTCCATTTTACCCTTTGCGTACGTCGAACGTTTTTCTATACTTTGCATGGATTGACCTTCATTCTTGAATTCCAACGGTCCCTCACTTGCTTACTAATAAGTGATCTATATTCATAAATTTTACTGATTTGTTTTCCACTGTGGCCCGTACTATCTACTTACACGAGACTAATTCTAGTCCATTTCTTGTTGTATTTCAGGTGTATATATATAAGATGTACCAGCGGCATATCTACCACACCCTTGATACAACCAGAGGTGTACTAGTCCTAGTCTAGTGTAGGATGACATTACTATTCTAACCACAACAAAGTCAGTATAATTTATGACTATTTATGACTTACTTTCAATGAGCTAGTTGGACATCCTGTGTGTAATCTTGTTTAATGCTTTCACTTCGTCAGTGTAAACATTAATGCTGCAGTCTTCAATCTTCGGATGATTTCTAATGTGTAACGTTCGTTATCTAAGGTCGTCTCATTCCAGAAAGTTCCTCGGACAATTTTCTAACACATAACGTTCATTTTTCTAAGGCAGTCATGATCTAAGGATTCTTAATCCTAACTAACGGTGTATCAAGCAATTCACAAAATTATTTGATACTAATATTAAAGCCATATAACACAGAATCAGGCATACTATTTATCAAGAAATGTACCTGAGGTCATATTAGTTCCTTTGATAGCAATTAGGGTATAAACTTTACCCTTGGCTCCTGAAGCTGGAACTGCCCTCAATGGTATCGGGTTTTTCACTATCTTTGGGCAATGTCCTTCGTTTGCACACCTATAGCAACTTATTGGTTTTACCAAGCACTCTCCATTATGATACGAGTCATGATTAAGACACTTAGGCTTGTCGCCTTTTTAATCTTTCTTCTTCTTGTGAAAATCTCGGTCATTCTTCTTTGAACCTTCTCCAGTCTCAGATATCTTTCTCTTAACTTCTCCCAGTCTTCCGTTGTCGCCATATTCTTCTTCATAGACCATAGCACTGATGTCATTGCTTCTTGGTACGTTTCTGGAACATGAGGCCTGACTATCTTCCTTACAGCAACAGGAAGGGCCTGAACGTATCTCTTCACTTTTTCTTCCTCGGGTGTCACCAACCTTGGCACTAACCGTGCCATCTCGTCAAACTTGCTCGTGAACTCTTTATGGGTCATCGTACACGCTTCTAACTTCAGAAAGTTAATCTCAATTTCTCCAACTCGTGTTTCGGGCAAAACTTGTTCATCACTAGTGTTTTCAGATCATTCCATCTCATAGCAGCAACGACTTGCTCGCCTCAGGATTGTAAAATAGAGTCTCGCCAGAATAATGCTTCTCCTTTGAAGGAATGGGCTGCATACTTCACCGCTTGATCTGAATGACACTCACTAATACCTATCACAGCTTCCATCTCTCGAATCCAACGAACAGTCGAACCTGCATCTCTCTGTTCTTCAAATGATGGAGGCCTACATCCACTAAACAATTTGAAAGAACATCCGCGATCGGCATTTCCCGCATCTCCAGCAGCATCTCCAGCAGCATCACCAACGGCTCCTTCGGCTCCATTTGCACCTCCACCAGCAACTCCATGAAGTTAAGCGATTAGATTAGGCAAGGTTGCCTGGAACATTTGATTTATCTCTGCCGCAATAGCTTCCCTTTGTTCGTTAGTAAAGACGTTAGCTATCGCGTTGTTCTCTAGTTTATGATTCGCACGCGCACGCCTTCCTACACCGGTTGTTCTGCCGGAACCTCTACCTCTACCACGTTCGCCTCTTATCATCATCATCATCCTACATTCCAGGTGAGTGACATTTCAGAATTTATGTGACGTAAAGTACCCAAACTTTTGAATACATGAAAACCAGATAAGCACTGGTACCAAGGCAATTATATAGTTATGATGTTTTCAAAAACCCAGTTACTTTCATCATAATCCTTCTAAGTGTCAACTCTTCTCTTTATCCTTTTACCGGTAACTATAAACTAAAACCAGTCCTTAAATCATCCCCCCGTTAATCAAACATTCCACCATCTCATAACTTTCTCCGCATTCGGGCATACAATAGTTAGGACTTAGGGTATGTTTATGTGGCTAATACCAAGTTGCAGTAGCTAATTGCAATCGGGTTTCTCCCACACTTCACATACTCTAGGTGCTACCTATTATGTCCCTAATGAAACCTCATTTCTATGGGCACAAGCTATCCTGGCTGGCATCTACATCCCTTATCTCATCATACTTTGTCTTCCTAGAGTCCTAGTTTAAGTCTAGATACTGCATTAGTACCTAAATCTCTTAAACCAAGGCTCTGATACCAACTTGTGACGCCCACTCCCACACTTGGCTCTAGAAGGGGTCACCCATCGGATTTGCTCATGAACACAAGGTATCAACAGAGATAACTAAGCAGCGGAAATTTTAAAACTTTTATTTATATACCAAGTACTACAAAGTAAGAGATAATGTACATAACAAGATCCTAACTATTGCTACGTTTTATTGCTATAACTATGCCAGCTTGCCAAAACTCTCCTTCCGTCCGATAGCTTGCCCGTCTAATACCTTATCACCAGGGCCTTCTCATAAATAGTTGAAGCCTCACCCTGACCTGACATACATACATTTTTGGAAAAGGTCAGCTTACGCTGGTGAGTTCTATATTTTAAAAGCTTTACCTCGGCGTGAGGTTTAAAACCCTTGGACCTGCAAGATCCCTTTTAACACAAACATTTATCAAGTATAATATATATCATAATTATACAACACGTAATATTCCTTAGCAGGAAACACCCCCTATAAAACCATTTTTCCCGTTATCCCTTCCTACAACCCCAACATTTATTACCAATGTAACCCTGCTAACGTATAAGCAGAGAAACCATCCTTGCCGAATGCTGAGTTTTCCCCTCTAGGGTATTCCCTATAATGGTCAGTCGCCCCGCTTTCCCCTATTTGCTAACTGTCGAGTTTACCATTCTAGGGCATTCCCTATAACGGACAGTTGCACCGCCTTCCACTATTTGCTTACTTCCGAGTTTACCCTTTTAGGGCATTCCCTATAACGGCCAGTAGCTTTTTCCCTCCTTTCTATTTGTAGTGGTCTCTAATCTCATTGAGCAATACTACCTCCTAACTCCCCCTGTACTACTACCTGCCCTTAGTTAAATACCCAAATGACTTAAGATTATTAGTAAAAAGTGATAAGGTCTTCATATACTGCAACAAGTGTGTTGATACCTGATATGTGCGTCATTTGAAGTATCAAGCTATGTACAAGATCAAGTCATATGTCACTTGGCCGAGCCTGGTCCGAACCTGGAGTTCGGACTGGCCGAACCTGAGGTTCGGACAGGGATCGGTCAGCTGGGTATAAATAGTTGTTTGGTCTTGTAATTGGTAGAATTCTGAGCGTGTGAGATCTCTTAAGTGTGTGTTTCTAAGAGTGTTTTCTCTGTGTCATTTCTGAGTGTTTTACTTATTGTAATTGTTCGTTTTGATCAATAAAACAATCGGTTAATTACGCTTCGATGTCCGATTAGCTAGATTAAGTAGACGGTCCAATGCTCACGCATTTACAAGTGGTATCAGAGCTTTCTGGTTCACTCAACTGATCTATGATTGCTATTTTCGGACTTTTGAAGCGTTTTTAGTGATTCTCGAGTGTGTTTTCGTGTTTTTCATCATTTTTATCGAGTATTTGGTGTCAAATTTGTTCCTGATTCATTTTCAATCAGTTTTCCTGGTCCACAGTAACGAGTTTCATCAAAATTAGTCAATTTTCGCGCGTTTTTGAAGAATGAGTTCAAGGTTCGGATTTTCCAGCTCAGGTTCGGAGTAACCGCTCCGAGGTTCGAGTTCGGATCTAGTTCGGTCGAAGTTCGGCTAGAGTTCGGTCCTAGATCGGTCTATGTTCGGAGTTTCTTCTGTTTCGGTGGAAGTTCGGAGTTACTTAGGAGTTCGGACAGTTGATTTTGATTCGGAGCAAGTTCGGACAGAGTTCGGACATTAGATTTAGGTTTGGAGGACGTTCGGAGATCAGTGTTAGGTTCGGAGCAGGTTTGGCGACCAGAATTCAAATTTTTCACGATGTCGGAATTTCACGCGTTTTCCGCGATGCAGATTGCTATGCAAACTATGCTAAATTTTGATAATGAAATCGGAACAAGTCAGAAAGTTCAAAAATTGTTGAAGTTAGAAGATTATCATAATTGGAAGCAACGATTTTCCAGCTTACATAAGTACGAATGATATCGATTTGTGGAATCCAATCAAGAAAGTTTATCAATATCCGACTGATGCGGGAGATTTCAAGGAAGTTCATACATTTGATAATACTGAAAGGAAAGCTTATGAACTTGAGCAAAAAGCATTTGGTTATCTTACAATGGCACTAACCACTGAGTTGCTTCATCAATTTAGTACTTGCAAGAAATCTAAGCAATTGTTGGATGCTCTATCAGCTCGGTGTGAAGGTAATGATGACTACAAGAAAAGTAGGAAGAAAGTGTTGAATAAGGAATTTGATAATTTTCAACATTATGACAATGAGAACATTACTGCTCTTGTTTCCCGATTTTCTCATCTGATAAGCGAATTAAAGGTTGTTGGGATTGACAAAGCTGATGCTGATTTAAAAGAAACGATTATGGAAGCACTACCTGAAAAATGGGAAAATTGTGTTTTGCTTCTTACTCATGATAAGGAATTTTCTGCATTAACATTTCACGAGCTTATTGGCAAACTGCATGCTCGAGAAATGGAAATGTTAAACTCAAAGAAGTCAACTACTACTTTGCAAAACCCAGAATTGTATCATGGTGAGAATACTGCAAGCATAAATGCTATATCTAAACCAAATCTGAGTTCTGCACCAAGTGTTGCTTTCATGGCTGGAGGTTCTGGAAATTCTGATAATAATTCATCACGGGTTTGCTGTTTCACAATTCCAAATTCATCAAGTCAGAATGCCTTTTCGGCTGAATCAACAGATGATCATGTCAAAATGATTTCTACCTTAATATCATCATCATTTGGTTTGATGATTAAGAATGTTGGTGATGCACAACTAACAAGGGATGATCTTGATGCACTTGATGATTATTAGTTGGATGAAATAGATTTGTCTTGGCAATATGCTATGTTAAGTCAAAGATCAAAAAAAAAATTCAAGAAACATAGAAGAAATATTTCTGACTTTAATGAGAAATTGGGTTTTGATAAATCAAAATTAAAGTGTTACAAGTGTTCAAAGCTTGGACATTTTGCCAAAGAATGTCAACAGAAGTCTGGCTTTCCTTTATCAAGCAAGCCTGGAATTACTCAACCATCATCTAGTAATGCAAACAAAACAATTGCTTTAACAGTTCAACATGATGGTGTGTATGATTGGGGTCAACAGTTTGGATATGATTCATCAGCTTTGATTGTCACTCATGTTCAGTCAGATGATTCTTGTTCAGATACAAGTTCAGATACTAGTTCAAATCCAAGTTCCTATGAATCTGCTGAGAATTTGGAAAGTTTAATGAAATAAAATGCTTCATTGTTGCACAAAATTTAAAAACTTTCTGAGGAATTCACTTTGGTTAATTTAGAGTTGAAGATTTCTAAAGAACATGAAAAGGAGTTGCTTTTGAAGAATGATTATTTGACTACTGAGATCCAAATGTTGAATGAAGTTTTAGAGATTTCTAAACAAGACAAACGGGATGTTGAATCTGCAAAAGCAAAGTTATGTGAAGAAAGAGATGAGTTGGTGATTGAAGTAAAAAAATGGACGGATGAGGCAGGAGATACTGCTAATGATTTCCGGAATTTGTTTGATAAGTCCAAAATCAAGCTTGATTTGCTTACAAAGAGTGTTGAAGAATCTACTGCTAAAATTGAAGCATATCAAGTTGATATGGAAAATTTGTTGGATGAGAAGCGGGAGTTGGTTAGTGTTAACAAGGTTCAAGCTGCAAATTTGAAGATTCAAAAGAGAAATGAAGATAAATTGAAGAAAGAATTGTTTGAAGGATTAGATAATCTTCGCCTGCAAAAATTTGAATCCCACAAAGTTGCGAAGCGATTGATTGCTAAAGAAAAGGAATTCGTGGACGCTCAACATCAAATTTCTAATCTTAAAATTCAAGTTCTGGATGCTAATTGATTGCTCAACAATGTTTCAAATTCTCAAGTTTTCACAAGCTTCTTAGCTAATGATGCTAATTTTGAGAAGATGTTTGATAAAACTGCATCGCCCCCTGCTCAGATCAAAGAAGCCTTCAAAGAAGTGAAAGAACAAGTTCCTGCATTTGATTATTCAAAGGTTTCATCATCTACTGCCAAGGAAGAGAAGGTTGTGAAGAAAAAGAAGAACAGGAATAATAAGAAAAAGAAGGAAAAGAAGTCTGAAGTTCCTTCTGCTCCAAAATTTGTAGTTGGTTCATTTTCTACAGATAATGAAAAGTCAACTACTTCAAGTGATAAGATTAGATCTCAACCTGAATTTGATGAGAAGATATTTTATGATCAAAAGATTGTTACTGAAGTGAAAGCTGAGTTTTCTCGCTTAGTAAAGAAAGGACATTCTACTTCAGAGGCGAAGATTTCTGGAAAGAAAGTTGATTTGGGTTTTCAAGGGTTGAATGATAAAACTGAGGAGGTTCCAGCATCTGCATCACAAAACTTGAAGAAGCTTAAAATGAAGCAAGTGAAGAAGGAAGTGTTTAAAGCAGACAAAGTTCACCCTAAGAGATTCTACAAGCTCAAAGGTTCTGATCATCTATTCTCTAACAAATCTGTTATGTTTGCCGCCAAATAGGGCATATGGCAAAGGATTGTCCACTACGTGCTGATTCACCCCAAAGGTTTCACAAGAAACCCGTTTTTTGTAATCCTGCCTTCACAAAGTTCTTTGATGAACAAGGCAGAGTTTTTGATGAAGCTGAACCTACATTCTTTCAAAAACAAAAACGTTTTGTTCCTATGTTTCCAAAGGTTCTAAATGTAGGTTCATCATCACAGACATCTGTGCCAACTCCATCAAAAACTGAATTACCAAAATCACAGCAATGGAAACCTAAGGTGGTTTCTAAGCAAAACCAGGACACTGGTCGACCAGAAGCGATCCGCTTCGGGTCGTTTGTGAACTAATAAGTTTCCCCAGCGTGCAGGTACTTCTAGAAGACCTATTGATGATTGAAAAGTTATTGATGGAGGAGTATTCTGCATAATATAAATTTCATGATAAATCTCTCTAACCTGCATTTTCTGAATTCTAAAACTGCCAAAATATCCGTGTTGATTGATCAATTTTCTTTGTTTACAAGTTTTTCTTAAAAAGCCAAAAATAGAGTCTTGTTTTTGTGTAAAATGAAAATCCAAAAACAGAGTTTTCATTTTAAGGGGGAGAATTGTAAGTAAGGGGGGGAGGTTATTGAGAAAAAGCATGTTTGGGAAGAAGGTGAATACATGCAAAATATATAAGAAAAGAAGGTGAATACATGCAAAATATAAAATTATGAGAAATTGATCATTGGGAAATGATGGTACATTGGCATATGTATCTGACTCATGGATAGAGTAGATGAAAGAACCATAAGATCATTGTTTGATGTGCTTGGTAGACTCGGCAAATCAGAAAGTATTCAGATGTGATATACACTAAATACTAATGCTTGACTAAGTGGACATCATCTTGATGCGTATTTCATGACACAAAAAGAAAAATAAGTGTGAAAATAAAAATGAGAAGTCACTGTGTACACATGTGTTCATTTTACAAAGATTTAAACTTGTTTGATTTTCTTTATTTTGTCAAACAATCGGCCTCTCTCTGCGTATCGATAGATCGACCTGATTGGTGTTCGTTTGACGTTCTGCTTTATTTCTTTGGTGTTTCGTATAACTCATCGGACTTTCTCTGCGTGTACGGGAGTACCGACCTGATTGTTGTTGAGTTATACAACTTCAACTTGTTTTATTTTTCTTATTTTGTTAAATACGAGGCCTTATCTGCATATCGAAAGATCGACCTTAAGGTAGACGATTTAACGTTCTTATTTCTTTTTGCATGTAACACTGCTGCATCCGATCTTTGCATATCGAAAGATCGACCTTCAATCTTCAACATTGCTGCATCCGATCTTTGACTTGAAATCTTATCAGAAATAAAGCTTGCATGGCTGGATCACTCTTGAATCAACTTTAAACTTCAAGATCCATTTGTGAAAAATACTTCAAACTCCCCCTCTCACCATGCTTGAGTCTTTGATATCCATAACCTGCAATTTCAGAAGACAGAAACGCGGTTTCCTTTTCTTTTGAAAATTAAATTAATCTTGGCGCAAAACTTCTCTTTGAGAATCCAAGATAGGTTTTAAAATTTGATTTTGTATCACATGTCAATCGGTCGAAAACAAATAAGAAACAAAATCTTTTTGGCTTTTTGAAATTTTATATCAAAACACACCGAAAATCTTTTTGATTTTTCTAAGTTTATGCTAAAACACACCTAAAATCTTTTTTTAATTTTCAGATATGAAACATAAATGCAATACTAAAACACACACTATATTTGTCTTTTGTGAGAAAGATCACAACTTGGGATCATATTGACATGACATGCTGAACTACATTTCAATTTCAATTACTTCAGCACACAAGTCATGTCGATTACTGGTATAATTTGTCCATCTTAAACTCAGGCACAATCATACTCATAACATGTGGATGTGTTAATGTATTGATTAGATTTGCTTTGACCAGTGTACCCCACACTATCAGACATACTCAGATATGTATTTGCTTTTATATCACACTTTGTGATTTCATTTGCGATTTAATCACATAATGATTGTATTCATGATTCGGTCAACTGTGTTCCATGCAAAAAGAAATAAGAATGTTAAATCGTCTACCTTAAGGTCGATCTTTCGATACGCAGATAAGGCCTCGGATTTAACAAAATAAGAAAATAAAACAAGTTGAAGTTGTATAACCCAACAACAATCAGGTCGGTACTCCCGTACACGCAGAGAAAGTCCGATGAGTTATACGAAACACCAAAGAAAATAAAGCAGAACGTCAAACGAACAACAATCAGGTCGATCTTTCGATACGCAGAGAAAGTCCGATCGTTTGACAAAAAAAGAAAATCAAACAAGTTTAAATCTTTGCAAAATGAACACATGTATACACAGTGACTTCTCATTTTCTTTTTCACATATCTTTTCCTTGATATCATGAGACATGCATCAAGATGTTGTCCACTTGGTCAAACATTCGTATTTAATGTGTTTATCACATCTGAATACTTTCTGATATAATGCCGAGCCTACCAAGCACATCGAACACTGATCTTATGGCTTTTTCATAGAATTTATCCACGAGTCAGACACGTAAGCCAATGTACCATCATTTCCCAATCATGTTGGATACAATTTCTCATTTTTCAATGTTTTTTGTATTTTCTGTTTTTTTTTTAATGTTTTTGTATTTTCTGTTTTTCTCCCCCTTAAAATGAAAACTCTATTTTTGGATTTTCATTTTAACAAAAACACAAAGACACTATTTTTGGTTTTTCAATTTTCTCCCCCTAAACTACAAACGAAATGTAAAAGAAAGAAAATTGACCTTTCGACATGGATACCTTTCAGATTTAGCTTTCAGAAAATTTTCATTTTTTTTAAATTTTTATCACATGAAATTTAACTTAAATCAGCAGAATACTTCTCCATCAGCAACTTTTCAATCACCGATAGGTCTTCTAAAAGTACCTGCACACTGGTCAAACACGTCAGTTTATAAATGACCCGAAGCGAATTGCTTCTGGTCGACTAGTATCTTGATTTCCTTTTGAAACCACTTTAGGTTTCCAGTGTTGTTGTTTTGGTAAATCAGTATCTGATGAACCAGTCACAGTCGATTGTGACGAACAACCTACAGATGGAACATTTTGAAAACGAGGAATAAATCTTCCTTGAGTTTTGAAAAATGTAGGTTGTGGAAATTCATCAAACACTCTGCCATATTCGTCAATGAATCGCGCTTTGGCAGTTTTACCAACATATGGAACCTGTTCTATTTTTGAACTAGAAGCAGCAGTGACATGACAATCTTGTGCCATATGCCCTTTTTGTCGGCAATTGTAACACAAACGATTATTTTTGTTTCTTTTCTTTGGAACCTGCATAGCTTCACAAACATATTCATCTCCAAAATGATCATAAAAACTATCATATACCTGATGACGATGATCATGAACCCATTTAGAAGTCGAGCTCTTTGGAGTAGAATTTGATCCTCCGGAAGAAAAGTTTGCAGATTGATTCTTCTTGTTCCTCGGATCAGTAGTCTTCACAAATACTTCAGCAATTTTCTGAGCATCCACACAGTGAAGCGAGAACTCTTTATCAGAAAATATTTGTTCCAAACCCTTGAGTTTGTAGAACCTCTCGGGTTGAACCTTCTCAGCTTCGAAGACTTCTTTTCTAACTTGCTTCACACTAACTCTTTTCAGGTTTTGTTGTTTTGAAGCATCAACTGTATCAGTTTTTGCTGCAAAACCTAAACCAACACTCTTTCCTGCACCCTTCTCTCCCATCTTTGTAGATTGATGCCCATTCTTCGCCAATCTAGAAAATTTAGCTTTAACTTTCTTGAGATCTTTTGGAGCATTGACAATTGTTTCATCGATGTCAGTGTTTGAACTTACTGATTTCTCATTGTCTGTAGACGAAGAACCAGACACACCCTTTTGAGCTTCAGAATTTTTTACTCTTACCTTTTTCCTCTTTCTTTCCTTCAACCGATTTAGAGCTAACAAATTCAGAATAATCACCAGTCTCAACCTTTTCTTTCAAATCATGAACGCCTTCTTTAAGACTTCCTGGTGGTGATACGGTTTTGTTGAACATCTTCTCAAAATTATCATCCTTGGCCAAAAAACTTGTAAAAGATTGAGAATTTGTAACATTGTTCAAAAGACGTTTTGAATCAATGACTTCAATATTTAGTTCAGAAATTCTTTGACGAGCTTCAGCCAACTCCTTTTCTGTTGCAATTAGCTTCTTTGCCACTTTATTAGTTTCATACTTTTGCAATCTCAACTCATCTAGAGCGGCCAACAATTCCTTCTCAAGTTTATCTTCGTTTCTTTTCTGAATATCCAAATTTGCATTTTGCAACTTGTTCACTCTAACCAACTCCCTCTTCTCATCAAGTAACTTTTCCATATCAGTCTGATAAGATTGAATCTTAGTAGCTTGATCATCAGAAAGTTTAGTAAGAGTATCAAGTCTGGACTTTGATTTGTCAAAAAGATTTTGAAAATCGTTTGCTGTATCCTCAGCTTCATCTTTCCATTTCTTTACTTCTTTGACTAATTCAGCCTTTTCTTCAGATAATTTTGTAAATTTCTTTTCAAATTCCTGCTCAACACCTTGAAACTGCAACTCTTTTTCAACTAACTCTGTCTGAAAAACTGAATTTTTTTTCTTTTTGAGATTCTAACTCTTGGATCATACCTTCTAACTTTTCTCTATCAGCAACCAAATCATTAATTTTCTTCTCACAATCAGCAACCAAATCTTCATTTACCTTAAACAGAATTTGAATCTTCTTATCTTTTTGAGAACAGAATTCACAAACAGATTCATAACCACTATTTCCAGATTCACTTGACTTAGATTCAGAATCAGTTACTTCTTCTTCATTATCACTATGAACAATTTGAGCAATCATCGCAGAGAAACCAGTCCATGCAGACTCATCATTTTCATTAGTAGCCCAATCATAGCCTTTATTCGATGTTCGTGCTTTTTCAAATGCTTCAAGTACATCAGCATCCCAATCACAACCTTCATTGGATGCAGGAGCAATGGCAGTTAAAGCGATTGGAGAATTAGAAGTTTTCCCCCAATCATATTGTTTATCAACTTGAGACACCAAGGCTGTTGAAGACTTTGATGAAGAAGCAGTTGATTTTGAACACTCACGAGCAAAATGTCCAAAATTAGAACATTTGAAGCATTTTGCTTTGGATTTATCTATTCCAACCTTGCCATCTGGATTTAAACTTTGAAAACCTGTCTTTTTTTTGAATCTTTTAACTCGTTGAGCTAACATTGCCAGTTGCCAATTGATATCCATTTGCTCAAGATTATCAGGATCAATATGATCAAAGTCTTCTTCAATCAAATTAGATGTTGTTAACCCACCATTCAACAATCCATAATATGAAGATAACAAAGCTGAGATTAATGCCAAGTGCTCATCCGGTGTTTTCGCAGAAAACGAAGTCTGATTTGAATGATTTGGAACAGTGAAATTACATCCTCTTGAAGAATTTCCAGAATTCCCTGAACCATGACCAACAACAAAAGCAGTTTGAGGTGGATTTGATGTATTAACACTGAATGATTTTGCCTTTGCATTGATACTTGCAGAGTTTTGTCCATGATATAATTCAGGATTTTGTAATTGAGCAGTGGACTTGTTTGAATTCATCATTTCCATTTCTCGAGCTTGAAGCTTTCCGGTCAAATCATGAAATGATAATGTGGAATAGTCTTTGTCATGAGTAATCAACAACACATAACTTTCCCATTTCTCTGGTAATGCTTCCATTAATTTTTCTTTCAATTCTTCCTCAGTCTTTTCAATCTTGACAACTTTCATCTCACTAATTAGATGTGAAAACCTTGAAACAAGAGCAGAAATATTTTCTTTGTCGTATTAATGAAAATTTTCAAATTCCTTGTTCAACACTTTTCAGCGACTCTTCTTATATTGGTCATTGCCTTCACATCGAGCAGATAACGCATCCCATAACTGTTTAGCCTTCTTGCAAGTACTGAATTGATGCAACAACTCGGTAGGTAACGCCATGGTAAGATAACCATAAACTTTTTGTTCAAGTTCATAACTTTTTCTTTCATCCTTATCAAAATCTTGAATCTCTTTATACTCGCCATCTGCAGTTGGACGTACATACAACTTATGAATTGGAATCCATAAATCAATATCATTTGTGCTAATGTATGCAGAAAAACTTTGTTTCCAATTTTGATAATCTTCCAACTTTAAAAACTTGGGAACTTTCTGACTTGTTCCTATTTCATTATCAAAATTGAGCATAGCTTGTACCGTGCTTTGCATAGCCGCAAACGCTTGAAAATCGGACATTTTTCACCGAAAATAATACTTCAAAAACTTTGAACTAAAAAATAGAGGTCTTCCAAGCGGATTTTGGGGGTCAAAACTGGACAGTACTGGCCGTAGGTGGGTACAAGTCCTAGATCTCGTTGAGACGAACGTTTTGACTGGTATTGGGTTCCGTAACTCTTTACGGTTCTCAAGTTACGTCAGTTTTAGTGAAGGTAACTTTTCTGCCAGCGGATCAAACACAAACCAGCGGATCAGATTCCGGATCAGTATTAAACTGCGGACCAGATAAAACCCAGCGGACCAGATGAAATTCAGCGGACCAGAAATAAACTAGCGGATCAGAATTGAACTAGCGGACCAGATGCGGACCAGATATCTTCAGCGGATCAAATTTGGTACGGCGGACCAAATAAACCAGCGGACCAGATTGGTACGGCGGACCAAATTGGTACGCTATAACTGCTGTGGACCAGAAAGAAACCGCCACGGACCAGCTGATGAAGATTGCCTGGCGGACCAGTCAGCGGACCAGCTGTTCTATCAGCGGACCAGACGCAAATAAAGCTGAAATCGACTGATTTTCATGAATTTTGACAATTGAAGCTGAAAACTGGATCAATATGATGCGAAAACACTCCAGGAGCATACAGAAATCATTTTTATCCTTGGAATCACTCAGAATTGGAAGAAAATGAAGAAAAACTTACCAAACCCAAGCTTTCTCTCTCTAAAACTCCGATAATCGATCAAAAACACAGCAGTAGAGCAACCAAAAGCTCTGATACCACTTGTAGAAACGAGATACGATCTTACTACTACATGCTTTGATCAAACATAATGAACACGGATGTAAATAAGAGAATTGTATTGATCACTTGAAGATACAAACACAAGCTCTCTAGTTTCTCTCTCTAGAAACACACACAGAAAGGTGTAGAATGACATAAGTGTTCAACTCGTTGCCTGCACATTCTAACATAACCTATTTATAGTAAGTGACTACATAGGCTGCGTACCAAATGGTACGCCCGGACCATTTGGTCCGGCGGACCATCTGGTCCGGTGCCAATGATATAGTCATTACACTTCATACAAAGACCCGCTCACATAGATACAATACACGAGACACATCATAGCATAGGGATATGCTTCTACAATTACATTTCGATGTCCGATTAGCTAGATCAAGTAGACGATCCAATGCTCACGCATTTACAAAGTGGACATCCCCCAATTTACCGTTGGTGTATGTATACAGGGCGTATCCTCCACACTTCTTATATACCGGGGAACTAATATTATTATGCTTATATATAGGAAGTACCAGCGGCGTATCCACCACATAATAATAAAGCGAATGCATCACCTGTTCTCATATAATCATACGCATTCACTATAACGTTTACTAATAATTCATTTATCTCTTGACTATTTAATTTCGAAGCAAATATAGCACATATCATATCACAGTCATTATAATTACATTATAACACGTACAAATGATTTAACATCATTTTCATAACATATCATATATATATTTATCTATATATATTATCCCAAAAGCCTTTTTACAGTTTATCAATTGAAGATATTTCACGTATATGTATTTCCATAACAGTTCACTTATATATATATATACATATATATATATATATCAATCCAACAATAATTTAATAGTTTAATATATCCATTTATCAATTAGAACCTTGGCAATTTGATATATATTTATTCAAGGGTAATTCAACAGTTTAACACTTCAATAGTTCAAATAGGCAACATTTCTATTATAAATCATTTAGATGCATTTTATAACATTTATATGTATATCAGCCCAAAAACATTTAAAATATTTAAGAGTGGGCTCATAGAACTCACCTTATCTCTTTAACTTGTTTACTCGGACAAAACTTCTGCTACGATTCCTGATATAACCTAATTTGCGTATCATATGGCGTTAACGCAAGGTTTTATACAATAAACACTTCCTATGTTTATTTTATCTCTTATTATCTTAATAATATTCAATTATTAAATTTACCCCTTTCAAAGGTCAAAATGACCGAAATGCCCTTTAGGCAGTTATCCTTTTCTTTTAATTATAATATGAAGACGCGCATTCCTATAAGAAAACGCTCACCCCGGGATCGCCCAGTGAGGTATGCCAGTTCTTAGCTGGGATTTATGCGACACCCCCGCTTTGCCAGAAACCTCAGAGTAATTGCGCTACCCTTCCCGTTCGAACGAACTTCTAAATATCCGATTAACTCGGTATCTTTAATACTTTGTTAATTATCCATTTTAAACTCATATATTTTTATTATATATATAAACATGTTACCATACCACAAATCAAGTCCCCATACCTTCCAGATTATTTTACATTAAATAATCATATTTACAAACCCTAATTTTCCGTTTTTCTCATTTCTTTATCAAAACTCATTTTATTTTCAAACCAAATTAGGGTATTATCCATTATAATATTTTATAATATGCTTTAAAATATCACCAAGATTTTATTTTAGCAATTTAATTAAGTGTATTTCAATATCCAGTACCCATGACAAATAGTTTTTTTTCACTAATGTCTAAAGCCAAAAGTTCAAGCTTTGCAAGAATTGACATAATAAACTATATCATAGCAATACACGTAAATTAATACATGACACATATTAAACTTTGAAATAATAATGATTAATACATTTAATATAAATCTAGAATATAAATTAAATTAGTAAGTAAACAAATTATAAGACAAATTACAAGGTATTCTTAATCAATCGTTATATAAAAGAGGAAATATTTTAATGATATAAGAACATTAATAATGCCTAGAAATTGTAACAACAAAAGAGAGTTTCATAAATTAAATGATCATACTAGGCATGTATGAGAGTTACAATCATATTAAATTGATGTGAATAGATACATGTAATAATTAATAGTAATGATTTCTAAATAATATATATAAAAAGTTAACTAAGGTGCAAAGTATTTAATATTCATTTTAACATCGAAAATAGCATCGGAATATCTATCTATACATATAATAAACATCAGTTTTTACTGTCCAGGTGGCACATTTTAAGGTGTGCCACCTAGGATGGGTCTTCTCTTAAAATTCAGCCAACTAAGCTTATGTCTACGTGTCAAATTTTCAGAGTTTTGAATTAATAAAATTTGATAAAATTTCTCAAAAAAACGCGGATTTTTTAACCCGTTTTTCAGATCCGTATTTTTTTAACCCAAGGTATAAAGCGTTTTGACTCTTCAGGTTCTTCATTCTAAACCCTAATCCAGACGCTCCCTTCATCATGCTCCTCTCTAATCGCTGAGCCACCACTAAACCCTAATCCGCTAGACGCCGGTCATCCTTTCATCACATAAAGGCAAGGAATTTCGATCTTTCTTACCTTTCACTTATGTATTGTACGTTGTTAGGGTTTAACAACTATTTGTTGGCGATCTAGATTTGAACATTTGAATCAGTCGAGTATGTTGTATGTGTTTCTTCTCTGATCTTCTCTGTTATTTCTCTAGAATGTGTGGAAACGTCTGTACGGATCGGCAAGAAATCAATCGATTTGTTTAGTCTGTGACACAAATTTCAGATTTTTTTTGATCTGTAATGGCTTAATTTTTTTAATCTTATTTTTACACCAATTCTAATCATCATATTGCAGATTCACAAGGGTTTGTTCATTGCGACGATTGTGGCATCTGTAGGTTCGTACATGAGGATTAAGAGAAGATGTTTTTTATAAAAAAAAAATCTTAGTTTACTGAGTCATTTGTAATTTGCACCATTTTGTTGTGTTCGGAACATCATTTCCTATATTGAGTCATTTGAGATTTTGACCTAATCCATAGTTTAATACATTTAAAAATATATATGGAATAATGGAAAGGCAAATGTTGCATAGCTCTATTGTGTTCACAACACTCTTTTAAAAGTGTTTTAATTATTTGATAAAGACAAATGTTGCATAGCTCTATAGGCAGGCATCTGAAGAGTAGATGTTGGTTGTGTGTATAAGTAAAGAGCTTATTCTTTGACCCTCTTAGTTACAACAGTGGAACAAAAGAGCTATTAGAGCAAAAGGTTAGACAGACACAAACCACTTTCTTTATTAAGTTGTTCATGATATGTTGCATGTTGGGATAGGTGAGTCTCATGTGGCTCTACAAAATGAAGTCTGCCCTTCAAAATTAGAGGCCAGCATTTAGGTTCATGTCCGACAAAGCTATAACAAAACATAACTTCTATATATAAACTTTGGTTCAATTTGATTTGATTTAGAAGAAACACGAAACATAACTTCTAATATTGTATAGATACGAGACCTCTATTTGGTAAATGAAGAACACCTATGGATTAATTCATTATATAAAAGATGATTTCTTCTTGATACTTTTTTCTTTTTTTAGTCTCCCTTTACATGAATTGAGGTATTTTCCGGTTAAATATAACTTTTTAACTTATCCTTTAAAAATGACAAGTCTGGAGTCAAAGCAAGTAGTTCGCAATCTCGAGGGTGCTTGCAGATTTACCACTTTTTTAGAAAAGCAAGTCAATAATGAACCGGTGAGTATAATATTGCATCATGCGGATCTTTATCATATTATGTAATATTGATAAGCAAATCAACTGCCACAATCAAGTACAACATAATCTTAATATGGTTACATCTTCTTACGCTTGCAGAGGTTTTTTGGTTAGTGATAGGGGTGTAAGTTTGTTTCTCTCTTTAAAATTTTGAAATAGTTAGAAAGAATGTGATACGAAGAAAAATGTAGAGCCTGCAAAATCTCACTCCCTTTCTTTCTCTCTTTAAGATTGGCATCGAACTACCCTATTCCAATAACAAAATTGTTGTGTGTTTTTTTAAATATTTGGAGTCTGTTTTATTTCCTCAATTAATAAAAATGTGAATCACTGTTTGTATTCGTTGAAGTGTATATTCTTTCAAAGCTAGGATTGAGTTTTATTTTTAAACTATTTTAATAATGAGTTGAAGTGGGTATGTTTTTAACTCAAGATTGGAACTTTAGGACAAACAATTTGACATCTACAAAAAGTCAAAAGTTTTTCTTTACTGTTATATTCAGCCTAAGGTACAGGATTAACTAATAATCTGTTACAACTATTTAATCAGAATTTAAAACTTGCAGCATTCCAACCTTAATTTCATATGAGATTTACTGATTTTTTCTTTCTTTTGCTTTGTTGTATAGTAGGTGAGTTACGCTAATCTCCCAGTCTTCGTTCATGTTAATCTGTAACCCTTCACAAGAGGTTATTGGGGGTCATAGGTTAGTCATTGCCTGAGAGTGGCTCAAGTGCATCATTTTTGTTATTATTTAAGCAATTATTAATGGGTCTTTCTTTCCTACTATTGCAGATCATAGTATATACAAAGGCTCATTTGTGTTCCACTTGCTCTATTCCAACTTAATTAAGAGAGAAGGATACACATGTCAAAACTTATTATCTAGCCCATTTAGTGGTAATATCACAAAGAAGTGGGGAGAAAGATGATTCTTTTTAGCTAATCTTTCGGTTGGTCTCTTTTTTTTTTCTCCAAATTTGTTACTTTTATTTAATATTTATTTCCTTTTTAGTTTTATATATTATTAATTTTATTTCTTATTTTGAATTTAGTTTTGTTATATTTCATTTCATGTTTTTTATATTTCGAATTTAGTTTTTGTTACGCTTTCTATAATAACTTGAACTCCAATTCGATGAAGAATACTTAAAATTTATTGTACTAATCGATTCATATGCTCAATACGAATATGCAACAACAAGAAGTAATCAAAACCATTAAAGAATATCCGTGAAGAACACCCATTAAACTTGTAAATTTGATATTATTGAATATTTATCGGCTCTTTTACTTTATGTATTATTAAGTTCAATTTTTTATTTTCAATTTAGGTTCATCTATTACTTCATATAATTTTTTTTATATCACAGCCTCGGGTATTTACCCGGGTCACTGACTAGTAACCTAATCAATATATTAGTTACTTCACAATTTCAATACATGAAACATTTATAGTTATTAAAATATTTTTGTTAAAGGCTAGTATACAATCATAATTCATACAACTGAGAATTTAACCAAGATGCTATGTAATAATGATATTTTGAAACAATGTATATAATGCAATACGATAATAGCACTCCAATATGTTGGATATAAAGATTAACGACAATAAAATCAAGTAAAAATACAATGGAAGAGTATTAAGCTACAACGTATTATTTTATCATAATTTAAATTGTATAGTAACTCTAAGTTTATGTAATATACCATAAACAACGCTAAAAATAGAAAATAGCAACAATAGAATTAGATAATATGATTACATTCATTTTATCATTTTAAATTGGTGTTTGGTACATTTCATAATTGTATTGAAAACAATACATATAAATCTCAACTAACCCAATATTGTTAACCCAATATTGTATGAATTATAATATGGATTAATATTAGAGGGTGATTATAATAACAAAACAAGTTATTTAAATATACCTTACGATTCTTCAACTCCAAGAGCAACTCGTGTTGATAACGTGTTGAATAACAATGCCCACTTTTAATTGTGTTTTAATAATTTATGAATATAATCACACTTTAAATTAAATTGTGTCACACCCCCAAAATACCACAAACGGAGTTTATACCGTTAAGGGGCGCGACTAGACCAGGATCCACAACCATAGTTACAAATACTAAACGAATCAGGGTTAGTTCAAACACAAGTTATAAATCAAAGTCTTAAATTTACATACGCAGCGGAAAAATAATTATCCTGGCACTAACCACGTGCCTTACAAATTCATTGTTTTATAAATCCCCAATTTAAGTTAAATAAAAAATAAGAGTCTTCACGTGCCGTGGCAACCTCCGGTGGATACTCCTTAGCGATCTGCAAAAGTTTAAACCACGCAAGTGTCAACCTAACGGTTGGTGAGTTCACAGTGGGCTTGTCATGCATTGGCCCGGTCTCATAATCATAAATCGTGTCAAGGTATACTTACAAGTTATTTATTTGTGAAAAGCAATGCTCGTAATTAAATCTCAGTTTATAAGTGGTTTTTCCGTGACCTACGTCATCGGGTATGTACTAGTTCCGTAAAGTTAAAGGACTCAACCGATATCGCGGGTAGCTAATCCGTTGTTCCATGCTCTAAGGAAGTTTGTACCAAAACTGACTTATTTTGTGGGGGCCGAGCCATCCCGTACGGTGCGGACCTACGTCATCGCGGTTTTTGCCTCCCCCGTGTCCTCTCGGGACCACGGTCAAATAGGCTGATATTGTTCCTCCGTGCACTTCCCGTGCCACGGGGCGGAGTTTGTCAAACTCCAGTAGATCTACCCAACATCCCCTCGCTTTACAATTAATGGCACAATTTTAGTTGAGGACTTTTAAGTTATAAGGCATCCTTAGAAAACATGTGATATCATATGGTTTAGACTTTAACCTACACTAGCCATATTAAAACGTTTTCAGTTTTGTTTCAAAAATAGTTTGTTCAGAGTTCACAAGTGTTTCCCATAAAACACTTCAGTTCATCAAGTGGGTGCCAAGCATCCCGTGTTCTCATGTTCATCAGTAGGTGCCTAGCACTCTAGAGTTTGTCAGCATTGTTTTCGTTAAGTTATTCGGTGTGGCCCAAACGGACTCACGGTAAGCGGGTTAGTGACACTCACCTTTGGTTGCACTGCTACACTTCAAGTGATCCAAATATATGTTGTTTAACGAAGACCTAGAACACGTTTAGGTCTTAAGTATTAGTTTCGTGTCTAATCTTTACTTAACGTCACTATGGCCCATAACATAGCACGTTGCAACTATGACTCGACATACCGACACACGACACCAATGGTTGATCATAAACAAGGGTTCATATAAATCAGATATTAAACATGTTTCATCATGGCATAATCATGTAAGTCATGGCATAACACTTAAGCAAATTTCACAAGTTTGGTTTTTAGGTCAAGTCTTAGTTTCGCTAGCATAGTTTCGCTAGGCAGTTTCGCTAGGTGCACGGGCAGCACTTTCGCTAGGCAATGCCCGGTGACACAGTTTCGCTAGGCTAGTTTCGCCCGAAACTGCTGACGCAGTTTCGCTAGCCTAGTTTCGCAGGGAAACTGGTTTGAACTTTCGTTCAGGTATTTCGCTCGATAGTTTCGCTCGAGCTGGTCTGGTCAGGTTCCCGGCGACACTATAGTTTCGCTGGTCAGTGTCGCTGGAAGGAGATATAATTTCGCTACTTAGTTTCGCCCAGAGAACACGCAGTTTCGCTGGTCGCGAAAAACATACGGATTTGCCTAAAAATCAACCTAACAGCTTCTGATCATACATGCAATTCATTATCTAGCATCCATAGGCATTTACCAACATAAATCAAGCAGCTTTAACACGTTTAACATGCATTTTAATCATCAAATCTCTAAAAACACTTCTAAACCCTAAAATGGCCAAAATTGCATAAATCATCATCATGGTTTGTTTTTACACGTAAAGTTTCTGACTTTATGGTAGATCTAGCATCCCTAAGCACTATCTCAGAAGCATACAAGTTTTCATGAAGGTTTGAGCATACTTTATAAGAAAACACAAAGAAAACACATAAATAAAGGTTTTTGGGACTCACGTTTGGTTCAAGAATCGATAGATGAGATGAGATGATGGTCTAGAGGCTAAGATCTCGGTCCCTTGATGGTATCCTCGGCTGACCAGATTCCAGAGAAGTGTGTGTGTGTGTTTGTTGTGAAATGAGGCAAATGAGGCTACTAGGGTTCATTAAGTTTATTTATATCAGAGGCTAGTTTCGCTGGCAGTTTCGCTGGCCAGGCGAAACTAGCTCTGGTCTCGGGTACATTGATCAGTCTAGCCTGCTACCGGGCGAATCTGTAGTTTCGCTCGGTAGTTTCGCTGACTACCAAATTTAGGCAATTTTCATATAATCAAGTATTTACAATTAATCATGCTATTCACAATAATAAGTCATGTATTTAAATCACATTGCACATAAAGACAATCAATGATGAACACATAACACATATGGACGGGTTCGGTGATCAACCAAAGGTCGTGGACGTATTCGGCCTAGTTATGCATTAGTTACTAAGTTAACACTTATAACGTAACTAACGGGTTTGTCTAACGGAAGTTAACCTTGAAATTCTCGGGTGTCACATCATTCCCCTGAAATTGGAATTTTCGTCCCGAAAATTATTCTTGTGTCGTAGCGTTCGCAGCATCAGCTGTCGTCGTTGCTATCGTCGCTGGGGAAAGAAAGCAAAAAGTTTTAGGGTTGTCACATCCTCCTCCTGTTAAGGAATTTTGGTCCCCAAAATTAAATCATACCATGAGTTTCCGTGGATGTTTGCTCGAACAAGTGAGGATACTTTTTCTTCATCTGATCCTCACGTTCCCAAGTATATTCAGGTCCACGCCTTGAGTTCCATCGCACCTTGACGATCGGAATCTTGCTACGTTTGAGGGCCTTCTCCTCGCGTCCCATGATTTCTACTGGTTGCTCAATAAATCTCAGATGTTCGTCGATTTCCAATTCCTCCAAGGGAATTATTTCGATGTCTTCAGCCAGACATTTCTTCAGATTGGAAACGTGAAACACGTTGTGAACTCCATCGAGTTCAGCAGGGAGTTGCAATCGATAGGCCACCGGGCCTACTTCCCCAATAATTTCAAACGGACCGATGTAGCGAGGATTTAACTTTCCACGCTTCCCAAAGCGTATCACTCCCTTCCAAGGAGATACCTTCAACAATACTTTGTCACCCACCTCAAACTTTAGAGGTTTTCGGCGTTTGTCGGCATAACTCTTTTGTCGATCACGTGCTGCAGCTAGCCGTTGCCTGATTTGAATAATTCGCTCGGTCATATCATGGATAACTTCCGGTCCAGTGAGCCCTTTCTCACCCGTTTCAGCCCAACACACGGGCGATCTACATTTTCTGCCATAAAGTGCTTCAAAAGGTGCAGCACCTATACTTGAATGATAACTATTGTTGTAAGAGAACTCCACCAGTGGGAGGTGAGTCTCCCAATCTTTCCCAAAGTCAAGGACGCAAGCTCGGAGCATATCTTCCAAGGTTTGAATGGTTCGTTCCGTCTGACCGTCAGTCTGCGGGTGATAAGCTGTACTCATGTCTAGTCGGGTTCCCAATGCTTCCTGCATTGATTGCCATAACCGGGAAGTAAATCGAGGATCTCGATCAGAAATGATAGTCTTAGGCACACCGTGAAGCTTCACAATTTTGTCGATGTACAGCTTTGTCAATTTATCCATATTATCACTTTCCTTCATCGGAATGAAATGTGCCGATTTGGTTAATCGATCGATGACAACCCAAATCGCATCCGGTTGATTTGATCGATGAGGTAGTCCTGTTACAAAATCCATTGAGATATCCTCCCATTTCCATTCTGGGATCTTTGGTTGTTGCAGTAAACCAGAAGGCTTTTGGTATTCAATTTTGACCCTTGAGCATGTTAAGACATTTAGCCACATATCGAGCAATGTCGGCTTTCATATTCGGCCACCAATACAAGACTCTTCAAATCCTGGTACATTTTATCTGATCCAGGGTGTACCGAGTATCTTGACTTGTGAGCCTCGTCCATTACGAGCTCACGGAGATTTCCAAACAAAGGAACCCAGATTCTGTCATTATAGTACGTGAGTCCATCGGACTTAACTTCAGAATGGCCATCTACACCACGCAGTGCTTCAGCTGCGAAGTTTTCTGCTTTCAAAGCTTCTCGTTGGCAGTCACGGATCCGATCCGGTAATCCTGATTGTATTGTAAGTTGAAGCGCTCGTACCCGCCGAGGCTTTTCGTATTTTTTTCTGCTTAGGGCATCTGCCACCACATTTGCTTTTCCCGGATGATATTTAATGGCCAAATCATAATCGTTCAGTAATTCAACCCACCTTCTTTGCCGCATGTTGAGGTCTTTCTGATCAAAGATGTGCTGTAAACTTTTATGATCAGTGAATATCGTGCACTTTGTTCCATATAGGTAATGTCTCCAAATCTTGAGTGCATGAACAACGGCTCCCATTTCCAAATCATGCGTTGTATAATTCTTTTCAGTATCCTTTAGTTGCCTGGACCCGTAGGCAATCACTTTATCTCGTTGCATCAACACGCAACCGAGTCCTTGGATTGATGCATCGCAATAAACCACAAAGTCGTCAACTCCGTCGGGTAACGCAAGAATTGGAGCCGAACATAACATATCTTTAAGCGTTTGGAACGCGCGCTCTTCTTTCTCACCCCATCTGTATTGCACTCCTTTGTGCGTTAAGGCTGTTAAGGGTTGAGCCAATTGAGAGAAACCCTTAATAAACCTTCGATAATATCCGGCAAGTCCTAAAAATTGTCGGATTTCTGTTGGCGCTCTTGGGGTAGACCAGTTCTTTATTGCTTCCACTTTGGCTGGATCGACATGAATTCCTTCCTTATTAACAATGTGTCCAAGAAACTGGACTTCGCGGATCCAAAAGTCGCACTTTGAAAACTTGGCGTAGAGCTGTTCCTTGCGAAGCAATTCCAAAATAAGACGCAGATGTTCCTCGTGTTCTTCCTTGGTCTTAGAGTAGATCAAAATGTCGTCGATGAAGACTATCACAAACTTATCGAGGTACGGCTTGCACACTCGATTCATCAAATCCATAAATACGGCAGGTGCATTGGTTAGCCCAAACGGCATAACCAGGAACTCGTAGTGACCATACCGAGTTCTGAAAGCTGTCTTGGGTACATCCTCATCACGAACGCGAAGCTGGTGATATCCAGATCGTAGATCAATCTTTGAAAAGTAGCTTGAACCCTGCAGTTGATCGAAGAGATCGTCGATTCGAGGAAGTGGATACCGATTCTTGATCGTAACTTTGTTAAGCTCTCGGTAGTCAATGCACATGCGGAACGTTCCATCCTTCTTCTTAACAAACAGTACCGGAGCTCCCCATGGAGACGAACTTGGACGAATAAACCCCTTGTCGAGTAGCTCTTGTAGTTGCGCGGAGAGTTCGTTGAGCTCGCTTACAGCCAAACGATACGGAGCGCGTGCAATCGGAGCGGCACCTGGAGCCAAATCAATCCCAAACTCAACTTGTCGAAATGGAGGCAAGCCAGGCAGATCTTCAGGAAATACATCTTGGAAGTCGCGAACTATCGGGTAATCATCAATTTTGCGCTCGGGATGTGTCGTGTCGGTGACGTTTGCAAGAATCGCGAAGTGACCCTTACGGAGGCATTTCTGAGCTTTAAGGAATGAAATAATACCGGTGACCGTTCCACCTTTTTCTCCTTGAACCGTTAATATTTTACCGTCTTCGAGTGGGATACGAACCACTTTTTCCTTACATAAGATTTCAGCCCGATTCTCAGATAACCAATCCATTCCTACTATAATGTCAAAACTACCAATCGGTAAAGGCATAAGATCGATTCCTAATGTATGGCCAGCTAGTTCCAACTTACAGTCCTTAACTATTTGGGTCGTATCATGAAGTTTACCATTAGCTAGCTCTACCACATATTTAGCATCTAAGTCGATCGGTTTAGCATTAATTATTCTAGCAAATTTAGTGGAAATAAAGCTTCTTTCAGCACCAGAATCAAATAAAACAGTAGCAAAGAAACCGTTCAAAATAAATTTACCATTGATCACGTTGGCGTCATTGCGAGCTTCACCCTGGCCCATGACGAAAGCTCGACCTCTACCATTTCCACCATTCCCGTTTCCACCATTACCATTGCCATTCCCATTACCATTACCTCCACCGTTACCATTCCCACCGTTATTTCCTTGATTTCCGTTCCCTTGTCTTCTTAGCTGAGGGCAGTCTCTTTTAATGTGGCCTGGAGCACCACACTCATAACAATTCCCGTTACCGTTACCCCTGGGAGCTTCATTGTTGCGGGTCTGGCCATTATTTCCATTGCCCCGATTGTTCCCATAGTTGTTGTTCCTCCTGGGGCGGTTTTGTTGTTCAGGCAAAGTTGCCCAACAGTCTTTTGCTTCGTGGCCTCCCTTGCCACACCTTTCGCAGCTCATATTCTTCCTACAATTACCAGCATGATGCTTTCCACACCTGTTGCACAAGGGCAGGTTACCCTTGTAGTTGCTCTGACCATTTCCGCCCTGGCGGTAGTTACCACTGTTATTCCCGGACCTCTTGCTTTGGCCTTGGGAGTTGAAAGACCTCCCAGTGCTGTTACCCACACTCTGAACATTCATTGAGTTCTCAGGAGCTTCATCATCAGCTTTTCTCTTGCCACTAAGAGCAGTCTTCTCGGTGGCTTTCGCAGGTAGAGTACCTTTCTCGACCTCTTGATCAGTGAGCTTGTGAGCCAAACGGATGGCTTGTTGTACGGTCGCGGGGTTGCTGGCAGTCACCAATCCTTTGATTTGAGGCGCGAGGCCTTCCAGATAACGCTCAATGCGTTTGAACTCAGCATCGACCATTGTGGGACATAGGACCTCATATTCATGATATCGTGCAGTGTACTGTTCGACTTCAGACCCAGACATCTTCAAATTCAGGAATTCACCCTCAAGCTTCTTGACTTGGTCACGTGGACAGTATTCTTCCATGATCAGCTCCTTAAATGCTGCCCATTGCATGTTGTTAGCCGCGTCTAGCCCAACCATCAGAATTTCAGCGTTCCACCAGGAGAGTGCGGCTCCTTCGAAGGTACCAGTAGCAAACTTCACCTTGCTTTCAGCTGGGCAGTTACACATGGAGAAAACCTTTTCGGACTTCTCAATCCACCTAAGGAGTCCTACAGCTCCTTCTTCGCCGGAAAATGTCATCGGCTTACAGTCCATGAAGGACTTGAACGTGCAGTGGTGCTGGTTTCCTGATGCATAAATAGTTCGGATTTTAAAATTAAACAGGTCATGATATAATTGCTTTGTGCCTTAACCGGCATAATAGTTACCCTGTGCGGCATATGCAGCTTGGACGGCTGCCACCGCGGCTTGCACATGTTCATTAATCATCGCTTGCAGCTGTGCAGGCGTAATGTTTATGCCGCCTCTTCCGTTTCCTCTTCCAGACATCTTGCTGAACAGTTTAAGTAGCCAGTGTTCAGTCACAGTTATATTTTATACATATCCCATAATATGTATGTTAGCCAGTTCCCGTTATCCCACTTATTAGTCCAGAAAAATTTTGTGCATGATCGAGGCGTCGTCGGAGAACGTCGTAAGTGCTATCGTCGAAGGTCGGCTTCCCATAAAGTCACCGTCGGCGTAGTCGTCGTAGTAGAAATCAGGACGTAGCGTGTAGCATCGTTTCGTTGTCGCTTTCCCCAGAGTAGTGTGCGTATTCGCGGTCGCATTTCGTATTCGTGTGTGAAAATTTCCTAAGGTCTTCCGTTAGACTACTTAGACACGGTCTATACATATATATTTATATATATATATACATACGTATTAAGCCTTTACTTACACAGCAGAGCGAGTATCCCAGGTTGGCACGTAAAAATTTTGTCTTTGGGAATTTGTTTGTTCGTTTTGTAACCAAGGTTTTCAAGTTGCAGTTTCCAAATCGTTTTCAAAAATGATTCCAGTTCTCTGCAACTTATGGCTCTGATACCAATCTGTCACACCCCCAAAATACCACTAACGGAGTTTATACCGTTAAGGGGCGCGACTAGACCAGGATCCACAACCATAGTTACAAATACTAAACGAATCAGGGTTAGTTCAAACACAAGTTATAAATCAAAGTCTTAAATTTACATACGCAGCGGAAAAATAATTATCCTGGCACTAACCACGTGCCTTACAAATTCATTGTTTTATAAATCCCCAATTTAAGTTAAATAAAAAATAAGAGTCTTCACGTGCCGTGCCAACCTCCGGTGGATACTCCTTAGCGATCTGCAAAAGTTTAAACCACGCAAGTGTCAACCTAACGGTTGGTGAGTTCACAGTGGGCTTGTCATGCATTGGCCCGGTCTCATAATCATAAATCGTGTCAAGGTATACTTACAAGTTATTTATTTGTGAAAAGCAATGCTCGTAATTAAATCTCAGTTTATAAATGGTTTGTCCGTGACCTACGTCATCGGGTATGTACTAGTTCCGTAAAGTTAAAGGACTCAACCGATATCGCGGGTAGCTAATCCGTTGTTCCATGCTCTAAGGAAGTTTGTACCAAAGCTGACTTATTTTGTGGGGGCCGAGCCATCCCGTACGGTGCGGACCTACGTCATCGCGGTTTTTGCCTCCCCCGTGTCCTCTCGGGACCACGGTCAAATAGGCTGATATTGTTCCTCCGTGCACTTCCCGTGCCACGGGGCGGAGTTTGTCAAACTCCAGTAGATCTACCCAACATCCCCTCGCTTTACAATTAATGGCACAATTTTAGTTGAGGACTTTTAAGTTATAAGGCATCCTTAGAAAACATGTGATATCATATGGTTTAGACTTTAACCTACACTAGCCATATTAAAACGTTTTCAGTTTTGTTTCAAAAATAGTTTGTTCAGAGTTCACAAGTGTTTCCCATAAAACACTTCAGTTCATCAAGTGGGTGCCAAGCATCCCGTGTTCTCATGTTCATCAGTAGGTGCCTAGCACTCTAGAGTTTGTCAGCATTGCTTTCGTTAAGTTATTCGGTGTGGCCCAAACGGACTCACGGTAAGCGGGTTAGTGACACTCACCTTTGGTTGCACTGCTACACTTCAAGTGATCCAAATATTGTTGTTTAACGAAGACCTAGAACACGTTTAGGTCTTAAGTATTAGTTTCGTGTCTAATCTTTACTTAACGTCACTATGGCCCATAACATAGCACGTTGCAACTATGACTCGACATACCGACACACGACACCAATGGTTGATCATAAACAAGGGTTCATATAAATCAGATATTAAACATGTTTCATCATGGCATAATCATGTAAGTCATGGCATAACACTTAAGCAAATTTCACAAGTTTGGTTTTTAGGTCAAGTCTTAGTTTCGCTAGCATAGTTTCGCTAGGCAGTTTCGCTAGGTGCACGGGCAGCACTTTCGCTAGGCAATGCCCGGTGACACAGTTTCGCTAGGCTAGTTTCGCCCGAAACTGCTGACGCAGTTTCGCTAGCCTAGTTTCGCAGGGAAACTGGTTTGAACTTTCGTTCAGGTATTTCGCTCGATAGTTTCGCTCGAGCTGGTCTGGTCAGGTTCCCGGCGACACTATAGTTTCGCTGGTCAGTGTCGCTGGAAGGAGATATAATTTCGCTACTTAGTTTCGCCCAGAGAACACGCAGTTTCGCTGGTCGCGAAAAACATACGGATTTGCCTAAAAATCAACCTAACAGCTTCTGATCATACATGCAATTCATTATCTAGCATCCATAGGCATTTACCAACATAAATCAAGCAGCTTTAACACGTTTAACATGCATTTTAATCATCAAATCTCTAAAAACACTTCTAAACCCTAAAATGGCCAAAATTGCATAAATCATCATCATGGTTTGTTTTTACACGTAAAGTTTCTGACTTTATGGTAGATCTAGCATCCCTAAGCACTATCTCAGAAGCATACAAGTTTTCATGAAGGTTTGAGCATACTTTATAAGAAAACACAAAGAAAACACATAAATAAAGGTTTTTGGGACTCACGTTTGGTTCAAGAATCGATAGATGAGATGAGATGATGGTCTAGAGGCTAAGATCTCGGTCCCTTGATGGTATCCTCGGCTGACCAGATTCCAGAGAAGTGTGTGTGTGTGTTTGTTGTGAAATGAGGCAAATGAGGCTACTAGGGTTCATTAAGTTTATTTATATCAGAGGCTAGTTTCGCTGGCAGTTTCGCTGGCCAGGCGAAACTAGCTCTGGTCTCGGGTACATTGATCAGTCTAGCCTGCTACCGGGCGAATCTGTAGTTTCGCTCGGTAGTTTCGCTGACTACCAAATTTAGGCAATTTTCATATAATCAAGTATTTATAATTAATCATGCTATTCACAATAATAAGTCATGTATTTAAATCACTTTGCACATAAAGACAATCAATGATGAACACATAACACATATGGACGGGTTCGGTGATCAACCAAAGGTCGTGGACGTATTCGGCCTAGTTATGCATTAGTTACTAAGTTAACACTTATAACGTAACTAACGGGTTTGTCTAACGGAAGTTAACCTTGAAATTCTCGGGTGTCACATCATTCCCCTGAAATTGGAATTTTCGTCCCGAAAATTATTCTTGTGTCGTAGCGTTCGCAGCATCAGCTGTCGTCGTTGCTATCGTCGCTGGGGAAAGAAAGCAAAAAGTTTTAGGGTTGTCACAAATTGAGAATCATTTCATTTTAATAACTTTTTAGAATCAACCCAGCCATTAATTTCAGGGGGACCACTCAAATTTATGAAGAGGAGTTTTTCTCATGTATAACTAGTGGCTCAGAATGATTTTTAAAAGTTCTTAAAATCAAATGATTCTCAAATGAACCTCCCCTATATATATACATATATATAGGGGTGTTCATCAGATCGGATTTCAGTTTATTCGATTCGATTTAATCTGATTGGATTTTTTTTTACAAATCCGAATCCGAACCGATCCGAATAAGACACTCATTTGAACCGATTCGAATCTAAATCGGATCAAATCCGGTCCGAACCGAATAAATCGAATTAAATCTGAATAATCCGAACAAATTGAATTCGGTTTTCGGTTTCGAGATCGTAAAAATCAAACAAATAACAAAACATATTTTCTAACATGTTCTCAAAAGAAGAGTTCACATTCATAATAATAACACATAAAATAGAAAAAAAATCTAAAAATGCATAATAAAATAAAACATATATATTATATAATATAAATATTAATTATATTTTAATTAATTAATCAGATATCTGAATAAACCGAATAACCCGAATAAAATTTTTAGCCATATCCGAATTCGATCCGAAATCCGAATAAGGAATTTTGGTTCGGGTTAGAATCCGATCCAAAATCCGAATAAGGATTTTTCGATTTGGTTTTTTCGTTTTCGGACAAGATTCGGATTTTGAATTTTCTTTTTAACACTATGTATATGTATATATAGGTATTTTACAAAAATGCCTAAGTTTTTCAGGTTTTCCAATGATCCTCTTCCTATATATATATATATATATATATATATATATATATATATATAACTAGGTTTTCGGGTGTTATACGTAAAAGAGGGATGAAATAAAAAGATAAATAATGAAATTTAAATCAAAGTTGGACAACCAAAAAATATTATATAGGTATTTTACTAAAATGCCCAAGTTTTCCAGGTTTTCCAATATTTAAAAGGTTTTCTAATGATCCACTTCCTATATATATGTAACTATAGCATTGATGGTTACACTTGTGTAACAAAAATGACTATGTTACACATGGTGTAATACACTGGTGTAAATGGTATTTCAGGTTTTTCAAAAGGTGAGGTTTTCCATTGTACCTTACCCCATATATATATATATATATATATATATATATATATATATATATATATATATAGGAAGAGGATCATTTGAGAACCAATTGGTTTTGAGAACTTTTGAGAACCATTTTTAGCCACAAGTTATATATAAGGAAATCCCCCCCCCCCCCCATGAATTTGAATGCTTTCCCCCTGAAAATTAGTGGCTCAGAATGGTTCTCAAAAGTTTTCAAAATAAAAAAGTTCTCATTTGAACCTAACCCTATATATATATATATATATATATATATATATATATGTATATATATATATATATATAGGGTAAGGATCATGTGAAAACAACTTTTATTGCGAAAACACGAAAACAAATATTAAAACTTCTATAACTTTTTCATACGTTAATATTTTTATAAAAATTTTGCACCAAAATCCTTAAAATTATGTTATCTTTAGTTATGGGAAAAAATTTAAAAAATAATCAAATTTTTTAAAAAATTATTATTGCACAGGTGCAATAATTTTTATTATTATTATTATTGCACATATGCAATAATATTAAAACCTTTATAACTTTTTTCATATGTTAAAATTTCTTGTTCATATTATTGGTTATGATTAATTTCTTGTTCATATTATTTTTTTTCTTTTTTCTTAAAAGAAATTCACATGTGAAATAGATCTAAGGGCTAGGGGTATAAAATGAATCTCACTATATATAGTGACGTTATACTAAGAAATATTATAAATCTAAAATGGCTAATAAGCATTTGAGCCAATGTTTTAAAACCCGCTTTGAACCAACCGGAGGATAAGCTAGTTCGGACGTGCCAAGTTTAGTCTAATTCCGAGCAAATTTTTTGTGACATCTGTCTATTTTCCATATTTGTAACCCGACCCGTTTCAATTATACATGTAATTTCAATCTTTATTCAAGCAAATCATGAAATTCTATTTTTATACCCTCGTTTCATTTTATATGTAATATATATATATATATATAATATATATATATATATATTTGTTATGCATGTTAAGGTCATACCCGAGTCAACTCACGAAACCAATGGTGATAATAATTTGACAACTCCAACGCTATACATTAATGGTGGTAAAATACTAAAGATTATAATATATATATATATATATATATATATATATATATATATAGTTTTTATAATTTTATTCATCTATATTTTTTTTATAAATAAAACATTTTAAATATTAAACCTATATCAAAACACTACCCAAAGGATTTACCAAGTGTTACCAAAAGACTACCAAGTGTTACCAAGGATTTACCAAGTGTTACCAAGGAGCTACCAAGTGTTACCAAAAGACTACCAAGTGTTACCAAGGATTTACCAAGTGTTACCAAGGAGTTACCAAGGATTACCAAGTGTTACCAAGGATTTACCAAGTGTTACCAAGGATTTACCAAGTGTTACCAAGGATTACCATGGGCTAAAATTTCATGTATAAATACGACATGCTTGAACCAAAAATAAACACACTCAAACTCATTTCTTACTCCCAAAAACGCTCACAAAAATATATCCAATTCCATGACATAAATAAATTATCTACCTTTTGAAGACTCACGAGTGGATTCAACATCCTCCTACTACATTCCTTCTCCTTGCTTGCTTTAAGTGACTAATCGTTCGTTATTATTTTTATGTCATTATTTTGAACTAGTCGAGCCTTCGGGTTAACTATAATCTCTAAAGAAAAATACTAATCTTATATATTTTATACTCCTCAAATATAAGCACCTCGTGTGTTAATCATAAATTAAATTTCAATAGTAAAATTTATATTCATAATTTTATTTTATAAACATTAACGAAATTTTATTATATTAAAACGTGTCTCAAACTTATTTATTACACTTACTTCAATTATATTAAATATTATATCTAACGGATCTCTGTTAACATTAATAAAGTATATTTTATAAACTAAGTTGGGACTTTTGACTTATAAGAGGCAACTGCTTTTATATATTTTGTATAAACCTTAAATAAACAACTCAGTTGGGAAATATCATTCATACAACTCACTTGAAATATAACCTGTAAATCTAGAGCACGTTTACTTGAATATTCAAATACACTTATATATATTTTCGTAGAATAAATATACATATATCAAACACAAATCATTATCACCAACGGTTAAACGGGTTAACTCACGTAACTAGACTTGACTAGTCTAAATGGTTGACTTACATACTTGACCCATATCAGTAAACCTTAAAGTGTCTTTACATAATTTAGGACACGGATAGGTCATCTTCATATCACTCGGAATATTTTCATATTTCCCTTATTGATCAAGTGAGTACTCATAATCCCTTTTCCTTTTCAAGTTTTGGGATGTAACATGTATACATTATTCAAGCACGCATTCTTTCTTTTTCTTTTCAAACTATGCGATCTCATTCTCTGTCTATGTGTGATTTATATGTTATATGTTAAACTATGTTGTCACTATTTGTCACACCCCCAAAAATCCCACGCGCGACAACGCGCCACAGGGAGCGTGACAAACCAGGATCGAACACATTAGCCATACGAACAGTCTATATGCAATGTAAAAGTAAAACCAAAGTAAATGCGTTTTTAAATGCGGAAGCGTAAACGACGAAAATTGTAATACATGTTCAAGCGCCAAAACATGCGCAAACCAAAGGTTAATGAGTTTGAAAAATATTAAAGTCTATGATGCATGCATGACAATAATAATCCTTAAGTGGTGCATCCTAGCTCGTGGCATACAATCCAGTTTAGCGACCTGAGAAATAACATGCTAAAGTGTCAACACAAAGGTTGGTGAGTTCACAGGTTTAACAGTTCAGTAACATTTCAAGTTCAGTTTAAATTGACCGTTCAATAACGTTAAGTTGTAAGAGCATAATCACTAATATATATCAAATAGCTAGCTAGGCTATATACATGAAACTTCGCACGTTGATGGTCACCGAAGCTAACAGTTATTTATAGTTTGCCTTGTTGTGTTTAGGATGAATATAACACCCATTCGATATCCAATCGTGCCAGAGCGACTGACCCGGGTGGGGTTTGTCAGACCCAGTAGTACTACAATATATTTCCCGCTATCGTCATTAATACTAATGGTACCATAAGAAGGACTTTGTTGTATCAGTGTGCTACAAGTACTTCAAGTGATATATAAAAGTCTAATTATCTCAGTTGTGTAAATCATGCATGTTAATCTCCCCCAACAGGATTAAAACAGTAAAATGGGGTCGTGAACCTCACATTAGGTTGCTCAGCAAAGTTTCCAGATAAAACAGTTAATTCAAGTAGCAAGAACGAGTCTTGTGCAAGCAATCAATCACCTAACGAGCATAAATGTATAAGTGTGTGTTTTATAAACTATAAGTCTAACGTAATCAACAAAAACGAAAGATCGAGGAATTCAAAACAAGTCGAGGATGGCACTTGTGCCAAATCCGGGCAATTTATCGAAATATGCGAGAAAATACAATATATATATTAATATTATATATTTTCCAAGTTTAAATATTCTAAAATAAATATATTTATATATATATATATATATATATATAATATATATTTACTAAACGCTCAAGAAGTGTTAATAACGAATTTGCGAGAACAATGCATATTTTTATATATTAAAGGTTATCATAAAATATTCGGTTATTTCAATAAATTACAATGATATAAGTTTATATATTAATCTACTCCAAAATATATATTTCACATTTTCATGTAAAACCCGAAATCTTATATCAATATATATTTATATAGATGTTTGAATAATATTTTTAATTTAAAACGACAGGTTAAACATATTTTATAACCCAAAATATGATTTACAAGGTTTTAATGGTTCAAATATGTTTTTACGGGTTGAGATACGACGAGGAACAATTTCGGTACAAGTTCTAGGTGTCTAATACTTCAAAACAACACAAAAACAATATAAACAAATATTATGGAGGTCACAAGGTTCGACACCGTGACCTCCAGGAACCAACAGAGCAACTTAGCCACTGGGCAGGGACCAGTTTGTGTTGAAGATCCGAATAGAAACATTTTATGCATATGCAAGGCTGGGATCTGTTTAAAGAAGGAAAATAGCAGAAAAAGAAAACGCATGGACTGAGTTTCGAACTCGCGTCCCTTGCGTATCAACCCAGCTCTTAAACCAGTTGTGCCAGCTTGGCGTCTGGTTAAGATCCAGCACACAAAATATATAACCCGAACCGACTGCGAGTCATCTTCTTCACCCAATAACTCCGATGATCGGAACCCTAACTCCGGTCACCGGAAAATCGCAAAACACAAATAAAACTCATAAAAGTGTGCGACTAACATTAAGGAACTATTACCTCGAGTCGGAGATGGGAATAAACAAGTTTTTGACACCGAAACCGATTCCGAAACTTGAATGCGAACACCGAGCGCGGTCGCGGTTTGAACTTTTGATTACACCTGGTTGCTCGTAGGAGGTTCGCGATCACAGAGGTGATCGAAAGGTGGTCGAATGGTGGAGGTTTTTGGCCGGAATTCCGAGTTCACCGGAAACTCTTAAAAAAAAAAACGAGAGAGGAAGAAAGAACGAGTGAAAGAGTTGGGAGAATTGTGTGGGTTTGATGCAATAATAATCATTGAGGCTATAAAATGATGGCAAGAAGAGGGTTAGTCTCGAAACCGACCAGGAGTGATGATCGGAGCGGGCTCGGTGAAACAGTTTGCGACTTGAATGTCGTAAATGACATTTATTTCACTTTGATCGATTGTCAAATCTAGTCCCTCAACATTATACAATCATATAAAACGGGTTTATGGTAATTACAAAACCAGTCCTCCACATTTTATCTAATAAAATGAAGTTTGGAAAAATGGCAGAAAGGGTCCCTCAAGTATACGAGTGCTAACGGATTTTTATCGGAGTTAACGGGAAATGTTTTTAACGATGAATATACGAAGGATGTTAAAATATATAGATCGTATAACTTTAATAGGAAAATATAAACTTAAACGACTACCTAAAATCGTAAATAATAATTCTCAATTCTCTATTTTAAAGTCACATAAAATCATAGGTTTTTAAATCTATAACTTCCATATATTTAAAGTACATAAATTATAAATAATGAATTGTAATTAAATCATTTAATTACACAAAATTATAAATATCATTAAATCATATGTATATGTATTTATATGTTTTAATTCCACATAAAATCATAGAATTTCAAACGTTTAAATTTCTGTGTATGCTCGTAGTGATTGATCAAACAAAACCTTAATTTGCTACACAGTGAAGCACATAAATGTTCAAACAACATTTAATACAGTTTACGTTCAGTTAATGCCCGAAAATGACCTGAAAAGTCGGATTGTCACAGTATCCCCTTGTTGAAGAATTTTCGTCCTCGAAAATTGCATACGCGGTAAAAGTTAATGAGCTAGACACAAAGAAAAAGAAAAGAAAAATTCTCAGTCGTCACATCATCCCCTTGTTGAAGAATTTTCGTCCGCGAAAATTAAACCAGTGCCTGAACTAGACGAAGGCTGAACCTTGAATAGTCTGGGTATTTCTTCATCATCTGATCTTCATGTTCCCAGGTGAATTCAGGACCATGTCTTGAGTTCCAACGAACTTTAACGATTGGGATCTTGCTACGTTTTAATTGTTTAACTTCTCGGTCCATAATTTCTACCGGTTCTTCGATAAATCGAAGTTGTTTGTTCAAATGCAACTCCTCGAGTGGAGTGATTAATGTCTCATCCGCTAAACATTTCTTTAAATTCGACATGCGGAAGACGTTATGGACCCCACTTAGCTCTGCTGGTAAGTTTAGTTCATACGCTGATAGACCAACCCTTTTAACAATCTCAAATGGCCCAATGTATCTTGGGTTTAACTTACCACGTTTACCAAAATGCACTACACCCTTCCAAGGTGAGACCTTTAACAAGACCTTGTCTCCTTCCTCAAATTCCAAAGGTCTTCTCCGTTTATCGGCATAACTTTTCTGTCTATCTCGTGCGGCTGCCATACGATTACGAATTTGCACGATTTTCTTTGTTGTTTCGAGTACTAACTCAGGACCTGTGAGTTGACTGTCACCAACTTCCGCCCAACAGAGAGGTGATCTACACTTTCGCCCGTAAAGTGCTTCAAACAGAGCTACACCAATACTGGTGTGATAACTGTTGTTATAGGAGAATTCCACTAAGGGTAAGTGTTTATCCCAACTTTCATCAAAATCGATCGCACATGCACGCAGCATGTCTTCAAGAGTTTGAATGGTCCGTTCACTTTGACCATCGGTCTGAGGGTGATATGCAGTACTCATGTCCAAACGCGATCCTAGTGCTTCATGTAGAGATTCCCAACATTTGGATGCAAATCGAGCGTCTCGATCTGATATAATAGAAACTGGTACTCCATGTCGCGAGACAATCTCTTTAAGATAAATTTTGCCTAATGTCTCGGAGGTATCAGTTTCCTTGATTGGTAGAAAATGTGCCGACTTGGTTAAGCGATCAATAATTACCCAAATTGTATCACATCTACTTGCTGTACGGGGTAACTTTGTGATAAAGTCCATAGCTATTCCCTCCCATTTCCACTCGGGAATTTTTGGTTGTTGAAGTGACTCTGCCGGTTTCTTGTATTCCGCCTTAACTTTGGAACAAGTCAAGCACTTGCTTACGTAAGTGGCAATGTCTGCTTTCATCTTAGGCCACCAGTAAATCAGTTTCAAATCTTGGTACATCTTATCCGAGCCTGGATGAATAGAGTAACGAGACTTATGGGCTTCATCCATAATCAATTCCCTCAAATTTCCATACACGGGAATCCATATTCGGTTCGCACAATACCGGATACCATCGGATCTAACTTCCAGTAATTTACCCATACCCCACAAGGATTCTAATTCAATGTTCTCATCTTTGAGTGCTTCGAGTTGTGCATTCTGGATCTGATCAGGTAATCATGTATGAATAGTAAGTTGTAACGCACGAACTCTTCTAGGCTTGGGGTTATCCTTCCGGCTTAAGGCATCGGCTACTACATTAGCTTTGCCTGGATGGTATCTAATTGCGCAATCGTAGTCATTAAGAAGTTCCACCCAACGACGTTGTCTCATATTCAACTCCTTTTGAGCAAAGATATGCTCGAGACTTTTGTGATCAGTGTAGATAGTACACTTTGTACCATAAAGATAATGTCTCCAAATTTTCAACGCGAAAATGACTGCTCCCAACTCCAAATCATGAGTTGTATAATTCTGCTCGTGAATCTTTAATTGACGAGAGGAATAAGCTATGACTTTCTCCCTTTGCATCAGCATGCAACCTTATCCTTGCTTCGATGCATCACAATACACCACGAAATCATCACTACCCTCTGGTAGGGATAATATTGGCGCGCTACAAAGTTTCTGCTTTAGTAGCTGAAAAGCGGCGTCATGCTTTTCATTCCAGTTATACGTCGTTCCTTTATGCGTTAGCGCCGTAAGAGGTTGGGCTATCTTTGAAAATCCCTCAATAAATCGTCTATAATAACCTGCCAAACCAAGAAATTGGCGAATTTCCATTGGTGTTTTAGGCGTAGGCCAATTCTTAATTGCCTCAACTTTGATTTGATCAACGTGAATCCCCTGATCATTAACGACATGACCAAGAAATTGCACCTCACGCATCCAGAAATCACACTTTGAAAATTTTGCATACAATTGCTCCTTCTTGAGTAGCTCTAAGATTAGACGCAGATGCTCTTCGTGTTCCTCTTTAGACTTAGAATACACCAGGATGTCGTCAATGAAGACGATGACAAATTTATCGAGGTATGGCTTGCAAACGCGATTCATCAAGTCCATGAAAATCGCTGGTGCGTTGGTTAACCCAAATGGCATAACCACGAACTCATAATGACCATAACGAGTTCTAAACGCTGTTTTCGAGACATCCTCCTCGCGGACTCTCAGTTGGTGATAACCTGATCTTAAATCGATTTTGGAATAATAGCTAGATCATTGTAGTTGATCAAACAAATCATCGATTCGGGGCAAGGGATAACGATTCTTGACAGTCACCTTGTTGAGTTCTCTGTAATCGATGCACATTCGAAAGGTTCCATCTTTCTTTTTAACAAACAACACTGGAGCTCCCCAGGGCGATGAGCTAGGCCTAATAAATCCCTTTTCAAGTAGTTCTTGAAGTTGAGTATATAGCTCTTGTAGCTCATTTGGTGCTAAGTGATAAGGTGCGCGAGCAATAGGTGCTGCTCCAGGAGCAAGATCAATCTGAAATTCGACTTCTCGATGAGGCAGTAGACCTGGTAGATCTTCCGGAAAGACTTCAGGAAAGTCCCTCACGATCGGGATATCTTCAATTCTCTTCTCTTCATTTGTTTTCTCTGAAATGTTCGCGAGAACAGCAAAATGTCCTTTACGCAAACACTTCTGTTCTTTGAGAAAAGATATCACACCCATGACAGAACCACACTTTTCTCCTTGAACCAAGAGCAATTCTCCACTAGGAAATGGTATTCGAACGATTTTCTCATTAAAAACTATTTCAGCACGATTCTTGGATAGCCAATCCATTCCCACAATAACGTCAAAACTTCCAAAGGTGATAGGAAAAAGATCTATTTCTAACTTATAGCCAGCCAAATCCAATTTACAGTCTTTAACTATATGGGTAGACTCAACAAGTTTACCACTAGCAAGTTCAACTACGTATTTAGCATCTAAAGGAGTCATGTTGGCATTTATCATATTGCTAAATTTAGTAGATATGAAGCTTCTATCGGCACCAGTGTCAAAAGCTCTATACCTCTGGCACCATTCCCACCGTTATTCCCATTGTTGTTGTTATTATTGCCATTGCGATTGCCAGTGTTGGTGTTATTGTTGTTATAGTTGTTGTTGTTTCCACCGTTCAGTTGGGGACAATTTCTTTTTATGTGGCCTTCTTTCCCACAATTAAAACCATCATTGGTTCCTTCACCTTGCTGAACTTGCTTCCCGTTGTTTTTAGTTGCACAATCCTTGGATTGATGCCCCTTATTGCCGCATTTGGCACACAAATTCCTGTCGCATGGGCCATAGTGGTGGTAGTTCCACTTGTTGCACTGTGGGTACTTGCCCACATAACCCTGTTGTCCTTGATTTTGATTACTCTGCTTCTGAGAATTGGATGAGAAATTTATGGAATTGTTAAATCTACGGTTCTGGTTTTGATGGTTCTGCTGGTTAGAAGACTTGTTTCCAGACTGATTCCCAGAATTATCCCACTTTCTTTTGTTGTCAGAGACTCTGAAAGTTCCTTTTCTAGGAAGCAAGACTCCTTGATCAACTGCTTGATTCGTGAGCCTATTGGCAATTCTTACAACATCACGAACGGTCACAGGGTTTGAGGCAGTCACCATTCCCTGGGTTTGGGGCACTAAACCCTTGATATACAGCTCGATTCTTCGGTAAGCAGGTGTAGCGATTCTAGGGCACAAATTCGCAAGAGAATTTGAGCGAGTAGTGTAAGCTTCAATTTCAGACCCCTCCATCTTGAGATTATACAACTCAGTTTCCAATTTCTGGATCTCGTCCCGTGGACAATACTCTTCTTGTAGCAACTCTTTAAACTCGGCCCAAGGCACGGCATTAGCTTCTTCAATCCCCAGCATCTGCACCTCAGTCTTACACCAGGTGAGAGCCTGTCCTTCCAAAGTACCCGTGGCAAATTTCACTTTGCTAGCCTCAGGACAGTTGCACATTTCAAAAGCAGATTCCACTCTTTCAATCCAGTGGAGTAGGCTAATATCTCCTTCAGTTCCTTTGAACTGATTAGGCTTGTTGAGGCTAGATTATGAGGCTTGTAATATTAAATAAATTAGGCTGGGCTTAGAGGGTTTAATTAGAATCATAGGCTAGTTTGGTTATTGTATTTAGGCTAGTTTATGATTGGGCTTGGGTTTACTATTGGGTTTATGATCCAAAAGGGGCCCAATAGTAAACCCAATGGTGGTCTATATATAGACCACTTGACCTCCTCATTTGGGGGGCCAGTTTACGATTTCTAGGGAGCACTGGTGTTCACGATCGTAAACCCGAGAGAGAGGAGTTTACGATTCCTTGTATTTGTACCCGACAAGGTTTCTTGTGTGAAAAGTTTAAGTTTTCATTGGTTTAATCATCGTATTCTTGTGTTCTCTTCTACTTTCTTCTTGAATCAATCACTTACGAGTAGGGGTGAGTAAGAAACGGGTTTGACCCTGTAGACCCGGTAAACCCGACAGACCCGACCCTGTGTGGACCCTGTTTTTAATATACGGGTCGGGTCGCGGGTTTGAAAATAGTGTTAATCGGGTACGGGTCGGGTACGGGTCGGGTATGGGTTTTAACGGGTAAGACCCGTTTTGTACGATTTGATATATGAATCATGTAGGTCGCATTCATTGGAACAAAATAAAATAACTAATAAGTATGTAAACAAAAAAAAAATGTCGCACATATACGCAAAACTTAAAAACTTTTAGGATTGGATATGCATTTAAATTAAAAATGTTTAGTTTTGAAATATATAATCTTAATATTTGTGAAACATATTAATTATCCATGATTTCGAAAATACATAGTTGGGATTGGACCGGAAGACATTCAAAATATAAAATATATTCATATTAATTAGTAATTTTGAGTTTTAACATCTATAATTTATTTATTTACGAAACACAAATTTTTCAATTAACGAAAAGTGAGTTACTATCACAAATTCAAAATTGTAAGTTTCTAATAGATTCTTTATTTTTGTGTGGTTCAAGCATTCAAGTTTCATATTCGTATTCATTTTGATTTGAATCACTGTTTTGGCACATTCTACCTCCAACTTTGTTACATTGCATGTGGATTACTTAATCTTAGACTTTTAGATTGTATGAACTTGTGGTTATTTAACGGGTATGAGTCAAGACCCGAATACCCTTAAACCCTGCGGGTCCGGACCCGGCTAAACCCTGTAAATAAAAGTACGGGTACGGGTTTACTTTATTGACTTAAACGGGTACGGGTTTGATACGGGTCGGGTACGGGTATGACGGGTAAAACCCGTTTGCACACCCCTACTTACGAGGATTCCGCACTCGTTTGTGATTAAAATATCATGATTAGTTGTTGTTTCAGGACCTACAATTGGTATCAGAGCCAAGAATATCAGATTCGAGGCTCTCACGATATTGATTCAAGCTGTTTTCTGGGTTATAGTTCGAGTTTTTGAAGATTTGAAGGGTTTTCTGTGTTTACGACATCTGCTGCTGCTGTTCTTCGAGTTCACGATCAAATTTTCTGGGTTTCAGGGAGTTTACGACTGATTATGTTGAAGATCTTCGTTGTTTTTGAGTTTACGAGATCAAGAATTGATTTTTATGGTGTTTACGACTCGGCGAAACGTGTTTACGATTGTACTTGGTTGTAATCAAGGGTTTACGACATTTTCTTACCGGAAACGTGAATCGTAATCAGTGTTTACGATTTATTTCGATCGGATTCAGTGTTTACGATCCAGTTCAATCGGAATCGAGAGTTTACGATCAGGTGTTTACGACCCGGTGGTGTTTACGATCGGGAACAGTGATTACGATCGGAAACTCTTCTTTTGCGGCAAAAAGTCAGTTTTTCACACTTTCACGGAACGGACGTAACTTTTGACTCGTTTGGAGTTAGAGGCTCAAATTTGAACACGACGTTCGTGACACCGAGCCCCAGAATTACCCCCGACTAACGTCTAGGGGAGCTCGTTTGGAACCCCAAATTCCACTCCGAAGGCCTCCGTTTTTCAGTTTTAAGTTTTTGACACTATTATTTGAATAGTACTTTTGCCGATTTTGCCGTTTTTTGCCGATTTTTCTAAATTTTCAGAAGCTGCATATCTAATTAAGAAAATGAGTTCAGTGGTTGAAGAAAATAATTTGGTTGAGAACAAGGATGATTTCGCAGCTGAAGTTGACAATACTGAGATATGCCCCAATCCTACTTGTGCTCGTATAATTCCTGGACTTAGGCAAATTTGTAAAAATTATCAGATAGAATTATTTGAGACAAAATGCGAGAGGAGTTCATTCAAGGGTAGATGGCAAAAGAATGAGGAGAAGGTAAAAGCTCAGAAACGAGACATTGAGAAATATCAGAAGCTAGCAACGGAGAAGACTATCTTATATGATAGGGCTAGGATTGAGATATCTGAGCTTACACAGAAATTAACTGAACTGCAACAAAAATTTGATGAGCTGCAGGTCAAGTATGATTGCAATCAGGAAAGAAATAAGCGAATGCTTGATGCTGGAAAGGAATTGTCACATGCTGTTGTGACTGGTCAAGTTGGGAAAGATAAAACTGGGTGTGGGTCAGAAAAGTCTGATAAGTCTCTGTCTGCAAACAGCAGTCATTCCTCCACCAGTTCCTAGAGACATTGTAGGAATACTTCTTAGTGAGGATCAAGTTGAACGAACCAAATCTGATTATAAAGAAGCTGCTCCTCCTATTGATAGTGTCTTGGTTGGAACTACACCAATGACTCAAGAAGAAATTGACAATGAGACAAAAATGACTTCTGGTGAAGGGAGAGTAAAGGATATATCAGACAATGGTGTTGAGTGCCAGAAATATGACAGGTGTCACAACTCTAAGTCTGATGATGCTGGGATAAAGTTGAAACCATACCCTAAAATTGAAACCCCATGCTTCAAAGTAATTGACGAAGTCAAAAGGGAAAAGGTGATTTTGACGACGCGGCCTGAGGGGAAGATCTTTATGACATCCGGATCAATGTTTGACCAAGAACCAGATGTTGGATATGAATTACCATCCTTCTCCTCCAAGTTCAAGGGTATAACCGATGGAGTGATAAGCGAACCTAAAGTTGAGAGGCCAAAGATCACCATCAAGCATCCAAGCATGAAACCAACAGCTGGAGTGAAGAATGAAAAACTCAAGGGAGTAGTTGTGTCTCCCATTTCTTCAGTTATCATGCAGTTGCTGTTGTAATTGCAAGAATGGTGCTTCAACGTCAAAGAATCAAGGAAGCATAAAGACAGTAAAGACAGGTTCGACACAGGCTTCGACAAACCAGCAGAAAGTCAAATCTGAAGCTGCAGTCAAAGCAAAGAAGCAGACACAAGGCAAACCAGCTCCATATCAGCCACCAAAGACAAATGGGTACACGTCTGACTTCTATCTAAAGAAGCAGACTTGTTTTAATTGTGGCATCGCTGGTCATATTGCTAGAAACTGTCTTTATCGCCCCTATGAACCCTATTTTCCGAAAAGTCAAAGGGTTTCATCTCAGGAGTCTGTAAAGTCTAAGCCCATGAAGGTGGAAAAACCTAAGGCAATGAAGACTGTTACTACTAAGGTTAAACCCTCTGATCAACATTGGGGTGCTGCCAAAGCTGAAAGAAAATCTTTAAATCAAAACAACAGCTTTCCAAGTTACCAAAATTTCCAAAAACAGGTGAAGAAACCATTTTCAAAACAAACAAAGTCTGAAAAACCCAAGGTTACCCCTCCCAAGGTAACTAAAACTGTTTTAAAAAATGATTCTAAAATGCAGAAGGTTGAAATACCTAAAGTCACAACTCAAAAGGTGACTAAAACAAAAACTGTTTTGAAAAGTGAATCTAAAACGAAGAAGGTTGAAATACCTAAGGTCACAACTCCAAAGGTGACTAAAACAAATGTTAAATCACCTGGAACTTGGAAACCAAAAATCAAGGCAGTTCCATCCCAACTTCCTGATTTTTTAAAGGGGATGTTCTTACAAGAGGTATCTTTCATTGATTCTTCAGGTGTACCCAGAAAAACAATGGCCTGGGTACCAATGGCTAACTAATCTCTCACTCTGTGCAGAAACGATCATGGAGGATTATCACTAACGTTTTATTACTAATTTGTTTGTTGATAAGTGATTGTTCCAGGCACAGTTTAGGAGACGTATCTTCATGTCATGTCAAGTAATCTATAAATGGAAGGTATGTCTCATGGAGAGGTAAAAGGTCAAAATCAGCATGAAAGGTACTGGTCTTAACTTGGTTGTTTGAATGATGAGGCAACAAAGGGTCTTTTGAGTCAAACCTATTTCATTAAAGTTTCAATTAAGCTGTGGATTGATTATGTGTTTGACTTCAAATGCAATGAAGTGTGCATGTCATGAAACCCAATTTTCTCAAAATTTTCAAATCAATACTTTGAAAGTTAGCTTGGCCAGATGTCTGCAAAATTTTATGTTTTGTTCTTTTATGTGTGTTTGTGTGTTTTATTTTTTATTTAAAAAAAACTGATGTTCACAAGATTGTGACATTAAAAATCAAAAAGCAAGGGGAAGAAATGTAAAGATGAAGAAAAAGTTGACCCCTAAAAAACAGTGTGCTTTTCAATTTTTAATTGTTTGTGTCTTGTTTTTGAGAAGTTTAGGGGAAGTAAAATGAATGTCCGGGTTGGAGATGGCTGACACGCGTAAGGCGGAAGTGAAAGGCAAGCTCCACGGTGATATGCTCGGTAGGCTCGACCTAAACTTATGACCTCCAATGAAAGTGCAGTGAACTTAAAAGATATATATGTTTAGTTTCCCATCCCAGGTTGCATGGTTTAAAAGACTGAGTCCTGACAAAAACGGGTTGAGAGTGGTAATTATACCTAGTATTCACTCTCTCACACGCCATGTTTCTGCTGTTATGACTACACCACATGAGAAAAAAAATAAATAAATAAATTAAAAAAAAATGGAAAAAGAAATGAAAAAGAAAAGAGAATAAATAATCACTTAGTTGGTCTTCTTTGCGTGCTTAGCGGCCGACCTGATCACGAACTGATGGTTAATGAAAATAAGTGGTAGTCATAGCGGTGTTGCATGGTTCCTCAAGCTGGGGGTTTGTGAATCCTCAATAAACTCTGAGGTTGGGTAGGTTTTGCTGTGTGCGCTTGGGTGTGGGGACAATTAAACATGATGGTAATATTGTACTATATTAAACATGACGCATTCGGTTGGGATTAAACGGGTTTGAGTTTAAAGCGGACAAACATACCGGCAATCACCTGGACTAGTTGAGTAACTGAAGCTGAAAAGAGTTTCTCATTCAGATTCATACGGTTTGATCCCTTGTAAACTTTCTCATGTTTGGTTTGGTAAGTATTTGTTTATTTTTATCTTTCGTGTGTGAGTCGTTAAGTTCTTTTTGGTGTGTTTTCGTCTTGGCCAGGTTGATTTGAGAAGTCAAAATGTGTTTTTCATGGGTTTTAATGCATGACAATATGCCCCCGACAGATCTTGCCAAATTTTTAGGGGAAGGAGTATGGGATAATAAGTATTATCCGAAGGGGAACTCGAGGATGATACTTATTATCTAATGGAAAAGACTTCCTCCGTCAGATCTTGACAAATTTTTAGGGGAAGGAGGGAGGATAATAAGTATTATCCGAAGGGAACTCGAGGATGATACTTATTATCTAATGAAAAGACTTCCATAATACATAGTATCTGAAGGGAACTCGAAGATAATATGTATTATCTCAGGGGAAGTCCTTAGCTGAGGGGAAGTTATCAGCTAAGGGGAAGTCTTTAGAGGTCTTGGGTTCAGGGGAAGTTTTATAGAAAACCCGTAATCTATATTAGGGTTTTTGGTTAAATTTATGTTAATTTAAATCAATCGAACAGATGATAATTACCCTCTAACCCAAAGACCAGTCATCAAATGTCTGGTGGAGTATATTTTTTCAAATATGTGTCAGACAGGTTGATGAATTAGGGCCAATGAAGGTCAGTTATAGTCTATTCGGCTCGGTTAGGTTCAATGAAGATCACTTACGGTCAATTACGATCAATTAGGCTCATTTAGGACCAATTATAATCAATTGGGGTCAATTGGGCCTAATTGACTCAAATTTGTTGTACTACAAAGTAAATGGTAAACGATAAGTCTAGTAGGTCCTTATTGAGGTTAACTGACACTAATTGGTCCTTATTGGTCCATTTTGTTCAAATTGCTCCTCATTAACCCGAATTGAGCCATATTGGTACTTATTCTGTCTAATTGGCCCTCATCGGTCCTAACTGGCCCTAATAAGTCATAATTCATCCTTATTGGTCCTAATTGGTCCTCATTGACCCTAATTGAACCTAATTGGTCTTAATCGACGATCACTAACCCTGATTTACCCTTATTGGTATCATTGGTCCTCATTTTAACTAATTGGCCCCAATTAGTCCTAATTGGTCATACTTGATTATCAATCCTCATTAGTCACTTCCTTCATGCTCCGTCCTTATCGGTCCTATGAGCATAATCGACCTTCTCATTGAACTGGTCCTAATTCGTATTCATTGACCATATTAATTGACCATAACTGGTCTTCACTAAAGTATCTTTATAAATGACGCTAATTGTCAGTATTTAGTCCTCATTGAGTCTAGTTGGTCCTAATTGCTCCTCAACATCCTAATTGGACGTCGTTTAATATTTTTGGAAACAAAATTATTATACATGAGAAATTCACAACATGGCGGTACGTCTTTTGGTATTTTTGTTCTGAATTGCATAGTAATTTATCATTTTCATTTTTGAGTTGTGTTTTAGTAATGTATCCGTTTTTTGTAGTTGCGTTATCACGGCCACAAGGCACGTGTTATTAAAATCTTGTTTATTATATCTAAAATAAAATAATAAAGTTAATATATATTAAAACATTATTTTGTTAATTAGGGCTTTTAACTCCGATCGTCATCCAGATCTGCTTAAAGGATCACAGTTATGAATTTCATCTTCAAGAAGAACCCGCTGGAAGAGCCACGTGGAGACATTTAATTAATTAATTAGTTATGTTTATGTTTAATTTTAGGTTTAATTATGTTTAATATACATATTGTTTATATTAATTTTGGGTTTTTTTATCAGTTTGAACAATTCCCCCCCCCCCCCCTTTTAGTTAAAAATTTTTCACCAAAAAATTTGAATTTCCCACCATTAGTTCAAACTACACCCAAAATTTCGAACTAAATTTACTTATTATCGATTCATCAGATACTTTTCCCTCTCACTTTATCAGAAAATTTCCAATTAAAAACCTCCAGCGAATAACTAGGTCTTCTTTCTCATCCATATCATTCACATCTTCCATGGAGCTTCAACAACGAATAGCTTCAACAGCCAGCGCTAGCGATTCTTCAGAAGTGGGATGTGATTTGGGAGACCATTCAGTCCAGAAAACGGTAATTGTCAAGTTATTCCGTTTCATTACTTACAATCTGTTTTCATAAAATTGTTTCTTTTGTTTATTATTGATACACGTTTAACTTGGGATCCCTGAATTTGTGTACAGTTACAGTTACAGATCGATAAAATTTCGTTTCATACAGAATTGATTAGGAAGGGGTATATATTGCAGATATCCTCTCCATTCATTTCAACCCATTCATTTCATGCTAAATTAGTTATTTACCTTCTTAAATGACTGGGGGAGCATGCTAAATTAGTTATTTTTATGCTAGGAATGTTGAGGTCAAGCATATGCACATGTTTGTAGATTCATGTTACGGGTGAACCTCCTTTCCTCTTTATGTACACTGCTAGAAATGGTGAACTGTTTGTTTAATTATATCCACTGAAGACATGATGTGTTCTGCTCTTCCCTTTGGATGTCTTAAATTTGTGTATAACATATCAAATAATTAGTAAATAGGGTCTTTATGTGATGTATTAATAACTAAGAACTAATTTACGTTACTCTGGTCATTACTAGCTAGGAAATGATCCTAGAGGACATATATAGGAATGTTTCCAACATTTTTTGTAGGTTCATGTTAGAGGGGTACAAAATAAAGAAATTTTAGTTTAAATCCCCTGTAGAAGAATAGAAGAATGTTGATGTCATGCATCTGCTACTCTGCTAGAAATGGTGAACTGTTTGTTTATATCCACTGAAGACATGATGTGTTCCACTATTCCCTTTAGATGTCTTTAATTTGTGTATAACATATCAAATAATCAATCAATAGGGTCTTTATGTGATATATTAATAATTAAGAACTAACTAAGAGATAATGAATCAATAGGGTCTGCATGCTTTCCTATTTATGTACTTTGTTAAAAAGCATCTAACTACATTCTGTTAATTGTACAAAATTCAAGGATCGATCCAACAACACTGATGGTCAATTGGAAAAACTTGAGTTCGAACTTAAAGAGGAGAGACTTCTTAGGGATGAAAAAAATGAACAGATTAAGGCCCTCTTCTTGAAGATTCAAGAATCGGAGAAAAAACTTGATCTACTTATAGCTCATCTATCTGCAATTGGACCACCGTTACCACACAAACTTAATGCTCCGGCATCTACAGAGGTGAATTCTTTACATCACAACTTAATTAATCATACTATTTTTCAAGTGCCATATAATCACATACACTCTTGTTCATGAAGAACACAATCCGGATGAACTCTTGTTCCTGAAGAACACAAATAGATGCAAGTTCCTGGTACATAAGAATATATACTTCATGTAAGAACAAAGATATGAGTTAAATGGGGCCCTGCTATTATTCATTGAAAATGTATGTTAATATGAAAAAATAGAGTATATACATAATTTGTATGAATAAAACTGGAACAACTTATGTTAGATTAAAAAAAACAGAATAAATACTTTCATGATAGGTCTGCGTCATTATTCTGGTCTAACTTTTTACCAATTCAAAAACATTGTTCTAGGAAAATTCTAAGGAGATTTTTGTTGGATCTAGCCACAGCACTAATCATGCTGACATACACACAACGGTTAGTATTTGTCAAACTCATTATAGGTTTGATTGCTCATTTACATAAAGTAATTAATTGAACTGTAGGGCGTGAAATCGGTGGTCGATCAACCTCGTCTGAAGCGGTTGAAAAGAAAAAGGTAAATATTTGCCAGTCAAGTTTCATTCCGTTCTATATTTTCACAGTAATCTGTTTGGTAATGTCATGTAGTCCCATTTTAAATGTTATTTGGTACCTCAAACACTTGGGCCAGCTAGGGATTGTTGGAACAAATGGTGAGATGTGTAGCAAACAAAGTTCAACTGACTTTGAAGTTGATCTGGAACTTAATTAATGTGATCTTCATCCGGATGTTTTAAGTTCATATGGATATCTAATGTTCATCTGGAAATCAATTGAACTGTAGGACCTGATGACCCATACTACTTGCAATAAAATGGCACTCCTCAGTCCATATCTATCATGGTGGTAAGTATTTCAAAATTGCTATATATATTATGATCAATTTCCATAACCTAATTATCAATTATATGTTTTGGTATAGGAAGGAATACAATAAAAAAATGGTCCTAATTAAGCTCAAATCTGGACAGTTGAAGATGAAGACCACTTACGCGGTAGTGTTGTTGACTTGTAATTGAATTAGATTGAGAATAATGCTTGTATGCAGTGTAATTTTCTTTAATTTTTTATTTGTATTTCATTTGTATTGACTTGTAATTGAATTTTATTTTATTTGTAATTAAATATATGTGTTAAATTTTATTTGATTTGTAATTAAATTTTATTTGATTTGTAATTAAATATAGGGTTCATTGAGATAAAATGTATGATTTCAACTACCCTTTGGCCACTTTCTTTTTCCAAATATATGTGGCTAAAACACAAATATACGTGACCATATAATACCAAAGGTCACGCTTTTTATATCTTAACGTGGCCGTTGCCACCATTTGGCCACGCGTATTGAGACAAAATGTATGATTTCAACTACCCTTTGGCCACTTTCTTTTTCCAAATATATGTGGCTAAAACACAAATATACGTGACCATATAATACCAAAGGTCACGCTTTTTATATCTTAACGTGGCCGTTGCCACCATTTGGCCACGCGTATTGAGACAAAATGTATGATTTCAACTACCCTTTAGCCACTTTTTTTTTCCAAATATATGTGGCTAAAACACAAATATACGTGACCATATAATACCAAAGGCCACCCTTATTATATCTTAACGTGGCCGTTGCCACCATTTGGCCACGCGTATTGAGACAAAATGTATGATTTCAACTACCCTTTAGCCACTTTTTTTTTCCATATATATGTGGCTAAAACACAAATATACGTGACCATATAATACCAAAGGCCACCCTTATTATATTTTAATGTGGCCGTTGCCACCCTTTGGCCACGCGTATTGGGACAAAATTTATGATTTCAGCAACCCATTTGGCCACGTTATTTCATATCATATGTGGCTAAAACACAAATATACGTGACCATATAATACCAAAGGCCACGCTATTCATATTTTGACGTGGCGGTTGCCAACCTTTGGCCACGCGTATTGGGACAAAAATTATAATTTCAGCAACCCATTTGGCCACGTTTTTTTATTACATATGTGGCTAAAACACAAATATACGTGACCATATAATACCAAAGGCCACGCCATTCATATTTTAACGTGGCCGTTGCCACCCTTTGGCCACTCGTACTGTGACAAAATGTATGATTTCAGCAACCCTTTGGCCACGTATTTTTATAATGTATGTGGCTAAAACACGAATATACGTGACCATAAAATACCAAAGGCCACGTTAACCAAACACATGTGGCCGTTGGGACCCTTTGGCCACGCTTTTCTGAAGAATTGTTTGATTACAACAACAAATATTAGTACCCTTTAGCCACGCTTATAGGTGGCTTCAGCCACTGATATTGTAACGTGGCCGTAGGGTACATATGGTCACGGCACCTATAGTGTCGGTTGGAATGGAAAAAAAAAACGTGACAAAACACCTTTTGTCACGGTTTTTTTCCGTGGCCAAAGGTTAGTTTTGACGTAGTGATGGGGGCCGTGAAACTCACCTTAGGTTGCTCAGTAAAGTTTCCAGATAAAACAGTTAATTCAAGTAGCAAGAACGAGTCTTGTGCAAGCAATCAATCACCTAACGAGCATAAATGTTTAAGTGTGTGTTTTATAAACTATAAGTCTAACGTAATCGACAAAAACGAAAGATCGAGGAATTCAAAACAAGTCGAGGATGGCACTTGTGCCAAATCCGGGCAATTTATCGAAATACGCAAGAAAATACAATATATATATTAATATTATATATTTTCCAAGTTTAAATATTCTAAAATAAATATATTTATATATATATATATATATATATATATATATATATATTTACTAAACGCTCAAGAAGTGTTAATAACGAATTTGCGAGAACAATGCATATTTTTATATATTAAAGGTTATCATAAAATATTCGGTTATTTCAATAAATTTCAATGATATAAGTTTATATATTAATCTACTCCAAAATATATATTTCACCTTTTCATGTAAAACCCGAAATCTTATATCAATATATATTTATATAGATGTTTGAATAATATTTCTAATTTAAAACGACAGGTTAAACATATTTTATAACCCAAAATATGATTTACAAGGTTTTAATGGTTCAAATATGTTTTTACGGGTTGAGATACGACAAGGAACAATTTCGGTGCAAGTTCTAGGTGTCTAATACTTCAAAACAACACAAAAACAATATAAACAAATATTATGGAGGTCACAAGGTTCGAAACCGTGACCTCCAGGAACCAACAGAGCAACTTAGCCACTGGGGCAGGGACCAGTTTGTGTTGAAGATCCGAATAGAAACATTTTATGCATATGCTAGACTGGGATATGTTTATAGAAGGAAAATAACATAAAAAGAAAACGCATGGACCGAGTTTCGAACTCGCGTCCCTTGCGTATCAACCCAGCGCTTAAACCAGTTGTGCCAGCTAGGCGTTTGGTTAAGATCCAGTACACAAAATATATAACCCGAATCGACTGCGAGTCATCTTCTTCACCCAATAACTCCGGTGATCGGAACCCTAACTCCGGTCACCGGAAAATCGCAAAACACAAATAAAACTCATAAAAGTGTGCGACTAACATTAAGGAACTATTACCTCGAGTCGGAGATGGGAATAAACAAGTTTTTGACACCGAAACCGATTCCGAAACTTGAATGCGAACACCGAGCGCGGTCGCGGTTTGAACTTTTGATTACACCTGGTTGCTCGTAGGAGGTTCGTGATCACAGAGGTGATCGAAAGGTGGTCGAATGGTGGAGGTTTTTGGCCGGAATTTCGAGTTCACCGGAAACTCTTAAAAAAAAGAAAACGAGAGAGGAAGAAAGAACGAGTGAAAGAGTTGGGAGAATTGTGTGGGTTTGATGCAATAATAATCATTGAGGCTATAAAATGATGGCAAGAAGAGGGATAGTCTCGAAACCGACCAGGAGTGATGATCGGAGCAGGCTCGGTGAAACAGTTTGCGACTTGAATGTCGTAAATGACATTTATTTCACTTTGATCGATTGTCAAATCTAGTCCCTCAACATTATACAATCATATAAAACGGGTTTATGGTAATTACAAAACCAGTCCTCCACATTTTATCTAATAAAATGAAGTTTGGAAAAATGGCAGAAAGGGTCCCTCAAGTATACGAGTGCTAACGGATTTTTATCGGAGTTAACGGGAAATGTTTTTAACGATGAATATACGAAGGATGTTAAAATATATAGATCGTATAACTTTAATAGGAAAATATAAACTTAAACGACTACCTAAAATCGTAAATAATAATTCTCAATTCTCTATTTTAAAGTCACATAAAATCATAGGTTTTTAAATCTATAACTTCCATATATTTACAGTACATAAATTATAAATAATGAATTGTAATTAAATCATTTAATTACACAAAATTATAAATATCATTAAATCATATGTATATGTATTTATATGTTTTAATTCCACATAAAATCATAGAATTTCAAACGTTTAAATTTCCGTGTATGCTCGTAGTGATTAATCACACAAAACCCTAATTTGCTACACAGTTAAGCACATAATTGTTTACACAACATTTAATACGGTTTACGTTCAGTTAATGCCAGAAATTGACCTGAAAAGTCGGATTGTCACACTATTCGAAGTCTATATTCTAGCATGATCATTAACAAACAAGCCTATGGTAACAATAATGGATTCCATTGGACTGACAACCCACCTGAATTTGACCGGTTTGGCATTCGGGTGATTGAAACCTTGTAGAGGCTAGATTATGAGGCTTGTAATATTAAATAAGTTGGGCTGAGCTTAGTGGGTTTCATTAGAATCATAGGCTAGTCTGCTATTGTATTTAGGCTAGTTTATGATTGGGTTTGGGTTTACTATTGGGTTTATGATCCACAAGGGGCCCAATAGTAAACCCATTGGGGTGCCTATATAAACCCCACTTGACCTCCTCATTAGGGGATGCCAGTTTATGATTTAGAGAGGGCAGCCAAGGTGTTTACGATCACAAAGTGTTCACGATCGTAAACCCGTGAGAGCTGAGTTTACGACTTTGTATTTGTACCCGACAAGTTTTCTTGTGTGCAAAGATCAAGTTTTTATTGTTTATATCATCGTATTCTTGTGTTCTCTTCTACTTTCTTCTTGAATCAATCACATACGAGGATTCCGCACTCGTTTGTGATTAGATATCGTGTTCTTGGTTTTATCTCGGACCTACAATTGGTATCAGAGCCAAGAAACAAGTGTTTCGAGGCTCACACGATATTGATTCAAGCTGTTTTCTAGGTTATAGTTCGTGTTTTTTTTGAAGATTCAAAGGGTTTTGGAGTTTACGATATCTGCTGCTGCTGTTCTTCGTGTTCTCGATCAAGATTTCTGGGTTTTTGACTGTTTACGACTGCTTCTGTTGAAGATCTTCATCATTTGGGTGTTTACGAGTTCAAGACTCGATTTTTATCGTGTTTACGATCCGAAGAAGTGAGTTTACGACTGTACTTGTTGTCGTAATCGGTGTTTACGACTTTGTTGGATCGGGATTGGTGTTTACGACTTTGGTGGATCGGATACAGGTGTTTACGACTTTCGGCGATCGTAATCGGGCATCGTAATCGAGTTTACGATTTCTTCTGTCGGTTAAGTGTTTACGATTCTGGTTTGATCGGAAACAGGAGTTCACGATCGTAAACTGGGATTACGATCGGAAACAGGGTTTGCGGCAAAAAGTCATTTTTTCACGCTTTCACGGAAACGGACGTAACTTTTGACTCGTTTGGAGTTAGAAGCTCAAATTTGAACACGACGTTCGTGACACCGAGCCCCAGAATTACCCCCGACTAACGTCCAGGGGAGCTCGTTTGGACCCCCAAATTCCACTCCGAAGGCCTCCGTTTTTCAGTTTTAAGTTTCTGACACTATTCTTTGAATAGTGATTTTGCCGATTTTGCCGTTTTTGCCGATTTTTCTAAATTTTCAGAAGCTGCATATCTAATTAAGAAAATGAGTTCAGTGGTTGAAGAAAATAATTTGGTTGAGAACAAGGATGATTTTGCAGCTGAAGTTGACAATACTGAGATATGCCCCAATCCTACTTGTGCTCGTATAATTCCTGGACTTAGGCAAATTTGTAAAAATTATCAGATAGAATTATTTGAGACAAAATGCGAGAGGAGTTCATTCAAGGGTAGATGGCAAAAGAATGAGGAGAAGGTAAAAGCTCAGAAACGAGACATTGAGAAATATCAGAAGCTAGCAACGGAGAAGACTATCTTATATGATAGGGCTAGGATTGAGATATCTGAGCTTACACAGAAATTAACTGAACTGCAACAAAAATTTGATGAGCTGCAGGTCAAGTATGATTGCAATCAGGAAAGAAATAAGCGAATGCTCGATGCTGGAAAGGAATTGTCACATGCTGTTGTGACTGGTCAAGTTGGGAAAGATAAAACTGGGTGTGGGTCAGAAAAGTCTGATAAGTCTCTGTCTGCAAACAGCATCATTCCTCCACCAGTTCCCAGAGACATTGTAGGAATACTTCTTAGTGAGGATCAAGTTGAACGAACCAAATCTGATTATAAAGAAGTTGCTCCTCCTATTGATGGTGTCTTGGTTCGAACTACACCAATGACTCAAGAAGAAATTGACAATGAGACAAAAATGACTTATGGTGAAGGGAGAGTAAACGATATATCAGACAATGATGCTGAGTGCCAGAAATATGACAGGTGTCACAACTCTAAGTCTGATAAAGCTGGGATAGAGTTAAAACCATACCCTATAATTGAAACCCCATGCTTCAAAGTAATTGACGAAGTCAAAAGGGAAAAGGTGATCTTGACGACACGGCCTGAGGGGAAGATATTTATGACATCTGGATCAATGTTTGACCAAGAACCAGATGTAGAATATGAATTACCATCCTTCTCCTCCAAGTTCAAGGGAATAACCGATGGAGTGATAAGTGAACCTAAAGTTGAGAGGCCAAAGATCACCATCAAGCATCCGAGTATGAAGCCAACAGCTGGAGTGAAGAATGAAAAACTCAAGGGAGTAGCTGTGTCTCCCATTTCTTCAGTTGCTTCATGCAGTTGTAAGTGCAGTTGCAAGAATGGTGCTTCTTCATCAGGAAATCCAGAGAGCACAAAGACGATGAGGACAGGTTCAACACAGGCTTCGAGGATCCAGCAGAAAGTCAAATCTGGAGTTGCAGACAAAGCAAAGAAGCAGGCACAAGGCAAACCAGCTCCATATATGCCACCAAAGACAAATGGGTACACATCTGACTTCTATCTAAAGAAGCAGACTTGCTTTAATTGTGGCATTGCTGGTCATATTGCAAGAAACTGTCTTTATCGCCACTATGAACCCTACTATCCGCAAAGTCAAAGGGTTTCATCTCAGGAGTCAGTTGAGTCTAAGCCGATGATGGTGCAGGATCCTAAGGCAATGAAGACTGTTACTCCTAAGGTTAAGCCCTCTGATCAACATTGGGGTGCTGCCAAAGCTGAAAGAAAATCTATAAATCAAAACAACAGCTTTCCAAGTTACAAAAATTTCCAAAAACAGGTGAAGAAACCATTTCAAACAACCAAAGTCTGAAAAACCCAAGGTTACCCCTCCCAAGGTAACTAAAACTATTTTGAAAAATGATTTTAAAACGAAGAAGGTTGAAATACCTAAAGTCACAACTCCAAATGTGACTAAAACAAAAACTGTTTTGAAAAATGAATCTAAAACGAAGAAGGTTGAAATACCTAAAGTCACAACTCCAAAAGTGACTAAAACAAATGTTAAATCACCTGGAACTTGGAAACCAAAAATCAAGGCAGCTCCATCACAACTTCCTGATTTCTCAAAGGGGATGTTCTTACAAGAAGTATCATTTATTGATTACTCAGGTGTACCCAGAAAAACAATGGCCTGGGTACCAATGGCTAACTAATCTCTCACTCTGTGCAGGAACGATCATGGAGGATTATCACTAACGTTTTATTGCTAATTTGTTTGTTGATAAGTGATTGTTCCAGGCACAGTTTAGGAGACGTATCTTCATGTCACGACAAGCAATTTTTTATGAAGGATATGTTTCCTTGAGAGGTAAAAGGTTAAATTCAGCATGAAATGTACTGTTCTTAACTTGGTTGTTTGTTTGATGAAGCGGCAAAGGGTGTTTTGAGTCAAACCAAATTTCCTAGAATTTTCACTTGGTGATTGATTGTTGAAGTGTTTGACTTCAAATGCAATGAAGTGTGCATGTCATGAAACCCAATTTTCTAAAATTTTCAAATCAATACTTTAAAAGTTAGTTTGGCCAGATATCTTCAAAATTTTGTGTTTTGTTACTTTTAAGTGTGTTTGTGTGTTTTATTTTTTATTAAAAAAAAAAAAAAAAAAAAAAAAACTGAAAAATGATGTTCACAAGATTGTGACATTAAAAATCAAAAAGCAAGGGGAAGAAATGTAAAGATGAAGTAAAACTTGACCCCTCAAAAATAGTGTGCTTTTCAATTTTTAATTGTTTGTGTCTTGTTTCTGAGAAGTTTAGGGGAAGTAAAATGAATGTCCGAGTTGGAGATGGCTGACACGTGTAAGGCAGAAGGTGAAAGGCAAGCTCCACGGTGATATGCTTGGTAGGCTCGACCTAAACTTATGACCTCCAATGAAAGTGCAGTGAACTTAAAAGATATATATGTTTAGTTTCCCATCCCAGGTTGCATGGTTTAAAAGACTGAGTCCCGGCAAAAATGGGTTGAGAGTGGTAATTACCTAGTATTCTCTCTCTCACACGCCATGTCTCTGCTGTCATGACTACACCACATAATTAAAAAAAAGAAATGAAAAAAAAAAGAATAAATAATCACTCAGTTGGTCTTCTTTGTGTGCTTAGCGGCCGACCTGATCACCAACTGATGGTTAATGAAAAAAAGTGGTAGTCATAGCCGTGGTGCATGGTTCCTCAAGTTGGGGGTTTGTGAATCCTCAATAAACTCTGAGGTTGGGTAGGTTTTGCTGTGTACGCTTGGGTGTGGGGACAATTAAACATGACGGTAATATTGTACTATATTAAGCATGATGCATTCGGTTGGGATTAAACGGGTTTGAGTTTAAAGCGGACAAACATACCGGCAATCACCTGGACTAGTCGAGTAAATGAAGCTGAAAAGGGTTCCTCAGTCAGATTCATACGGTTTGATCCCTTGTAAACTTTCTCGTGTTTGATATTGGTAAGTATTTGTTTGTTTTTCTCTTTCGTGTGTGAGTCGTTAAGTTCTTTTTGGTATGTTTTCGTCTTGGCCAGGTTGATTTAAGAAGTCAAAATGTGTTTTTCATGGGTTTTAATGCATGACAATATGCCCCCGACAGATCTTGCCAAATTTTTAGGGGAAGGAGTATGGGATAATAAGTATTATCCGAAGGGAACTCGAGGATGATACTTATTATCTAATGGAAAAGACTTCCTCCGTCAGATGTTGACAAATTTTTAGGGGAAGGAGAGGGGATAATAAGTATTATCCGAAGGGAACTCGAGGATGATACTTATTATCTAATGAAAAGACTTCCATAATACATAGTATCTGAAGGGAACTCGAAGATAATATGTATTATCTCAGAGGAAGTCCTTAGCTGAAGGGAAGTTATCAGCTAAGGGGAATTCTTTAGAGGTCTTGGGTTCAGGGGAACTTTTATAGAAAACCCGTAGACCGGTCATCAAATGTCTGGTGGAGTATATTTTTTCAAATGTGTGTCAGACAGGTTGATGATAGAAAGATGTTGCTACTGCTCAAGTTAAAGAACCAGTCGGACAAGACTTTCATCTGAATAAGCATGCAACTGTTCAGGGGAAGTTGTTCGTGTCTTTACAAGCATCCAAAAGCTTCAAAAGTTTTTCAAAGAAAATGCTCACAAGTTTAGGGGAAGCTGAAGATTTCAAGTCAATCTTTGAAAATAAAATGATACAGAGAGCAGTCAGAGTTCATGAAGTTTGAAGTTCAACAATCAAGTTCTTCACAGTTAGAGGTTTTTCAAAATTTAACCTCTAATTGTTTTGGAGATTCAAGACAGTTACCGAAGATTCAGCAAGAACCAGTTCTTTCAAGAAGCAAGTCAATGAGAGCCCTCCATTTCATTGCTTGTTCATTTCAAGAAGTTCAAGCTGATGCTGATCAAGAGGAAGTCCCAAGTGCCCGTCATGAAACCCATTGAAGATTTCTGCGGAAAGAATCTTCATCAACATCCATGCCAGCCAGTCAAGAAGAAGAAGTTCAAAGAATCGAAGACTTTTAATATCACAATCCTAGGGGAAGATTGTGGAGGCTAGATTATGAGGCTTGTAATATTAAATAAGTTGGGCTGGGCTTAGAGGGTTTCATTAGAATCATAGGCTAGTCTGCTATTGTATTTAGGCTAGTTTATGATAGGGTTTGGGTTTACTATTGGGTTTATGATCCACAAGGGGCCCAATAGTAAACCCATTGGGGTGCCTATATAAACCCCACTTGACCTCCTCATTAGGGGATGCCAGTTTACGATTTAGAGAGGGCAGCCAAGGTGTTTACCATCACAAAGTGTTCACGATCGTAAACCCGTGAGAGCTGAGTTTACGAATTTGTATTTGTACCCGACAAGTTTTCTTGTGTGCAAAGATCAAGTTTTTATTGTTTATATCATCGTATTCTTGTGTTCTCTTCTACTTTCTTCTTGAATCAATCACATACGAGGATTCCGCACTCGTTTGTGATTAGATATCGTGTTCTTGGTTTTATCTCGGACCTACAAACCTAACTCAAGCTAAGCGTAACTTTCGAGTTACGGACACTAGTCATCAAGGTTTGATTATGCAATATTTGTTTATTCATACATGCATGAGTCTACATTTGACATATGAATCGCTTTCAAGTATTATATATATTCTAACCTTATGTTTACTCACCAACTATTTTTAGTTGACACTCTCTATTTTTATACATGTTACAGGAAATGTTGTTTGAGCTATACGTGATTGATGCTACATCTAGGATGCTTTAGACCTAGATTAATTAAATCAAACTCTATATGTTATGCTATGTTATGTGTGTTGAACCCGTGGTAAGGCTTGGAATTTGGTAATGAATAATTATTGAGACTTTAATTAGTGTCATGAGCATTTGTACAATCATCAATGCCCCGACGTAAATTCCGCCGTCGGTTGGGGTGTGACATTTTTGACCCAACGGTTTTTACGGTTCAACCGGCTGAAACTCGAAACCGGGTCGCTAATTGAACTGCTTTTTAAAACTTAATTCACGCACTCACGTTAAAAACTAAAATTATAAAAAGAAATTAAGGTTATCTACTATTCGCATACGGTGAGTTCTTTTCGTCAAACTATTTAAGGTTCTGTAACACCCCAAAATTTTATGACTTAAATTATATACGTGTGCTATATATGTTAAGTAGCTGAAATACATGTGATATAATATATATATATATATATATATATATATGAATATACGTATAATAGAGAAACGTCACGATTCACGTACGAATATTCGGCACAACATTCGAGGAAACGTCAAGGGTCGAATTAATAGAATATGTTAGATAACGAAAAATAAAGACCGTGGGCGCAGACGGATCTTAAATCCGAGTTATAACGAAGCGGGAAAACGTAAAATAGTGATTTGGGCCCGGTTTGTAATAAATCATAATTAAGCACGAACTTCACTAAAATGATACCGAGACAAAGATAGAATATCAGGTATTGTTAAATACTTGATTTATAATCGATATAAAATATAATTGCGATATTCGGCACGGAAAACAGCTCAGACGACATGCTCGTCCAACCGGCGGTGAAGATGATGGGTTGTCATTTCATGTGGGGGGGGGGGGGTTGTTATTCGGTGATGTTCGGAATGACACTCGGTGACGATCGGTTAACGATGGGGCGTGGCGGCAACACCGATGAGCTGCCGGGATGGTACAGAATGGTGGCGGTGGTTGGTGGTCGTTGACGGTGGTCCACGGTGGCGGAAAACGGGGTGTAAACTAGTGACGTTAATAAAACCTGTCTATACTTTCGGGCGACATTTCGATGGCATAACGAGGTCCAAACGACAAACCGACAACGGGGAAATGCTCGTGGCGAGAAAATAGTCAGGAAGGACTATTCGTTTGTCAAGAGCGGACAACTTTATTATTTTGGTTATTCGGACTCGTTTCACGACCCGTCAAAGAGGTAATCACGTTATATTATTTTTATCATTCAAAATATCACTATTCGATTAAAGTTTATAAAGTGGGTTAAATGATATAAAAGTATTTGAGACAGATAAATATTATATGGATATATATATATATATATATATATATATATATATATATATATATATATATATATATATATCATTATTAATCGATTTTTATTAAATTGATTTAAAGGAAAATAAGAATTTAAATATTAAATATATAAACTTATATATATTTAATATAAAGGTTAACGATAATGATAAATTAATTATCGGATTAAAGAATATGTTTAATATATATTGAAAAATATATATAAAGTATTTAATGTTGTAATTAGGGTTTTCTAGCCGCTGTGCTATCAAAACCAAGCAAACGGTAATGAACTAACCTTTGAAATTTCAAAGCATGTTATAAAATGTTATAACGGATAATACCCTAAGTCAGTTTTGAATAAAAATGAGTTTTGATCAAGAAATGAGAATAACGGGAAATTAGGGTTTCGGAATATGATTTCTTAATATAAAACAATCCGGAAGGTATGGGGACTTGATTTTTGAAATGGTAACATATCTTTATATATAATAAGTATATATGAAGTTAAAATGGATAAATGATAAAGTATTTAAAATACTGAGTTAATCGGATATTTAGAAGTTCGCGCGGACCGGAAGGGTAGACGCCTGTACACTGGGGTTTCTGGCATAGCGAGGGTGTGGCATAAATCCCAACTGGGAAATGGCATCCCTCACTGGGCGACCCCGGAGTGAGCGTTTACTTATAGGAATGCGTGTCTTCGTATTATCAATAAAAGAAAAGGATAATGGCCTAAAGGGCATTTTGGTCATTTTAACCTTTAAAATGAATAATCTTAATAACTGAGTATTATTAAGTTAATGAAGAGTTGAAATAAACATAGTAAATGTTTATTATATTAAACATTGCGTTAACGCCGTACAATACGCGATTAGGTTTAATTGGAAGGCATTGCGGAGACTTTGTCTGAATTAACTGCTTAAGAGAATAAGGTGAGTTCTATGAGCCCACTTTTAAATGTTTTAAATGTTTTACTGTTTTCGGGCTGATATACATGCAATATTAATACTTTTAAAGTATTTGAAATGCCTTGTGCCTGTTATAAACTGTTTTCAGAAAGGTTATAATAAACGGGTAATGTAAAGAATGAAGCTTTTACATAAAGTTTTGAGAAATGAAAATATGAATATTTGGTCTAAGCTTGGGTATGCGAATAAATGTCGGGTAAATATGATCTTATTAGTCTTGTTGTGATTGTAAGATGTAATCTATACTGGGATGACTCTATATCATATCCGTTTGTATTTAAGGTGTGGTGGATACGCTGCGGTACTTCCTATATATAAACACCCGTAATACAATAGAAATGTTATAGGCCCAGTCCAGTATACGTTTCACTGAGATTTAACAAGACCCATGACATTATATTTATGAAACGCTTATTTTCATATACGGGTGATGGACCGGTGTTGAAAAGGTTATGAGTCCAAATACAGAGGTTATTAAATGGACTTTTGAAAATGTTGAAAAAGGTTGAAAAGGTTTTAATCTAAGCGGATATTGTCTAGAGAAAAGGAAGACTGTGGTTGTGCAACTAGAAGCGGGGAACGACGGTTCTCCGGGGTAGCGACGGCTGCTTACTTAGAAAAGGTATTCGGGTGGCGACGGTTACCAGAGGAACTAACGTGGTTCCAATAGACAATACTTAGTAAGTATATAACGACTGCTTATAATATTTCGTATAACTCTTTTATGCTTATACCTAATGATTATTTGCACAAGATAGGGTCTAGGGGACCCAGAGTACTTTGAGTACTAAATAATTAAATAGTTTAATGAATGAATGTTTGGTATAATTCTGTTATGTCTTATACCTGATAAAGGATAAATGATTAAAAGTTTTGGTATAAATCTGTTATGTTTTGTACCTGATGACTGTTTATAAAGAAAGGGTCGTTAGGCCCAAATGTTTGAGGTAACTTTTCAAGGAAATGTAAAAGTTTTAAATACTTAGAACTCACCAGCGTAAGCTGACCTTTAAAAGCATGTATGTCAGGTATCGGTGATGTTTAAAGTAGCAAGGGAAGGGCTCTAGCAAGGGCAGATTAGATGGGCAAGCTATCAGGAAAGACTCGGTAGTAGACTGGCATAGATAAGATCTAGTTATTAGTTTATGTTGTTATCTTCCTTACTGTTGTACTTGGCTTATATATAAATGAAAAGTTTTTAATTTCCGCTGCTTAGTTATCTCTGTTGTACCATGTGTTCATGAGTAAATCTGACACGTGACCCCTCTTGGAGCCAAGACTGGGAGTGGGCGTCACAGGTTCGACCTTTTATTTTATTGAAATTGATTTTAATAATACAAGTTTTACCTTGTTGGCGGATAATAATACGAGTTTTCAAATTTCCTTACAATAATACGAGTTTTGTGGGTATTGGATTCTAATGATACACCGTTAGTTTTTTACTAACGGATTTAGTTTGTTGCCTACGTGGCAGGTGCCACGTCAGGTGCCACGTAGGTAACAAACTAACACCGTTAGTAAAAATCTAACGGTGTATCATTAGAATCCAATACCCACAAAACTCGTATTATTGTGAGGAAATTTCAAAACTCCTATTATTATCCGCCAACAAGATATAACTTGTATTATTAAAATCCATTTTTCCTATTTTATTCCATGGTTTATTCGACTAAAATTATAAAACAAAATCCTTATAGTTTGCTTAAAACTTATGTTAATGTTTTTTTGGATAATGTAATTTGTATAGGACGTTATTGAATTTCTTTTTACATTAATTTGTCATGTTTGAAAGGTTATAAAGTGTATATTATAAATTTAAAAGATTGAATAGGCAATTTGGTTCAATCTTCCGGGTCAACCCTAGTCAAACAATTGAACCTTTTTTTAACACAAGTCTGGTCCGGTTTAAAAATCTGGTTTTAAAACATTAATTTGAGGCCATTGGATTATCAAATCAATAGTGGAGACTAAATTGATGGATAAAAAAATGCTGGAGGGACATTTTAGTCTTAGTCATTTTTGTTGACTCTTTATCTATTTCCCCCATTTTTTTTAAATCTTCATAACTCTTGCATACGATATTTTTTTTAAAGAATTACACCGTAAAAATGAGCGTTTTTTTAATTTTAAAATACATACAGTGTTGCAATATAGAAAATTAAAAAATATATATATACTTTTACGATTTCCTAGCACGTCTTGCGTCATTGCGTCTAATACTCATCGTTGTGTCTATACTCATCATTGTGTATTTATGATATTATTGTGATAAATTTATCTAATACATAAATTATAATAACAAAATAACATGAAATGAGTTTAAACATAAAACATAATGATAAATACATATTACACAATGACCTGAAACATAAGACATAATGATGAGTATTAGACACAATGATAAATAGATATTACACAATGACTTAAAATATAAGACACAATGATTTGAACATAAAACACAATGGTCTGAAGGTAAAACATAATGTATCTTTTTATTATTTTAAAAAAAAAGACACAATAACCAACATAACGACACAAATGACAAGTAAAAAGACACAATGATAAGTATTAGACACAATGACGCACTAAACATCGAAACAGTAACTTTTTATTTTATATATAAAAACACTATATGTGTTTTAAAGATTAAAAAATGCTCGTTTTTATGATGTCATTTTTTTAGAAAAAAATTTAAGAGTTAATTGAAAATTTCGTCCCTGTGGTTTGGACCGGATTTGCAGAATACTCCAAAATGAAACTTTTTTGCATAGGCTACACTGTGGCATGCGTTAATTGCAAATTAGGTCCAAAACACTAACTCTGTTAAAGAACCTCTATCAAGTTTAGGAGCATTTTTGTCTTTTTAACTAAGATATAGTTAACTAATGCTAGTACAAGCTATTAATCATATAGTTACTTGTAGAGACCTAGAAACTAAGGCTTTTGCATTAGATGTATTTTGGGCTAGTAGATAATTGTATTTGGGCTAACTATTGTGGGTTATGGGGGTGCAAGGGGTCCATTCGGTTTTAGTTGTATATGGGCCGAATTTTTATAGATTAGGAGGTGACTTGTTTACCAAGTTGGTCATATCCTATAAAGGAACATAATATTGTTTAAAATGGGTTGTTGATTGTGTGGTAAAGCTCAAGGTGTTCATCGAAATTCTCCCTAGAGAATTTCGAATTCCACAAGTGTAGTGCAACCAGTTTTGGCTTAATCAAGTTCTATTTTAATTGATCGGTTTGTGTTTTCATATTGTTTTAATCGTTGTTTTATTACATTATTCATCGTTTCTTGAATCACCAATCAAACCGGATTCCGCATGGTATTGATTGGATTAGATATCGCGTGAGGACTTTTCTGATCCTTACATTACTAAAAAGCATATTTAAAGTTAAAGGACTGTTTATATAAATTACTTAAACTAATAATAAAAAAACAGATACACCTTATTTAATTTTTTCCTCCTTACGATCAACCAGATCCCACAACCGAAGCACAACTTTGCCACACCACACCAGTCACCACCATCATCGTCATCGTTGTCGCGTTGTCTAGTCAAAACTCTAGCGCTAATCGGTGAACTCGAACCGGTTGTCACTGGTTGTCCCTTCAACTCTCAACACGACCACGAACATCATGATTTTGTATCTCATTCTCGCTCCCTCTGGCTTTCAACACAACCACGACCACATAAAGTCTCTATAAAAGTGAAGAACATGCAATTAAATAAAGTCAACGAAGATTTTTTCACCCAAATCACAACAACCACTAACTGTTTTGATATGTTCACTAGAAATCAACATCAACAATGACACCTAAATCAGTAGCAACGAAGGATGAATCATCAACATAAGCAAATTCACTCTTCAATCCAGACCATAACACAGTTGTTCTGCTCAACAAAACTAAAAGCAACACTGTGTTTCATGAAATGATTGACTTCCTGAAGGCGTCACACATACACTTTGCCCTAACCGTCAAGCCTATTAGGATACTCCTAAGCCCATTAAGCATATAGTAAGCCCAATCAAACACTTGTGGACCACCAGGGCCCAATAAGTAAACTATGCACTATAAAGCCCATTAGATTGATCCACTTACTATAAATGGACTGTATAAGCCCAATTAGAGTCTACGGGTCACCAAGGCCCAATAAAACTCCATATATGGACCAAACACTTATATATAAGTGTATGGGCCTCTTTCAAACCCACATTAGGCCGTAACCGGTTAATTGGCCATAAGGGCCCAAACCCTTTTGGGACGGGTAAGTTAATGAACCCGATAACCATTTAGGCCATAGTTCGGTTACAACTCATAATCCTTTAGCCTTAGAAACCAAGCCCAATTAGTTTGCATGGTCACCAAGAACACGGTTCGGGTCCAAGGCCAAAAGCGAATTCTCTTGGCTTCATTGTGAACTTAGGAGCAACCACATAGAAGATGAGGGACTAAAAGTGAAACCTTGCCACCCAAATGGACCAATAGGATTGCATGCATGGGAAAGAGACAATCAAGAGAGCTTACTTACACACTCATCCCAAGCAACCCACTTGAATAATGGAGATCCATGCAATTGCATGAAACTTAATTAGTTGATTGTCAAGTCAAGCCCATCCATTGGCCAACAAGGGGCAGTGGTAACGGCTCCAAGGACTCCCCACCGGTTATAACCACATCCATTTTCACAAACCCTTACTTCCATACACCCACCATCTCTCTCTCGGCTCCCACACATTCACCACAAACCATCACCTCTCCACCGTACACCACCATCACTCCACCATGCAACACCCTATTCGATCACCACATCCTTCATAACTCCCTCATCCCTCTCCTAGACTCCTAGGTCACCCACGGATCACGACCACTTACCACTAACACACCACTATCGGCCAAGCTCCTTCCACCATCTCCTATATTCAACACCCTCCTTCATCGCCATGCACACAACCTACGCGATCATCCACCACCATGAGGACCACAAGACTCCTACCTCCCACCGTGACGCATGAAGGCCATGCATGGTTCCCACCTCGGCTATACAAGCACAAAGTCCATGAAACTAACACTCTAGGTATAAACCTACACCTAATCATTTTCATTTCATTTTTAGTCTAATCCATTGTTTGCTATTCCCTTCATTCGGTTGATGAGAGCTTGATTAATCACACATCACTCTAGCACACACATGCACTAATACTCTAAATTTACATGCATACACTTTAATCCATCAACAATTGATATTTATGTACAAATGTATGTTCTACAACCACATGAAACTAAGACTAACTAGCCACTAATCCGTAACCTATACATGCATGCCACAATTTTATTAAAACTAGATTAATCCCATAATTATAAATAGATTTTTCGTTAGTTAATCTTGATACAATCAGGCTAGGCACATAGCTCCAAGCCCGTAGATACACACATATCGATATATACATACATGCATGCATACACCTCATTTTAACCAATAATATAATATGCTAGATGTCACATGAATTAGAAACTTTGATCGATTAGGAACATAGTCACCATCATAAACTCCTACATGTGTTTTATGTGTATTACCATATATCATAAATCGCCTAGATGTCACCTAATTCAAAACCGATTAAAACCATATATGGGAATCGGTTCAAAAATAAGTTAACGAATACCACAGGCCCAATAGGCCCACTGGAACGGACCGAGAACTCGGCGAGGCATCGGGTCGGGTCGGGTCCATAAACTAACCCAATCGGGTCACACTCCTTGGGTCATAGTTATCAGATAAATCCATCGGGCCCAGAAATGAATTCGGGTGACACAACAAATATGCCTGAGCCCACTACTTTCTCTAATAAGTGACTGGTCTAGTCTGCTAAAGCCTAAGGCGCCACAGTGAGCTAAACCTTGTTGATACATAATCTGTGTGTCGTGTGAAGTATCGAGACAAGATGATGTGAAGATCAAGATAAAGTGTGTCTGCCAACCGAACTGCATCCGAACTGCCAGTTCGGATCAGGGCAAACTGGCAGTTCGCCCAGGGTTCGGGTAGTCGGGTATAAGTAGGAAGATTTTCTTTGTTCCTATAACTGAGCGGGCGAGATCTGTGCTTAAGTGTGTGTTTCTGTGGTGTTTCTCTATGATTGATTCTCTGTGTTTCCTGAGTTGTAATTGTTCACTTTGATCAATAAAACAACTCTTAATTACTTGCTTCTCATCTGTAATAGCTAGATCGAGCAGACGATCTGATGCTCATGAACTTTCAAGTGGTACCAGAGCTTTCTGGTTCATTCTACTGATCTGTGGTTGCTATTTTTGGGTTTTTTGAAACAAAAAGTGTGGGTTTTTGAAAAATTGAAGTGTTTTTACGAGTTTTTGAGTGTTTTCAGTTGATTATTTTGTGGAAAATGTTCTTCTAAATCATTTCTAATCAGGTTTTCTGATCTACTTCTGCATATCTCGTTCCAAGCTGTCCAAAATTTGAAAATTTTGAGTGAAAATGGTTCAGTTCGGCTGAAGATTCCATTGTTCGGAATAACCGCCAATCCGAACTCAAGGTCCGGATGCTGTTCGTATCGTCCGAAGTTCAAGTTCGGCTAAATTTGTCTTAGGTTCGTTTGACAGGTTTTGTTCAGATAAGATTCGGTTATGGTTCGGATACATTTCGGTTCGGACAGGTTCGGGTAATTTTTTGGGTTCGGTTAAATCTCAGCTCGGCTATAGTTCGGCTATAGTTTTCAATTCGGGCTGATTTCGGTTAAACTTTTAGTTCGGATAAAGGTATTCTATTCGGATCAAGTTCGGCTCAGATTGAGTTTTTAGTTGTTTTCCGAAACTGACGTAACTTGAGAACCGTTAAGAGTTACGGAACCTAATACCAGCCAAAACGACCGTCTCGAAGAGACCTACACTTTTACTTGTCTTACGACCAGTACCCTCCGTTTCAATACCCAAAATCCACTTTTAAGACCTTCGTTTTTTAGTTCGAAGTTTTTAGAGCATTATACTTTGGAAAAGATGTCGAATTTTGAAGCTTTTGCCGCTATGCAAAGTAAAAAACACAATTCAAACTCTGTTGGAGCATATTCCTATGCTATAGAGTGTCTCATGTATTGTATCTAAGTGAGCGTGTCATTGTGTGAGTCATAGGGTCAACATGCCATGGTCCGCCATACCATTGGTACGCCCGTACCAATGGTCCGCCAGTTGGTACTCTGGCTTATATGTTGCACCTATAAATAGTTTGTGTTAGAATGATAGCGTTGAACTTCTGTCATTTCTACATCTTTCTGTGTGTGTTCTAGAGAGAGAAACCAGAGAGACTTCTTTGTAATCTTCAAGTGATTCAACAAGATTTCTCTTATTTACTTCTTGTGTTCACTAGATTGATCAAAGCATGCAATAGTAAGATCGTTTCACGTACTTACAAGTGCTCCAATTGTACATGATATGCTATCAAACCACCCTTGATTTACATGTCAAACTACCCTTGATTTACCAATGCACTTGATGTTGGTTAATTTTGTTTGCCCCCATGCTTGTACTAGACACCTTTTGTTTACAATCTGCCTTGGCTTACACTTTTACCTTTAGATTTGTGATGTAAAAAAGTACTTTTTTTCCCAAAACACGCAAAATTAAAACCAATGTGCAATTTTCTCTTATTGTCTCTTATTTGCAGATCTTCAAAATTAGTTAGCTTTTCATACCCTGCACATAGATCTCCTATGCTGATTTATAAAGCAAGCAAATAAATTACTATGTGCCCTCATCCATATTCCATAACTCTTGTTAAAAGCAAAAGAAACCTTCTAGTATAAATTTTGATGTGGCAGTTGGCTTCCTCATATTGCGTAGCCCATTTATTGATGGCATCTATTGCAACAAATAGGTACTTGTATGAAGCAATGAAATCAGATAAGCATGTAGCATCAAGTACAAAACCACATCAAACAAGCATGATGAAGCAAAAAATCCAAATTTGTAAAAAGAAAAATGATAAACATTCTCAGCCCCAGTGAAACAATGAACTAATAGCAACTCATTCTTCTAAGTTATACCTACAGCCCATCAAGAATAGGGAAAGATTACAAATGGTTATCACTCATCTTCAATTATTGATTCATAATGGTTAATTTTTAATCCAAAATATGATTGAATGGAAGCATTTTGGAACTTAAAACCTAAAACTCGGTCCATATGCATATTTTCATAACTATAGTTTATTTAAAACTTATAACATTTTGGACCTTAAACCCCAACAACAATGGTGATGTCGTGATCGAATAAAGTGTCAAATTTCAACAGAAAAAAATCAAAATCACGGGTCGGATGTAATTCTATTTTAAAACAAAAACATCACATCGATCTCCAATTGAAAAGAAAAATCAAATCAGAAGAATACTAGGGTTTCGAGCAAAAGAACACAGAGATAAAACAAATTAAATCAACAAGATGCCTGCCATTAAAATCAATGGCAATGAAGAATACTAGGGTTTTGAGCAAGGAGAGGGGAGGAGGAGAATCATACCTGAACGATGTCTGAGGTCGGCCGGAGAGTTGAAATCAGTCGCCGGAGAGGATTCTACTAGGGTAGATTAGCGTCGCAAGGGGAGGGGTAGAAAAACACTCCCATTTTTTTGTTTCTGAATGGTTTGGCGTGCCCTCTACATCTGAGTGAAAAAAGAACATATCCAGACCCTCTTAGCGATTCAGAGGTAAAAAAAGAACTCAACCAAACGCTCTGAATCTGACCTTTTATAGCTAAATTCATTACGTG
>JBCNJP010000009.1:39366273-39392767 GCA_039602395.1 Deinandra increscens subsp. villosa
CCTGAACTAAGAACAAACTTAACTTTTAATGAAAACATTTAAACCCCAAGATAACCAAGTTCAGTTACATTTTCAACAACCTCTCCAAGAAACGAAAAAGTGGTCAAAATGATGCTGACATTTTGAAAATGGCACAACACCGTTATAAATTTAAAAACAGGGGGTGCAAATTTTAATAATTTTGATTGTTTGGAGGTTGCAAGACAATCTCCAAAATGGCGAGTGGGGGCCATGGCGATTGAAGATAATGAGAAGAGCTTGAAAAGAACAAAGACATCTGAGTCAAACGATTATAGTACGAGTGCTTCAGATGCATGTGCAACCAATTCAACCTCATCAAAGACGACGGTGCATCCTCCGAAAGCCCGCCCGAACCGCAAAGGCCCGTCGGGAAATGAAATGGAATGACTAGCCTGACAAAAACAATCATCTCAAACCGACATATTAGTGGAAAAGTTCGATAAGTTCAACAAGATCCAATTTGAAAGACTTCAATTACCAAAATGTTTAGAGGAGCGCAAGGAAAGAGAAGAGGATTTGAAGGAACGAGAACAAATGTGTCGAGATATTGAGGCTTACTATGTTATTATTTTATTTATTACTTTTGTTTTATTATTAAATTAATTTGGAGTGAATAAAATACTATTAATACAATAAGTGTGGATGGGTATTACTTCTAAAAAGTATGGAGTGACAATGTGACGCTGAGTTAATAGAAAAAAAAGTGTGGTGAAGGATCACCAATACCCTTAGGATCTTAGCTCGTTGTCACGGAGTTATCCTTCTTAACTCACGTGGGGCTCTTAGACACCTTCTAAGTGATGAGAGGTCAATTGGGTGCAATTAAATATGCTTAATTCCACGATTTTATATGTTTTATCATGTGGAATTTGGTTACTTTGAGTTTGTGATTGATTTCAGGGCTCGTACGTGCAAATGGATCATTTTGGATGATTTATGAGAGCTAAACGGAAGTCGGAAAGTTAGAATCGAAGCTCGGAGCAAAGTTTGGAAGCCATTGAAAAAAGTTCAAGACAGGGCGCCCCCTGAGGCCATCAGGGCGCCCAGGGCGCACACCAATGTGTACAACTGGGCAAGGCAAGGGCGCCAATCAGCAAGCTAAACTCCAGATTTTTCAAATACAACGCATAGTGCGCCCTAGAGAGCGCACGGGGCGCCCTCGTCGACGCAATTCCGGATTTTTTCCTTTTTTGTTGGTATTTAAGCCATACTTTTAGGTTTTTCGAAAATACTTTTGATTCCAGCCGTTTTTGGGGTTTGAGAAGGCGATTTTTGCACTCAGAGCACTTTCGGATTACCAGGTTTTCATGTTTCAATTGATTGATTCAATTAGTGTTTTTGTTTGGATGATGAACATGAGCAGCTAAACCACCCGTTATTCTCTTCGGGTGTAGAGTTGTTGATTTATGGATTGTTTCTTGATTGTTTAACATTCTAGGATTGTTTTAGTTGGTAGTTCAAGTCGGGTTTTCTTCTTGTAAAGAATTCACACGTCACAGCATTTAACAGTGAGTGGATTTGTTGATGTGCACGTTCTGACCAATTAAGTTAGTCCTCACATTTTCACAAGGTTAAACCTTCGCACAGTCCCTCTTAAGGACTTCCTAGTAATCAATCAAGTGCAATCTAGATTTCATAAGCTTGAACCCGGAGAGGATCATCTTTTCTCCATAAGTTTTCAAACCTAATTCAGTTCAAATTTACATTTTTCAGCAATTTCTAAATTTAGTCTTTTCAAAATTAATCCAAACCAAATAATCAACTTTTTCACTTCGTAGTTTTTAATCTAGTTAGTAATACAATCAATTGCACAACATCGCCAACCACAAACTCTTCGTGGTTCGACACCCTGCTTACCCTATCTAATAAGGTAAAAAGGATCACAATTCTTCTATCTTTGATCGGTACCTTCGACGCCGATCAAAATGGCGCCGTTGCCGGGGAGCTAGTGCGCTTAGTGTTATTTGTTTTGTTGATTTTTATCCTATTTTTTTGCTTTAAAAAAAATCCAAAAATATTTTTATATTTCGTTTGTTTTATTTTATTTGTTCGTCTTTACCTCCGGTATTCTAGCTTGTTGTGCAGGTTAGTTTACTTACAACATGGATGAACGTGATGAATGCCACAACTGCGGGAGTTACTTTCACGATGTTTTTCACTGCCCGATATTTCCTAGTTGGATTAAAATTGTGGAAGATGAAGATGATGAGAGCTTGTCATATTACCCGCATGAGGAACCACCTCCATCCTACTCTCATGGATACTCACAACATAATTCTTCCTAAGATTACTATCAGAACGGGTGTCAATTTCCGCATCAGATACAAGAGAAACTTGATACTCAGTATGACGAACCAATTTATCTGTATGAGGAGGATGAACAGAATGCTCAATTCAACTCGACATTATCTAGAATCGACAAGTTGTTATCATCATCTTGCCTCTCAGATCAAGAAAAAATTGAATTCTTGAGTATGAAGTGTGAGGTGCTCTCATTGAAGATTCATAAAGAAGAGGCTATCACACCGTTATCTGATGACTTATATACCTAAGATGGGGAAGAGATTTTCGAGGCTAATACCACACCGAGTCCCTCAATTGATGAAGAGTCACAGGTGGAGCCAGAAGAAGTTGGTGAGGAAGAATCTGTAATTGTGGTACTCAAAGTTGTTCCTGAACCTTCTATCACTCTGATTAATTCAATAAACAAAGTTGTGGATGAGGGTCCGAGAATCAAGATTAGGAAGGTCGGTCCGCAAGATCTCGGGCAATTCATTGTGATGTGGACCTGTAATATCTTCTTTTATCTGAACATGCCACTGATCGTCAATCGTCTCTGGACACGGCATGTCAAATACCGAGCATTTGTTAGAAACTCGGTAGGTAAGTGTGCATTGAGACCACCATGAGCATCAAATTAGGTACAGTATGGTTGGAACCTAAAATTTAGCGCTTCCGGGAGGCAACCCGAGAACTTTGTGGGTGTGTTCACTAGAAACCCTCACGAGGCTTCACTCGTCCACTCGGGCTACCGAGGGGTTTAAAGGCTTGTTGCATACGCTAAATGCAACCGTGATTCCTACGAAAGTGAGTTTAGGTTTTTTTTTTTCAAATTGATTATTTTTAATCGAATTGGAACTAAAATGTTGCATTGGGGACAATGCAATGTTTTAAGTTGGGGAAGGGGGTTACTAGTTTTTTGTTCAAATTCGTGGTTTTTAAGTCGTGTTTAAAAGATGAAAAAATGCAAAATTTTGAAATTTTTGTGTGCTAATCGTTGTGAGAAGCTTGCTTCTACACAGAAGTTGCTAAGTTTTGCAGCTTGATGAGATAGACTTCGAAGATCATCACAACACTTGAAGATCTCGCCATGATTACAAAATCAGGTGAACCCGTTCCTTTTCTGAGTTTGGTTAAAAATGATTAATTTTGTGTGTTTGCATGTTAGTTTAGTTTAGTTAGGTCAGATGTATATTTTTGCATTTTGTTGCTTGAATTAGTTGGTTGTGTGATTGGTGCGAAAATGATTTAAGTCTTGAAAAAGTGTTTTTTCATATATGGAAAATGATAGAAATATTGGTAGGTTGATGCTTATACATGAAGTGGATTTCTAGGGCTGAAAATGCATCTGACTTGTGATATGTTGGTAGACTCGACCTAAACTTATGAACACCAATGTGCGTGCAATAACTTTAATTGAATATATGTGTTTAGTTTCCCATCCCAGTATGTATGGTTTAAAAAATTGAGTCCCAGCAAAAACGGGTTGCGAGTGGTATTTATACCCAGTATTCTTTTCTCACACATCATGCTTCTATGCTTCTGCTCTTATGACACCACCACCTAATAAAATTGACTAGTTTTATATTTGAAAAAAAGAAAAAAAAAGAGAAAATGTTGTGTAAAAAATCAAAAAAAAATTTAAAAAAAACGAGAAAGAAAGAAAAAAAAAGCAAAAAAAAAAGATATTGAGAAATAATGGGAGGTAAGTCCCGGATGTCACGTAGAAGGGAAAATAAAATGGCTTAATCCCTATTGTGTCATAATGGTGGTGCATGGTAAATTCAAATGTGGGTTAGTGAATCCTCAATAAACCATGAGGTTTGGTAGGTTTTGTTGTGTATGCTTGGGTGTGAGGACGTTTAAACATGTTGGTAATTTTCTACATTATTAAGCACAACACATTTGGTTGGGATTATACGGGTTGAATTTAAAGTGGACAAAATATATTGACAATCACAGTTAATGTATTAGCATTTTCCTGTTTGAAATGAATTGCGATAAGATTAGCTCACCGATTATGATTCCATTACATCTCTTTTTCGGGACGAAAAATGTTTAAGTTGGGAAATGTGATGAGTGGTGTCTCGATCCACTCTATTTAGTACTAATTATATTAAAAATACACTGATATGTTTGTTAATTGTGGTACTTTATGTCTTTATATTACTGTTTCTATTTTGTACATATGAAGTTAAAATGACAAAAGTCTAATGAATATGAGTAAATTGAGAACAGTTGAACAAGTAATACAATGAATTTTACTCATCTGTCCAAGTTATTGTTTGATTTATTGGTTTATATTAAATTGGCAGATTACTTATGATTGCTAAGTACACATGATGAAATAAAAAGAAAGCAAGATAATGGTTTGTCATGAAGATTTGGGCTTCACGTGGAATAAAAGAAAGCAGTACAAAACTGAAGAAAATAAATTGTTATTCATGTTGGGCCATATTTGGGCTGCCTCAACGAGAACAAGTGGTAAAAGAAATAAATAAAAAGGGATTCACGTTTAAGGAGGGGGGATTCACGTTCGAGGGGGAGACGGCTGGTATAAGCAGCAGCCTTCTTGGCTGCTTGCTGTGGATGCACTTCGAACAAGGCAAAGGGTGATCAGGAAATCAAGATTAGACTTTTACAAAGGGCATTTTTTCTTGTTTTAATATTTTTATAAATTCTTTAGTTGATTCAGGATGTTAGTTTTTGGTTGATTAGTTTGATGAACAAGTTGTTAGTGACAATATACGATTTGTTTATTATGTTAATTGACTAATTTTCTGTGATCATACCTGGGTGTAGGGTTAGTATAAGATTTATGTTTTCTTCGTTTTGATTGTTATGACATTGGGTGTAAATTCAAGCATTCGAATTTATGATTGGATAATAAGCCATTGGTAGATTTAGTTGATTAAAGATTTGTTTTACTGGTTTTGGCGTTGCTTGATTATTAATTTCTAGCTCAATCTCAAGTAGTGACCAATTATTATTATCAATTAACTCGTACTAAGGCAACATCTTAGCAGGAGCCGTTATTCGGTTTCGGACCGTTAACCAGCATCCGTCAGATTCCTTAGTCTTGTATGAGTACTTCACACTAAAGCCAATACCAATTTATGTCTATGTAACAATTTCATAATAATCAAACTAAGTTTTTGTTGTCTATTGCTAACCTGAACCCTGGTGTGATCGTATCTTTATTTATTAGTATTCTCATTATTATTTTCTACTTAATCAAAAATCAACTTTTACACTTTTTAGTATTTTTAGTTTAATATAGTTAAATAATCAAACAAAATATATAGCACTGACCACATGCTTCTCGTGGATACGATACCTGACTTACCCTAGCTACCTAGGTTATTTAGGTTTTTGAAGTGGAGCACGACATCCGCTATCACACAGTCCCTCTTAAGGACTTCCTAGTAATCAATCAACTGCAATCTAGATTTCATAAGCTTGAACCCGGAGAGGATCATCTTTTCTCTATAAGTTTTCAAACCTAATTCAGTTCAAATTTACATTTTTCAGCAATTTCTAAATTTAGTCTTTTCAAAATTAATCCAAACCAAATAATCAACCTTTTCACTTCGTAGTTTTTAATCTAGTTAGCAATACAATCAATTGCACAACATCACCAACCACAAACTCTTCGTGGTTCGACACCCTGCTTACCCTATCTAATAAGGTAAAAAGGATCACAATTCTTCTATCTTTGATTGGTACCTTCGACGTCGATCACTAAGATAAGCCTTTAACCAATAATGAGCAACGATTCTAAGCGACTATGCAGCGGAATTGCAAGACTCGTAATCAAGTAAACTATATATATTACAAGAGAACGCTTACAAGAGAGCTTTAAAGCCTTTAAAAGGTGGTTTGAAGATTTTGAGAGGTGGGAGAACAAATGAGGGCTCCTCCTATTTATACTTGCTAACCTAACATACTAAAGAAATCTAGAAGCTTCCTACCTTTAGAGATTTCCTAACAAACATCAAGATATTTACAAGGAAGATCTAGGCATTTCTAGATCACCAATTTTAGATATCTCCATGGAATATGAATCTTGAATTCTCTAGCCCATTCTTGAACTTTCCATATTACGAAAATATTAAGCTATGATTTATAATTTAGGCGGGTCGTAACATCGTGCTTTATTGAAAAAGTCGTGTTAGACCCATGTGTTTGGTGTGTAGGCGTGAAGGGTGTTCATGACATATCGACCCTTGGTGACGACTTCCTAACAACATGGAATCTAAACGGTCGGTTCACAAGAGAACTTATTTTAAGAATACGCCTTGATAGTAGTCTAGTAAGTGGTGTCTAAGTACCGGTATCATCGGAAAAAATCATTGAAGGCACTAAAACACTCGGGTATCTCTGGTTTAAAAGTTATGCGAAGAAAGCAATTGATTGGGTTGATTGGTGTCGCTTTAATATAGTATAAGTAGTGGTGCTTATTGTATGTTTTTTGCATGTTCATGGTGTACTTTCTATCGTCTTGGTAGTTTTGTTAATATAATTTTATTGGTCGTTCAAAAAAATATTTATAATTAAAATGTTACAAATTCAAATTCAACTCGGCACATATTATTCTAATTTTCTTTTAGAAAAACTTATCGTATGTTTTAAAATAAGTAACAGAACCAAAATTGTTATATAAACAAGAAATTTACATACCCCGTGCGTTGCGGCGGGTGTCAGGAATAATAACGTAAATATGAAGATGGGTGTTGAAATACTGTAAATGTGAAAGAAGCAAATAAGTCGTGTTCACCTTGAACAAAATATACACACTCAACAAAATACATATACGACAGGTCATGCATTTGTCATTGTGTTTTTGTGTTGTTTTTTATAAATCAATGTTTACAAAAGCCACTAAAAGAAAACGAAAAAAAGTAGCAAACATGTCTTTAACCTCAGGCCTCTTGGTTAGAAAGAAGAGTAATTACCACTCTCACAAATAAACCATTGATATTAAAAATACAAAAACAATAAATATATTGAATTAGCAAGCATGAAAATTATAAAAAAAAAGAGCACTAGAGGTTCGAACCCGGAACCTCTCGGTGACATAGCGACCACCAAAACCGTTCGCCCAGAAAAACAGATATGAAGCAAAACGGAATGAAAGTGATATAAATTAAAACAAAAGCCAACTTAAAAAAATTAATCCGATTATGACACGTGTACAATATATACACGTGTCCTCGCCTTACTTATCAAAACGAAGTACAGTAAATAAAAGCACATTCTAAAAATTTAAATTGTTAATATCTATATTTATATAATAAACAAAAAGTTTTGTTATACTATAATTAGTAAAAAAAAGACACTTGTCATCACCACAAAATTTTGGATTAAGTCAAAATTTTAATAAAATTATCCAAATACTAAATTTCCATATTAGGGTTTATTTAGTGTAAATTTTTAATAAGTAGAATTATCCAATAAGTAATTATTCAAATATTATTTTTTTTATATTAAGGTTAGTAATTATCCAAATACCAAATTTTAATATTAAGCTTAATATTTTATTATATAATATAGATATTATATTTTATTAAATTAATATATTTTATAGCATATAACCTAATACTCTAATATATATAATGCTTATAATACTTTATTCATAATAATATTTTAATTAAATATTATACATGTAACATTAAATATTTTATTCTATTAAATTTTATAATTTTTAAGGAAAAATGAATTTTAATAATACAAGTTTGACCTTATTGGCGGATAATAATACGAGTTTTGAAATTTCCTTACAATAATACGAGTTTTGTGGGTATTGGATTATAATGATATACCGTTCTTTTTTTTTACTAACGGTGTTAGTGCGTTTCCTACGTGGCAGGTGCCACATCAGGTGCCACGTAGGAGGAAAACAGTCCACGTCAGGTGCCACGTAGGCAACAGACTAACACCATTAGTAAAAAACTAACGGTGTATCATTAGAATCCAATACCCATAAAACTCGTATTATTGTGAGGAAATTTCAAAACTCGTATTATTATCCGCCAATAAGGTAAAACTTGTATTATTAAAATCCATTTTTCCATTTTTTTACTTTAATTAAGTTTAAATTCAAATTTACCAAGTATTTCATTTTAATATAATAACAAAATCATTATTTTCCATGACTAGATTTTTTTTTAACTGCAAACATCCGGCACTTCCGGGGGGTATCATCATGGCAAACGATGTTACCCATGACACGTTACGAGTTACGACCACAGTCCGTGCGAGTAATCAAGACTCTCTGTGTTGCACATCCATTCCAGAGGAAATCCATCGCCTAAATGCCCATTGTCATAAACCTCTGACTCATCTATAATTACTGAGACATTTTTAGATAATTATAAAAAATATATAACTGTCGTAGATTATGATTATATTTATAGTTTTTTTAAACTCAGCCGTGTAACACACAAGATTAAAAAAACTAGTATATAATATTAATATTGAAATGTGTAATTATGTCATATTTTTTTTTGAATGGTAAATTTGGATCACTGACGGGGGCATTACCCACCCACCCGATCATCTTCAATCCCCATCAAGAGGAAACTCACCATAGGTGAGAAAACCCCCTGACCCAGCCTGTAACCCCCATTTATTATTTTTTTGTTATAAGTCGGACTTCAACCCAAGTCCCCATTAGGGTATTAGTAATGGTCGCCCCGCGACCCCGCGATCCCAATCTTTAATCACTGCCACCTCATCTTTCCCCACTCCCACAGTTTTTGCAAGTAATACCCACCCCGCGACCCCAAACCTCTTTTTTTTTCTTTTTTTTCCTACAAATTAAATAATAACTTCATTTAAATAAATAAAAATAAGATTACAATTCTTGGAAATTAAATTCAAATACATATGAAAAAAAAAATGAAACTCGCCGGGGTCGCTTTCGTCTTCTTCATCGGAATCCTCCTCGGGCTGCGGCGGTATGGTTTCCCAAACACGATCGATGTGTTCGATCAAATCGGATCGTAGACTCTGATGTGTATCTTCACAACGAATCTTCAAAACATTTTCATTGATAACATTTTGTGGTGGTAGCTCATTCGATTGTTGAACATCATCGGGTTCGTACGGGCAAATTGCAAATCCTTCATCCTCTCTAATCATATTATGCAAAATCATGCAAGCATATATGATGTTTGTAATTCTTTCGATGTATCTTCCCCTCGCCGGGTTTTCGATAATCTTCCATTTCTTCTTCAAACATGTGAATGATCGTTTAACATCCTTTCTCGCCGCTTCGTGTGCTGTAGCATACTTTTTTCTTTTTTCAGTTGTTGGAGCCGTTAGAGTCTTTGCAAACACTGAATAATCTGGATATATGCCATCCGCAAGATAATATCCATGTTCGTAGTGGGTGCCATTTACTTCAAACGAAGACTCGGGTGCCGTACCATTAACTAGATTATTCAACAAGTTTGATTGTTGAAGCACATTTAAGTCGTTGTTTGAACCGGCGACTCCAAAATATGCATGCCAAAACCACATGTCTTGTGATGCAACCGCCTCTAGCATTATGGTTGGTCGTGCATGATCACCACGGTGGAATTGGCCACGCCATGCGTTAGGACAAGTTGTCCACTCCCAATGCATGCAATCAATACTACCGAGCATGCCGGGAAAACCATGTTTCTGTTCATGAAACTCGTAGAGGTGCATAACATCACTCCACGTTGGTCGACGCATATACTTTTCATGATACATAGCACGAATATATTTGCAAAATTTATAAAGACATTGTCGTGCGGTTTTTTCTCCGATGTGCAAATACTCGTCAAACGCATCGGAAGTGATGCCGTATGCAAGTTGTCTAATAGCGGCAACACATTTTTGCAACGGGCTTAACCCCATCCTACCCCTTGCATCGTATCTTAATTGAAAATATTTATAATTTGTTTCCAAATCGTTAACAATACGTAAAAAAAGACATTTATTCATACGGAAACAACGATGGAACTTATCTTCGAATAAAGCTCCTTCCTTAAAATAGTTGTTAAAGAGCCGATCATGAGCTTCTTGGCGTTCTCTTTTGATTGTCTTGCGTGTCCGAATTGGCGTCGAACTTTCGCCTTCTTCTTTAGCTTTCTCGAATATTAGCCTTGCGAAAAAAATCGCATCTTCACCGGAGGAAATATCGTCGGAAGAAAAAGACATTTTTTAAAAAAAAATGGTTAAAAAATATGGGAGAATTATGGAGAAATGTGGGAGAAGTTTGTGAGAAAAGGTTGGGATAAAATAGGGTTTTATAGTGAACGGTATAATTAATTTTAGAAAAAAAAATTTAAAAATGCTCAAAATAGCCGTTGGGGGGGGTGTGGGACCCACCCTCAACGGTCAAAAGACCCCACTCTCCCAAGCACTCCTGCTCGGTGCCCCACTCCCGTGCGTCGATCCCGAGCAGCGCTCCCGAGACCACCGGCGTGGTGTTCCCGAGCCTCCCGAGGGTCCCAAGCTCGAAAGACCCCCCTCAGAAGAGGTATTACAAACACCCTTATAATATCTTAGGTACCTTCTACTAACCAATTGTGCTAGAGATCATTGGTAATTGATAATTATCTCATATTTTAATATTTGAAAATCATATGAAATTAAGTTAAGATTGTTGTCATTCAATGTTTGGTGCACAATATTAAATTCTATAGTGCGGTAGCTTATTGTGTCAGAAACGACGACGTAAGCGCATACGAAATCAGCCTTTGACCCGATTTTGGTAGGATGTTCCCGTCTCTCCCAACATATTTCCATTGACTTTTCTATATTCTCTAAAATTTAAAATATGCATCTTTTTACTGAAAGAGCATTCAAGTTGTATACTAGGTGCGAATGTCCTTCACGTTATGGCGGCCATAGTCGTGAATGTGAAAAATATAAATGCGAGTTGCGGTGGTCATAATGGTTTGCATTTATCAATCATGTCACTCAAAAAAGAAAAGGAAAAAAAAGTTTAAAAATAAATCGCACATATTATGTTAGATCAAAACAATAAATTTTAAAATTGTCAAATATAGATTTATAAAGAAGATGTATCTTTTATATAAAAAAAAAATTGAGAAAACTTGCGAAACATTAAGTTTGTTAAAAGAAAACTATAGCAATGAAGTCATAAAAAGAAATGGAGGAGAAGTAATTAGTTATTAAGAGATGGTGTTAAACGTAAGAAAACGGTATTCTTTATCCAAGGTGCAACAATTAATAATGAAAAAAAAAAAACTCTATCTAGCATTAATCCCTTCCCAAAAAAACGGACGTCACCCGTTTCGAACACGGGCTAGTTGGATTCAGGCTCAACGCCCAAACCATCGGACTACATAGTTTTTTGTAAATATTTTGAGCAGAATAATATATAACCAAAACCTTCTTTTACATAAAGTAATTCGTCATCAAGAGTTCTTGTTACTACGCCTTGCGGCTGTCAGAGTTTTAAGCGGTTTACATATAGGAACGTCGAGAGTAAGAAATAGTTAAGTACAATATTTATATTACAAACCTAACAAAAAAATAACTTTTTTTGTGAACACTTGCAAAACATAAAGTTTGCTAACCGGGTAGGGAAAACTTGTACCTATATGTATATATATATACAATTTTTTTATGGAAATAAGGAAAAAGAAAAAAAAGTGTCCCAGGGGTAGAATATAATGCTATACGTAGTTCGAATCCTTATATTGCACCTAATCACTCCGCCAAAGAATAATTCAGTGAAGAAATTATACTTAAAATATTTTATATTAAAAGAATATATTATAGTTAATAGAATTTATTAATAAAAAAGAAGAAAAAAAACGGCTTCCCATGAATGGAACCCAAGACCCTTAATTACAAACCGAAACATATAAATATTGTAGGCAACTCTACATATATTAATTGCATTGTTATTAAACATAGTATATAAAAATCACTCCGCCAAGGAATAATTCAGTGAAGAAATTATACTTAAAATATCTTATATTAAGAGAATATCTATCTATCTATACTATATAATAAACATAAGTTTTTTATGTCTAGGTGGCCCAATTTAAGGTGTGCCACCTAGGATTAGCTTATGTATCATTTTTATAGATTTTTGAATTAAAAAATTAAATGGTATTTACAAAAAGGAAAGATCTTATAATTAAATTAAAAATAAAAAAATTAAATTCTTTCCATACAAAAATGATACATATTTATTTTACAATATCATAACTTTGATTCATCTTATATCCTTCATTTCTCAGTGAAAATTTGATCCGTAAATTGCTTTAGGTTCGTGAAAAAGAACCTAACAAAACTAGATCCATATTGCTTAGGTCTCGATCAACGAATGATGGTGAACGAATCAAAAAATAAAATCGCGACGTTCTAAACCCACCATTGATGAACTTGAACTCCAATTCAATCATTCGTTTAATAGTTAGAAAATAAACTTCCATCTTTTACTTCGTCTAATTCTTTTTTATATCACAGCCTCGGGTATTTACCCGGGGCACTAACTAGTATTATAGTTAATAGAATTTATCAAGCGCACCTCGACTTTCATTCCTTGCAAAAAGACATTCAACGGCAACTGGAAGTCTATTGTTTCTAACGAAGGAACCTTAAGAGCTAACGATATAAATATGCAAAATCTTATGTTTAATGATGCAGGTGGGCTTGCTTGGGCCGGTGATAGGTCCGGAAGGTTCTCCACTCGTTCGATGAAGAAGATCATTGCCCCGGAGCCGGAGCAGCCGGTCGAGACGGCGATTGAATGGTGCAAGTTGGTGCTTGGAAGGTTAACCGTGGTAGAGTGGGTACTTGTGATGAGTTGCTGAGAAGACACATCAATCTTTCTTGCTCGCTGTGCCCGATATGCAAAGAAGAAGAGGAAACAGCCGATCATTTATTCACTTCTTGCTATTTTGCTAACCAGATTTGGAGTAGGATTTCCACGTGGTGCAACCTGGGCAACATTTTTCTTTTCCAGGCTAAGGACATCTTCAATTTGCATGACAATATGAGGATCGACGGGTTCAAGAAGAAGTGTTTGTTGATCGAATCCTGAATCGTTAATATAATAAACAGATAATAATAAGAAAGATTACCTGTAAGCATCTGGTTGAGATCAGCAGTAGTTAGGTTGTCCATCCTGTGAGTAGCCTTGGTTCCCCTTTAGGGTGTATAGCTAATGATGGTGTAAGGTTTCGTGAGGGTTCACGAAACAGAGAGAGAGCCGAGAGAGATAAGAGAGAGGTCGAAAGTTTTGTGGTGGTGATTAACCTTTTAATCTCTCCCAAAAGGCTCTATTTATACACCCAAGGGGAAACCCTAGTCTATCTAGAAAGGGTAATTACGTCCATCAAGTAATACCAGATAAGGTTAAATACGTAATTGATTATTTAAGATAAATGATTAAAGGACATAAATAAGATTTATATATACATATATATATACGTAATATATATATATATATTTAGATATATATAAATTATGTCTAACATTCTCCCACTTGGCCGAATGATCATTTATATGAGGTATTAGATAAGTCTGATCAGAATTTAATACTCATTTCAATTTTAAACCAAAATTGCAGCAGAAAAATACAGTCATAGAGTTGATTATCCAACTCAAGACCCCCATTAATCATACTACAATCCCAAATTTAAAATTCAACATAAATTCAGAATCAATTACCAAAGTAAGCCCTTTCCGTTGATTTATAATAAAATTGTCTATATGTCAATAAGGCATGCATAACATATTAAGAGACAAAATCAAACGTATGAGGAAAATTTATAATTAGTCATTCATATTGTGATATGCTTGGTCATTAGTAAACCTCGTCTTCATTATGAGCTCTTAGAAAGACTTATGAGGATAGACCTTAAATTATAGGATCCTTAAGCATATCATGAATGTTTTCAATACAAGAAGTTAGTTTCCTCTATTTGTTCTTGAATGAACAAAACTTGTATCGAAAATTTAATGCAGCTCCGCTCAAAACTGTTACTGTTTTAAGAAATTAGGGTAGCTGACTTTTATCACAATGAGTCTTCAATATGTCATTTATCTGGAGTTGAGGAGTTTAATGATAAATTTAGCAACAATGACTTGTTGTTATCATTTTCTTATGACTCTTCCATGATTTATTAGACAAATTTGTCCACAGACATAAGGATATACCCCTGAGTTGACTTTTAATATCTTTTGAATACAATAAAGTCAAAATTTAGAGATAGTCAACTGCTTTAAGTTTCTCACTTCTTCTATAGTTCAAATTATAGTCTTTCGTTTCTTATAGATATTGGAATGCCATTTTAGATGCTTTATAATGAACTACTAAAATTAGGAAATGATTTTAATCATTTCTAGTATTTCAGCAATGTAGGCAATATCTTAAACGGGTATAGACTTGAACATAAGATTTAATTACTTGAACCTTTATTATTAGTCTCCTAGAGTTACAGATTGAGAGTGACGTTGCATGTTGTAATCTAATGAGACTTAATTAATGTCTCGTTAGGTTAATCTTGATGTATTTTGATGCTTATTGCATAAGAAACATCTTCAAGATTTTAATGTCAAAAATTATGCGAGAATAAGTCGCTTTGACTCATGCAACAAGGCTAATATATTATTTGCCTATATATAAGGGCAAATGCAGTATTAGTTGCTCCCACTCATCTTAAGGTAGCTCCATTTATCCACTTATTCTTGATGAAGAATGATTACATTTGTAACATCACCAAAATTTAAATTCACTTATGAGTTTTGCTTACATTAACCCTTTATTTGAATATACTCATTTTAAAGACTAAGTGTTCTTTAACTTTCAGGCTTGAACCTTAAGTTTAGTTTATGAACATGTCTTTATGTTAAGTGAGTATTAAGAAAAGATATTTTATAGGTCCGTTAAATGTCACTCATAATTATGAGTGAGTAATAAGGACAACGATAATCTCTCAAAGAATCATTTAGAAAATGAATTCTTAACTTGTTAATAGCCTTTAGAAAACAATCACAATTTATAACGTTTAATTTCTCCTTTCGGATTTCAGTTTAGCTATGGAAAAATAAACTTCTAACGTTATTCTGATTTAGGGAGTTAAGCTCATTATAGCTTTATTCCATCAGATGATTGATTGTTAATAATGGCTCTTAAATCAGAGATACGATTAGTAATCTTTCCAATATCCATGTAAGCTTTATTAAGGTAGGTTGATAATCATCAAAGTTAATAGGAAGCTTCATACCTTGATGACCTACTAAGCTGGATCTAACGAGTTGAAGCAAAACATTAATAGTTTCATAGATTTCCTCTTGAGCATTTAAGTCAGGTATATTAGGAGTAACATTATTTTCTAAGTGTGTGGAAGTGGATCAGTGTTATCGCAGCGTGGTGTACAAGAGGTGTAATTAGAGTTAAATTCAGAGTTACATTTAACTTTATCTCTCCCCCCGCCTTTTGTACTTCAGGCAAGTCATGGATAAGGACTTACACTGCTCCCACTGACCTTAAGGGACAAGTCATAAATAAGGACTTGGACTACTCCCACTAATCTTAGAATTCCTTAGGAACTTGGTATGCAACATGCTTAGTGTTTGAGGATTTGGAAGGTTTAATTTCGGCTAATAACTAATCATATGGTTAATACTTGGTTGTCTTCATGTCCGAATTTTAGAAAGAATTTTAGGGACATTTAAGTAACCTCGTTTAGCATATGAGTTGTTATTTTAAGAGCCTTGGAATATATAGGAGTAGATCTATAACTTTAGATGACATATTTATTATCATGTTCATAAGGATACTTAGATGCATAACTTAATTATGTATCTTTAGAAGTATCATACATGAGCTACTGGTTCACACTATTACAATCCTAACGGATTGAGAGCGTTACCATTATTTGTATGTCAATCTTTAGTATTTAATCTATTAGATCTAATCTCACAACTTTCATTTTATGGTTAAGTTGATTTTCAACTTTATCCTTAAAAGTTTTAGGTGAGAAAGATGTTTCTCCTTAATTAGATACAAGAATAAATAATCAATTATTTGAGTGATAAATGTTGTATGCCCAGATATTTCATTCTAGGATAAGGTTCACCAATATGTTTGAGTTTTGGTAAGTTAGAACTCTAGTGGAACCTTGTTTATTCCCTTAACACATGTATTTTCTTTGTTAAGTTCTCACTTACGTGATAACAAAGATTGTGAACATTTATGATCTAGTTATAAGTTATAAAGATTTCAATCCACATAAGGACAACTAGATAAGAAGAACCAACAACTTTGAGAATTCAAGGTAAATGTGACATTGTCATAGCCATGTGAAAACTTATAACCGTCAATGTCTTACTTTAGTAATGATACTAAGTTCCAAGTGATGTTGGATCATGATAAGGTATCATAAAGTGTAATATAATGACAGTTTTTCATGGTTTATACAACTATGACATTTATTTTGTCACTTACTCTCATTATAGTTGTTTTAGGGTTTATTTCTAGTGTATTGATTGTAATAGATCTTTATAATACTAGTTTTAGTTCACTGTGTTAGTTTGAAAATTAATGGGCACAATTATCATTATTGATTATCCTTTTTAGCCAGTTGTTCCATTAAGGAATTAGAACTGGAAGCTTTCTTGTATCTTATAATAGAAATTAGAACTATCCTCCTTATTTAAGCTATTTTATTGTATAAGGGTTAGTGATAGTGAGGTGAACAAATCTGCTTTTCTAGTTTAAGGCATTATTTATCCTTTATGCACAATGCTATAAAGCACTCATTTTCATGATGACTAATTTTAAGTAGCATTTAATTGTGCTAAGAAAGAATTCACTAAGAAATGCACTAGAAAAGTTGAACTCGAAACATGTGTAAGCCCTGTAAGGGTCATGTTTTTCATTTATTATGATATGTTCACTAAATCATTAACCTAATTTACATTTTGTAAAGTGTTTGCATACATTTAAGAAGTCCTTTGAATTTTATTACTCACACGATGTTTAGATTAGGAAATCTGAAACATCTCCCCTGATATCCTTTGTTTAAAGGGATTTTGATTATTATGATGAGAGGAAAACATTATCGAAACGTTTAGTGATTATATATTTAGAGTGGATAATTTTATGGAGATTAAATGTTAAATTAGTTCAGAAGAAGATCTAAGAGTGAGTCTAAGGGGTACTTAAAACTAAGGCACAATAATAATGCATAATGATATACGAAGATAATGTACAATCATTAACTAAGGCATAATAATAAAGAATGCACAATTTTAAATTAAGGCGCAATAATGAGGCATTCTTATAAATAATAATGTGCAAATATGAAACAAAGAAGATGTGATATAGTCCGTTATATCACCAAAATAACAGACTAGTTAGGTTCTACTTAAATGAATCGGCTTTCGCGTTGGTTACTTGCCTATCACCTAAGCATTATGAACTATATAAGGGTATGTGCATAAAGTGATGTATCACATCAGCGTTGGCCAGAAATGACACACCATAAGCTTTATGTACAAGTTAGTTTCGCTGAATACATGTGCAACTCATCAGCGTTGGCCAGAAAAGAAACACTTGTATACGAAAGGCGAATGCTTAATTCTTAGTTGATAATCATTGCAAAAACAACGAATCAGCGTTGGCCAGAATCGAGGTTTTAAAGATGTTATCAATTTAAGCAAATAAATTAGTTTAATTTAAAATAAGTTAACTAGTATTAGAAATAATAATGACATTGATTAAGGTAGCAAATCAGCGTTGGCCAGAATTACTACATGTCAATAACTAATACAAGTTAATAAATTAATCTAATTTGATTTTAAATCAGTGATAATAAGTTTACTTGTGAGAAGAAGTTAAATGACATTATGTAGGTAACAAATCAGCGTTGGCCAGAATTGGAACCTTTTTAGATGCCTGTTATTAACTATGAATTACACAAGTTAATTAGTTATCTGATTTAAATTGGTGTTAGGTTTTGTAAAACGTAAGTTTGTAAGGTTTTAAACAAAACTAAATTTAATGTTAAGCCCCAAATTAAATTTTCTGAGGGTATCCGGTCGAAAAGAAGGGAATCCGATCGTAAAGAGGGGTTTCCGATCGAAAAGAGGAACCCGATCGTGAAGGGATACCCGATCTAAAAGCGGGTATCCGATCGGAAAGCCGGTATCCGATCGCGAAGGGATACCCGATCGAAAAGCGGGTATCCGATCGGAAAGTAGTCGATCGAAAAGGGTGTCGGATCGAGAAGTAGACTTTTCGATCGGATAGAAAAGCCGGTCGAAAAACCGTATGGCCCGATCGAAAAGCCGATCAAAAAATCCATCGAAAAGCCGGTCGAAAAGTCCATCGAAAAGTCAATCGAAAAGAAGGTTTTCGATCAAAAAGTGGACTTTTCGATCGGATCGAAAAGTGGAATGGTCCGATCGAGAAGCCGATCACGAAGCCATATGATCGGAAAGTAAGCTTTTCGATCGAAGAGCAGGGTGTAAGCCACATGATTCGATCGAAAAGTAAGTCGAAAAGCCACATGGCCCGATCGAAAAGTCGATCGAAAAGGGCCACATGGTCCGATCGAAAAGTAGGGATCCAAGCCACATATTTCGATCGGAAAGTAAGCTTTTCGATCGAAGAGCAGGGTCTAAGCCACATGATTCGATCGAAAATCCAATAAAAAGGCCGGTAGAAAAGCCGGTAGTAAAGCCGGTAGGAAAGCCGGTAGTAAAGCCGGTAGTAAAGCCGGTAGTAAAGTCGGTAGAAAAGCCGGTAGAAAAGCCGGTAGGAAAGCCGGTAGGAAAGCCGGTAGAAAAGCCGGTAGTAAAGCCGGTAGTAAAGCCGGTAGTAAAGCCGGTAGGAAAGCCGGTAGGAAAGCCGGTAGTAAAGTGGACTTTTCTATCGGATCGAAAAGTGGACTTTTCGATCGAGAATTGGTATCTCGATCGAAAAGACAATAACCTCTCGAAATCAGTGAGGGTTTGATTTTAAAACCGATCTAATTTATTTGCTTAAAGACGAATTAGGGTTTCGAGATTTTTAGACAGAATCGAAAAACCCATATTGATTTCGAGATTAGGGTTTCTTAACGAATTCAGATTAATGATTCGATTGAGCAACATATGCTCTGATACCACATGTTGATCGAATCCTGAATCGTTAATATAATAAACAGATAATAATAAGAAAGATTACCTGTAAGCATCTGGTTGAGATCAGCAGTAGTTAGGTTGTCCATCCTGTGAGTAGCCTTGGTTCCCCTTTAGGGTGTATAGCTAATGATGGTGTAAGGTTTCGTGAGGGTTCACGAAACAGAGAGAGAGAGCCGAGAGAGATAAGAGAGAGGTCGAAAGTTTTGTGGTGGTGATTAACCTTTTAATCTCTCCCAAAAGGCTCTATTTATACACCCAAGGGGAAACCCTAGTCTATCTAGAAAGGGTAATTACGTCCATCAAGTAATACCAGATAGGGTTAAATACGTAATTGATTATTTAAGATAAATGATTAAAGGACATAAATAAGATTTATATATACATATATATATACGTAATATATATATATTTAGATATATATAAATTATGTCTAACAGTGTTTCCATGCGGTCATTCTCGTTGCCGTGTGGAGCATTTGGAGACATAGGAACGATATTGTTTTTAATAGACATAAACCGTCGGTTAACTTGGTGTTTGATGATATCAAGTCTAATAGTTTTCATTGGGTCAAAAGTAGGAATAAGTCGAGATGTTTAGATTGGCTCGACTGGGATAGTTTTGTGGTGTAGTCTGTTCTCTTGTCCTCTCCCGCTTGCGGTTTTTTTTTAATAAAATAGCCGTTTGAAAAAGAAAAAAAATCATAGTATATAAAAATAAAATTAAAAAACGTAAAAAGAAAAAGGGCAAAAAAAGGCTCACACGAATCGAACCGAAAGCCCGTAGGTAAATTCTTTTGTTAAACAAAATATATAAAAAGAAAAAAACAGTCAACAACTACACAACCAAGCATACTTGTTCCTATTTTGACCATCCCTTTAATATATAGATAACTAGTCTTTAATATTCGTGCATCGCACGACTGAGTTTTATAAAAGGTTAAATAAATATAACAGTATTATAACAATCATAAATTCATTGCATATATATCTACAGAAAATGTTTAAAAATTACAAAGTGGAAAATACAGAGTTTTGCATCTTCATCTAAAATAAAAACTTTCAGCCCAAACCTACTATTCACTCTTGATAAGGCGATATACAATTGTCCATGGCTAAAACATGGATTCTTCAAATACAAATCAACATATGCTAATAACTATCCTTAACTTTTATTGATACCCGTGTATCGCACTGCAGGAGTTTTAAAAAAATATATATATTTTTCTTATAAAAACAATATTAATACTCTAATATATTTGTGCTTTCTTAAATCAATCCGTAAGTATTATATTTGTGTGTTTTTTTAATGTTAATTTGACTTTTGATTAAAATTATAGAGATGCAACCATGCATTTCTTATAACATATATTTGTGTGTTTTTTTTTTTAAATTTGTAACTTTTATACACTTTTTTTTTAAATAAGTATTTCTTTGACCGAAAAAGTTATATTTTTAAGGACCTTTATAAAGAAACACATAATTATTGTTTTAACTGGAAAAATAATTTTAAAACCTTAACTCGTGTAACACGAGTCTGAAATGCTAGTTATTATAATAAGTTGAAACATTTGATTATCAGAAAACAACAGATATGAATCAAAAGTTCACATAAATCAACCCAAATTTCGAGCAACAATCTAATCCAAAAGGAAGAACATCGTAAATGGAACCAAATTATGTATGCACTCAAAGGTCTTCATAAAAAGTGCCTGTAAAGATCGATCGAGCTGTTTACACACATTATATCACCCATTCATATAAAAAATCAATTGAAATAAATTATATCCAATTACCATCATAACTTGTCTCGAGATTTAGTTAGTGAACTATCATTTACTTTGGTTAATATAATAATAGATAACATGGCCGAGCGTTGTGGAGGCGCATGTAAGCGTATGGTCCGTGGTTATTTGCTTTATAAAGTCATTTCGATAATAGCTGATAACTTGATACAAATATTATACAAAGGTTGGTAACCTGTTTTTATTGCCTGAAACGCCATTTAGCAATCACCAAAGTACGAAATAATTCATATTACAAAATTCAATCAATACTAACTGATCAACCAACCCTAATACCGTTTGCAAATTGATTTTGTCAAGCCGAGATTGATGTTGAGAAGTCGACTGCAGAAAATCCTTCACATTTAACCTTCAAACCAAAATCACAACCACCCGTGACCTTTAACTTGATGTTAGCTATTATAATTTTTTGTTTAACTTAATCATAAGTTCATACACCTCATTTGTTCAAGATCATGAAAACTTGCTTACATTTATTGTTGCCATTAACCAAGTGATTCATACACCTCAACTGTCTAGGATCATGAAAATTAGCTTGCAGCTGCAACTATCTAACGATGGAAGAATTAGGAATAGAAAGCAACACCTTAGAAAAACTCCCCTTGTGAATAATGGAAGGCAACAACCTTCTGCTGTCTCACACTCTAAAACAATAAAAACACAAAATTCAATTTTCTTGATTGGGAAAATATTTAAGTAACAACTAAAACTGATGGTGGGGGAAAACTGTATGTAGAAAGAGTATTTGATAAAGACACCTTCAATTACATGTATAACAAATATATTTGTTTATAGTTAATTATTTGTATGTCACTGATTTAGTTACATTTGTCTGTTATACCATATAATTAATATACATCTTCTATTTAGTTTTAACCAGTGATTACAAATATCATATATATATATATATATATATATATATATATAGGGTGAGGTTCATTGTAGACACCTTCATAAGTGTAGACAAGTAGACACCCTATTTCACATGTAAAATTACTCTATTTCGCTTGTGAAATTCAATTAAAAAAACTTTTTTTTTAGATTTTATGTAAATAAATAAATAAAATCTAAAATAAATAATGAGAATTGGGAAAAATTTAATTCTTGAATGATTACGTAATGAAATCTATAATGCACATGGCTTGATTTTGGAAAAAATAGTAAAATGAAAGGATCAGAATGGGTGTGCGTAATCTGCATCATTCATTAATTAAATTTTTCACAATTCTCATTGTTTATCTTAGATTTTATTTATTTACATAAAATCTAATTTTTTAATTGAATTTCACATGCGAAATAGAGCAATTTCACATGCGAAATAGGGTGTCTACCTGTCTACACTTATAAGGGTGTCTACAATGAACTTTTACTATATATATATATATATATATATATATATATATATGTAGGTTCGAATATCAACCAATCACGATATCCTAATCACAAACGAGTGCGGAATCCTCGTATGTGATTGATTAAAGAAGAATGTAGAAGAAAGAGACTCAATCTATAAGAAATATTGAATCTTGAATGCAAAACACTACAAACTTGAAGCAAATGAAGACTGATCGTAAACTCAAATGAAAGAGAAAGTCGTGAATAGTAATCTCCAAAAGCTTCCAATAAACATAAACAAGTGGGGTATTTATACTACCTCTTACAAAACCTAGGGCCAATCATAAACACAAATAGCCCAATCATAAACACTAGTAATCGGCCCACATGGCCTAAACATAATCTAACTAAGCCCAAAAGCCCATTTACTTCTAAGCCCATAACTAATGTTCATGCCTCTAATAAATATAGCCCAACAATCTTCCCCTAGGCATGAACCATTAGACCACCTACGGCAGCTTGCAGATCGAATATGAAAGTGCTTGGCTTCTTCCTTGACCTCCATTCACGTTCCATGACCCGGCTTGTTGTTCCATGAAATTTTGAATCCTTCAACAGTGTCTTGTTAAGATGAACATGACCAATAAGCCCAGCATCATCTGTTACAGTATCAGCTGTTCCTTGCTGTCTTCTATATTCTATTAAAAAATCCACAACGACCCCCTTAAGGCTGACTTTTCGCAGATGATTTTTAACCTTATATGCTGCTTTCTCACGACAATATTCCTTCCCACCGTCACAATCTTTCAAATAAAGCACAACCCGTCGATCATTATGAACATTCTTAAAATTCACTCCACATTGCAGAATCTCCTTCATCATATTCCATGAGTTGTTGCTACTTGGAGAAGAATCAAGGACTGCCTTATATGCAGGGTTTGACATGGCAGTTGCAGCCAATACTCCAACCGGTTCACCAGCAGCGAACATAGTATTTGTCATTACCCCATACTCAAATTGGATTACTGAGTTGCTACAAACATTTCTCACAGTTCCATCATAGCAGATGATTCTTGTTTTATCTGCACTTGCTCTAACAGTTCCCCAGAATTCTCTTACAAGTTGCTCATCGATAAGCACACTTGTCTGCAAAGCATGGTTAATCTTGCAAACGTTCAGCCCAGCCACCAAAGAGTAGAAAAGCTGCATGTGCCTCTCTGGTGGGTCATCAAGATATGCAGGTACACAGTGATCCCTTTCAACATGAATTTCCTCATCAAGCATGTTTTCTGCCATCTGAAACACCAAGACAAGTGTATCAGATTTAAATTATGTTTGCCACAGTATCTTGAAGTTCAATTGATTATCACATTTAACTTGTTCAGAAAATCTCAATTTAAACTTTCACGAAAGGAATTTGATTTCGAATCACACATTAACAAACACATTTAATTTTAACTTCAACATGCTTAAGTTTGATGAGATTAAAAAAAAATTGGTGTATAATAGTTAATTATGGGTTTACGATCCAAATAATGAGTTTACGATTTACTAAACGGGTTCACGATATGGTTTAAATTTGGTCCAACCGTAATCTCATAGCCCAATCGTGAACACTCTAATAAGACCTAAGCCCGATCGTAAACTCCGAATGTCATAAACGAGAGTCGGAATCATCGATCGTGAACACCGATCGTGAACTCCGATCGTAATCTCGGATCGTAATCACGAATCGTCATCTTCAACCTCGATCCAATCGTAAACGCAAAATCCACCATTGTTAAACCTGCAAAAGACACTCGGAAACAAATTAACACACCTCAAATATGTAAGCAAAACTCATAGCACTACCTTTTATGAGTTTCTAACATAAATCCGACTTCTAAAAGCGAGTATGTCACCCAAAACACAAGAAATATCAAGCTCGGTTTCGAACTCACAAAACTCGAGAAAATACCGACAATCACAGTCGAATGGAAGGGGGTTTTTGATGTTCTGTGTTCGAAAAATGTTTAGGAGGGTGTTGGAGTGCTTAGGTTACACAATGGACGGCCGGAAGTGAGTTGGATCGCTTTTCCGGCGAGGGTAGCTGTGACACCCCGTCCAAAAGTCAAGTCAACGCACCTTACTTTGACCTTAAAATTAGACTTTATGTGCTTATCTTATCTATGATTAACTGTTTGGTAACGGAACGTAACCAATAAAAACTGAACGTAAAACTGATTCCCACGTTTGTATTGGAAAACGCGCCCTAATAAACATGAAAGACCATTAAGGAATTAATGGAATGTTAACAATAAGAAACGAATATAAAAATGAAATTTTTATATTTTTCTTAAACATGTGTCACGGATATTCACCATCGACACGGGAACATTCTAAGCGATTACGTGACTAGAAACAACTGGGATTCTAATCACTCATGGTAATCGAGCTTAAAAACTGACGCGAACAAACGAAACAGTCTTCGTTGCATTCACGCGTACCAAACCGGACCAACTTGAGAAATGATATATGTTAAATATGGAATTTTAATAACAAGAAATAAAATATAAAAATTGACTTTTATATTTTACCAAAACTGATATAAACTGTTACGAGCATTCTGGAAACTTAAAAACGTCATGAAAAATGTCACGTTGTCAAGACTTAGCCAAACGAGTAACCCGTTTCACCTATTGGGCCCAGTGAAGCCCAATAAACCCAAACCAACCCAGATCAACCCGAAAATTTTACCGATAACTCGCCTCGTCACACCGAGTATTTTCCCTAAACCGGATACCCGACCCGCGGCCCGAAACACATTGGGCCGAACCGGCCCAATCCCTTTTTCTTTTCTCGCGGCCCGCCTACCCTCGGCCCAACCAAACCCGTAATGGGCTTCGGCCCGTTCCACCATTTAAACCAAAATGGGCTTCGGCCCATAACCCCTTTCCATTTCCGATTGGGCTTCGGCCCAATTGTTAGCAAAATGTTTAATTGGTTTAAACCCACTTGTTCTATAAAATATAACCCACTTATATTTTAAAAATTTTGGATCGAAAACTTTTATAAAAATAAAAGTCACCATTCTATTGGATTAAATATACTTGGATGTTATTTTAAAAAGTTATGATTTTTATAAACTCCTATCCCCTTTATATTTTATAAAAGTTCCAAACTTTTATAAACTTTATAAAACTTAATTAGATAAAAGCTAGATGGAATGTGGGCTTGACAACACATTAATACTCAAAGGTTAATGACCAAAATTAAGCCTATATAAAGGAGGCTTAAGACCACTTGTTCCCCACACCTCCAACACCCATCACTCTTGCTCCCTCTTGTCTCTCTACCCCAACCGGCCACCACCACCGGCCCTCCCCCCTTCGCCGGCTGCTGCCACCACAGCACCACCCCCTGCCGTCGCCCTGCCGCCGCCGGACCACCAAAAGCCGCCACCTTTTCTTCCTTTTTCTCGGCTTTTCTAACTCACCCATTGTGAGTTTTCTACAACCTTTTCTCCTATGTTTTTCTATCATTTTTCACCACCCAAGGAAACCCACTCAAGTCTTGACAATCTCTAAACATTAACACTCATAAAATCTAGATCCAAAACACTTACACTCTTATTTTCTTTTTGGAATGCTTGGTTTGCAAAAATGACTAACAAAACTCTTTCTTAATCTCCATTTCTTTCTAAGATCCAAGATGGTGAAACACTTAGTGAATCCTTATGGATAGTAGCAAGTGCACCTAGATCTAATGAAATCCAAGGATTTCTTAGTTAGTTATTTGCAAACCCAAGCCTCTTCATATTCATGTAAATGGAAATAAAATGACTAACTAAATATTACATGTTTGTTAATATTTATTTTTGGTCCTAACACATGCATTAGTGTTAGTAGATTTATTTTACATGTCCTAACA